>JAPMOR010012670.1:137749-201899 GCA_026543865.1 Argiope aurantia | reverse complement strand
AATATTGAATATTTTAATTTATAATATTGAATAATATAATATTAAATTTTTTAATATATCTACGACAAAGATACACTTTAAGAGTAAATTTTATTTGTTTGGCATCTTACTTTATATCTTAAGCGTACAATATTTTAACTATATTATCTAAAACTAAATACATTTTTTATTGTTTTTTCTTATACGCTAATATATACTTTCCATTCTTCTGCCTAAGGTTCAATATTTAAACAGATTTAAATCACAATCCTCTAGTTTTTGCTTATCGCAGAGCTGTAATAGCGTGTTCTGTCTCAATATTAGCAGAAATAATTTGGAGAGCAATCTTTTATTTGAAAAACTCGAAAAGTATTTATCGAGTTGGAAACTAAAACAAGAAAAAATCAAAGTATTAAAATTATAAGTTTTAAGTTTAATTAAAATTTTAAAATTATCTACAGTTTGCAACATGCTTGATTCAAATATGTTAATGCCGTGTTTCTCCATAAAAAAAATTCTGAATGATCATACCATGATTTGTTCAATATTATAAATGATAACATTCGATTACTTGAATGTAAAACAAAAATCGAATTTAAAATAAATTGTTTTGATTTTTAAAAGTTTCAATTTTTGTTTCCTCCGCCTTTTATAATCTCAAATGCCCTTTTAAGTAGAGAAAATTATTTTTAAATTATCAAATTTTGTACAGTAAAAAAAATAAAAAAAATTGAACTTTTCATTTACCTTTTTTTTTTTTTTTTTTTCCTGTTCAATAAAAAGGAGAGTAACTATCCGTCATTAAATAACTATTATTTAATTTTGAAAATAACATTCCACCTTCTATATTGTTAGGCGTGTCTAAATAATCTTATGAGCATTTGAATATTACTTTTCTTTCACATACAAGAATTAACGTTATTAACTTCACATTAATTGATTGTCTTCATTGCATATAATTTTTTCATCAATAAAGATATAAATTGTTTTAAAACTAAATTTAGTGAATTACTTCCATCAGCTAACAATGTTTTATTTTGTATCTAAGGCCAAAAATTTAAATTATCTCTTGCAAAATCAAATCCCGAATTTGTATGTAGAAAACTTACAATCGTAAGTCTAACTCCTTCATCGAATAACAAAATTTTTGATATTTAAATTTGTAAAAATAACTACTGCTTCAATTGACACAGATTGTTTGGACCTATGTAAATATCTTATGTGCTTTTAATTCATGGATTAATTTTATTTTAGGTAAATTCTATAGATTTATCTTTTATATAATCGTTGATTATATGGATAAAAATTACAATATTAAAAAAAATGTGCCATTTCATTATGAAGTGAAATAATTAGATTAGGAGGTTATGAGAATTAGCGAAATTGGTTCATGGAAAAATTATGATAAAAACTAAAATGTTGATAAGTAATTTAAAATGCAACAATTACTTAGAACACGCCAGTATCTCAAATGCCCTTTATATTATTTTAGGAACTAAAATGACAGTAAATGTTTTCAAATAGGGTGTGTTATCTAATTAGGAAGTTAAATAAATTCATGTATAAGGATTAAATAAAAAAAATGTTTCAAATACGATTAACGACAGGTAAACCACTCTTGAATGAAATAACTCGCATAAAAAGGGCGAATAATTAGTTGCATTACTTGTAAAATTATTTCTTTTTTTTTCTTTTTTTTTTTGTTCATGATAAAATCAGTAAAATCGGGTTGTTTCCATATTGTGACTTCCTAAGATGCCTTTGTTGCAAATTATGAGTGTTTTCTTTACAGATCGGTTATACATATATTTTTTTACTCTTTATTCCTGTTTTTTGTTTAGGAATATATTATATCAATGCTTTTTAAATGTTTCAAAATTAGTAATACATTGCGTAAATTAAATTTTTGAAAAAGAAGAAAAATGGTTAAATGTCAACAGCGAACAAATTTGTAATTTAATTTAATTTTGTTTCATAAGAATATACTAAGGAGTGACATATTTTCATAGATTTAAAGTTATGCCCTTTCGTTTTTTATATACTACAGTGAAACTTGATTACTTTAAAGCTGAAGGAACAACAATAAAAATTCGAATAAACACGTTCCCTGCCATGATTCAGACCTTTGAATCGGATCATTATGTAATAAGATGCTTGCTTTGCTATCTAAACTTTAGTAGAGAAGAAATTCTAATTAGATAGTGTGAATCACGGGCGACTCAAACGGTGAACACGTTAAAACGGGGCGATTTAAATAAAATATAGAGTGTTCTATTTGCATCATATTATACATTGAATGAGAATTGCAGGGTCACCTATTCGGGTGTCATGATAATTCTCATTCAATGAATGTATCAGTGAAAGTGTTTAAAAAATATAAAATAATAACTGGATCTGAAATCTGATAGGAGCAAGAGGAAATGGCAAATTTGTAAACTAAAACGACAAATTAAAGATTAATTCTTAACATTTAACAGTTTGAATTAGTAATACATCATTAATTCTCAATGATTTTAACAGATAAAGTAGTATGATAAATATATAATTTTAATGTACGAATCGTTTTAATGAATAGCATAAAGCGTATTGCCACTTAGCATTGGGACATTTCCAATTTCATTTTTCAGTGTTTATTTACAAATTTTCGAAATTTTTAATGATTTTTTTGTAATCTTGTATCAGATTACGTGTTTGTATCTAACGTTCAAAATAAATCAAATATTTAAATACTGATTGTGAAAAATTTAGTATTAACTTTCTTCTTACGGATTTATGAAAACTGAAATAGCAGACAATGTTTCATAAACGAAGGCATTGAATAAAATTTATATATTGAAACTTTGATATAAACTAAGCAATTCTCATCAGCTGTATTCAAAGTAGAATTCGATTGTTATTTTAATAATCATAAACTCAATTTTTTTACTCCGTGTAGTACTCTATAAGCACTAAAGTTATTGAGTAAAATAAGCCTTGAAAATAAGAGTTTTACGGTCATTTAGGATTGAAGGTACAGGCATGTAAAAATTACCTTTTATAAATATTGATTTTGATTTCCAATTATCCGAAAAAATTCAAATTATAGGTAATATTTTAAACATTATGTCAATAACGAGTTTGAAAACCCAAAATGAAAGAATCGATAGATTAGAGTTCCAATTAAAAAATTCGAATTCGTCAAATACTAGAAATGGCATTTGCTATTCTGCAAACGCATGTGTATCAGAAGGATACAGTAATTAATCAGAATTTTTTTATGCATTATGATATAATTTTAGTAATAGGATGTAATAGTTTAGGCAAGTGAAATCGTTGCTTGTGTTTTTCAATTTATCAGCCAACATTAAATAATATCAGAAATCATACATATTTAATTAATATGATCAAAGTTCCAGAAAAACAAAGGAAAAAAGATTTCAGAAAAACGAAATTAAAGATAATTAAATCAATAAAGCACTTAATAGGAGATACCTTTAAAATGGTCTTAAACAAAATGGCAGAATTTTTTGTTTTTGTTTTTGTTTTTTAAATCTAACAAAATAAATAATAGAAAGTTTTTTCAATACTATTTATTGGTGAACCAAACAATCAACTGGGAAAAAAAATGAGCCATTGATCTGCAAGCATGGAAAATATTAGAAAAATAATCAGAAGTTCTATAATTTTAACAACACTTAATTTAAATGGTTTTTGAAATTACATGAATTTGAAAGCCAAAATTATAACCCCTTTTTAAGAATGTAAAAAAAAAAAAAAAAAAAAAAAAAAAAAAAAGTTTTCCAAGTGCATAGTGAATAAAAATTGTTTTACGTGATTACCTGTTTAATAATCCGGATCTCGCCATTGAAAAGTGACATTATTTTGGTGTTAAGTTACTGAGTACTGATTAAGAAAGACTACAATAATATCCTTTTAGAGAATAGCTATGTAAATTGTTGGTCTTGGACCCCGATTCCGAAAAAGTTGACAACCAGTTGTTCTATTAGATTTTTTCGTTGACCGCCAAAATCTTGGGTTCGTGCTGTAAGGCCATATATGTAAAATCCGATTCCGAGAAAAAAACCGCTGGACAGTGACACAACGATATGGGATGAAACATTAGCTCGTTTATGCAATTTTTTCAAAATGAAATATGGACGGTGGAAGAAATTGTCGTCATCCGGGTTCCATGTATTTTTATTATCCCTTTGCACTCGGAAAAATAATTTGATGCATAATTATTCACTTAATTCATGGGCCTGTTTATTACACCAAAAAAATAAATACATTCAACTGTTTTGAGTTTACCTAAAAAATGAATGTACATCTTTTTAATATTCTATAGGTATTTTTAACAGCTTAAATTTTTAAAAGAATGTCGATGAAAGGTGACTGAGAGAAGACATTCGAGTGCAAAGGGTTAAACTACCGAAAACGACAGGACTAAAAAATCATATTAGTGCCTCGGTGCCTATTATTCTTCCTATTGCAATTGATAAGGGCCCATATTGCCTTTAAAACACTGAATGTCAAAATTTCTGCCGTTGGTATCGAGTGGAAACGTGGAGATGAAGTCCTGTCATCCGGCCGTTGTTCAAAACTGTGTGGCCCTTTCCAAATTAGCCTGCTTCCAAACAAGGCGTTTATATAATTAATACTAAATAAGAGTCCTTGAATATAAATGATTCTAAGAATGATGTAAATTGGAAGCATTTCGTTAAAAACTCTAAATATAAATTTCATTCTTCTAATTTTTTTTATCCCTAATTGATGCTAACTTTTTGTTTCCACATTTGTGGGAATGTTTAGAAACATGGAAACTTATTTATTAATAATAATGGGGTTCTGGTTTTAATGGATTTAAAAATTCTGCGACTCCAGATTATGCATACTATAGGACCTTTTTATAATAACTAAATAATTTGGTACCATATTTTAAAACTCCTTTTTTAACTAACGTAATACTAATTTATTATTATTTTTCTTTTTAATTCTGTAGTTTTGAAAATATTTTTATTTATTTATCAATGTGCGTATTGTAGGAAAAATGACGAAAATAATAAAATTTTTGAAAAATGAACCATGTTTTTTGTTAATAATATTTATAAAAATGTTTTCTTTACTTACAAATAAAAGCATTTAATTATTATTATTAATTATAAGGAACCAATAAACTTTGGACAAATATAATATTAAAAATGTTCTAATATTATATTGTGATTATCAAGTGGAATATTAAATACCCAGTTAAATAAATAATTAATATTATAAAAAGCGAGATTTATTGATAAACTCAAATTTGAATTTCAAAAAAAATTATATTAAAATAGTTGAAAATTATATCATAGTTTTTCATTTATTAGTTTAACTGAGGTGCTGAAACTAAAAACTGAATTTAAAAGAGAAACATTCTTTATTAATAAAACTTGTTTTATTTTATTTACTGAATTGTTTGAATAACATAAGCATTCAATTTATTTCTTTGGCGAATAATTTGGCATTGGGCAATTGGTGCTATAATTTGATCTCTGTTATACATTAGGACTACTGAATCGCTATTTTCTGTCTGAAAAAAAATAAACAAACAAGCTCAAAATGCTTTTTGAAAGGGCTAACTGCATGCATTCCTTGCTGCGTAACTAAATAAATATTTTGATTGGCAAAGTTTAGCATACGCCGTATTCCTGTTTAGCATTCGTTTATATTAAAACTCGGAATTCTCTATTTTAAAGATATTTTATCAACAATTTACTTATTTTACCTTGCTATGGCTGAAATAAATTGCCGTTAAATTGACCTGATTTTTCATTCTCCTCGTTCTAGAAGGTCAGACTCGAAATGTGAAATAATACAAATAAAAATGCAATGCGATTATACGTAAATTTTTTGTAAACACTTGATACTGAGGGATAAATGAATGATTGTTTGTATATCAATTTATGTACCACTCAACTACATTTATGTGGGGTGGGTTTTTATTTTTTTATTTTTATGAGATATATTTTGATTGTGTTAAAATAATTTGTACTTCAACAACAACAACAACAAAAAAAAAAAAAAAAAAGGAAGAAAGAAAGAAATTGAAACTTTTCTCCTAACATGATCAACACGAGCGGCGTCCTAAATATTATCAATTATTAATTTACTTTTTACTCAACTAAATGTTTTTTAGCATTGTGGCACAGATTACCACTATTTTCAACTGGTAATTAAAAGCATTTACCTACTATATGATTTCGCGTTTTTTTTTTTCTTTCCGTTTTGTTTTTGACCAAATCTTAAAGAAACTGCCTTTAAAACAACGATAAAAATTTATTTCGCCCCCTCCTTTTTATTAAGTGAAGTTAAGTACCGTATTTAAATTCGAGTCACTCTAATGTGATGGTACAAAGTTCTCACTGAAGTAGCTGAACACTATAAATTAACTCTTAAATTAGCAATAACCATAAATTCAAATCAATTCTGAACTTTTTCAAACTGGATATTACTGATTGAATAGTTCCATTTATTATTACGTAGGTAAAGGTTGTTCGCAATTTTATTTATTGTGTTTGTTTTTTTTACCTTGAATTTATATATTTCCAAGGCGCCGTATGTAAAACTTAATCAAGTAATTAGTAATTATTTTATCGATTAGACAAAATGTCGCATATTTTAACATTTTGCGCTCGAATGGTGCCCGAGATTCACCATTCAAAACGATGCATCATTTTGAAGCTTTATTTATTTTTCAATTTGTAGGTACTTTTAACACTTAAAAGTGGTAAAAAGAGGTTGATTAATTTTTCTTTGAAATTTAACTTTAAATAATTATTTATTTATTGGAACAATAAACGAGCTCTTGTATTAAGTGAATAATTATGCATCGAATTACTTTTCCGAGTGCAAAGGGCTAAGTCACATGAACAAGTTTTACCCTTTGAGGCATAGTAGCTTCTTTTGAGTCCACCTAGACTTTTATTTTTTCTCAGCTGTGTATGTCACTAAAGATTTGCCACAGTGGTTTCAAATGAAGGCCTCCCGTAACTTGTATGCAAACATTCGAAAAAATTAATGAATTGTCATGTTCAATTCCTTATTGCGTATTTGATTTAATGTAATCAATTCCCATCTGATATTCAGTAGTTTTGTGTTCTGTGCCTCAAAAGGTTAAAGAAAATATAGATTTGTGCTTTGAGCAGTAAGCATTTTCACAAAATAAATGCTTAGTTTTTGCTTTGAGCAGTAAGTATTTAGTTGGGCACAGCTCATTCTTATGTCCATTGTGGATTTTCGAGTGATACTTAAAATTTTATGTTGGTATTTACTGAAAACCCAGCTTTGCACAATTAAGAGATACAATTGCTATTAATAGCTGTTGAAATGGAAATTGTTTGAGTTTCAGCTTCTTGGCGAGTTTCTATGGCCGCTGAAATGAGAGGAAACTAGTGGCAGGTCAATTAAAAAAAACTATAATGCTATGAATTATAAAATATTAGGATACTATTAAACACTTTTTCAAGTATAACTGGTAGGTTTCTTATCTATTTCAATATGTTGATTTAATTTATTACTGTAATGACAGCAAACATTTTCCTAAATATAACTGTGTGCAAACGTTGATGCCACGTGATCATAATAAATAAATAGAAACATCAGTTTTTATGAAGTACTTAAAATCAAAATTAGTGTTAATTAGATCAATAATAAACTGATTAAATTTTTTAAAAAATGTGTTGAAAAATTATTACTAAATTGGCCAGCTTATTAAAAGAGAAGCCTCATAATATTCACTGCCTGAGACTACCTGCCTAATTAATACCTAAATTCGACACTATATATAATATCTCGCAATGACTCTCCGAATAAGACGAGGTTTCTCATAGCTCTGAGTTTTAAAATTACTGTCGTATTTGGATACGATAACTCAAAAATGCAAATATCTTTGCGGTTGGATTATATTTGTATTGAAAATTTTAAATATCCTTCAAATTTTAGGCCAAATCCGCGTAAAGTACTATTTATTCTGCGTACATGTGAAACGAAAACTCAGGAATGCGAACAGCTTGAAGAATGAAATTTTGCACCAGTTCTTTCATCTCCAAAATTATAGATTCTATTAAATTTTTGACTTGATGAGATTCGTCTCTTAGCACAAATCTATTTTTCTTCCTCTCTCTAAACAGACTCCGGGGGGCACTACGAAAAGAGAATTTTTTTTAGAACTTGTGTAGCACACGTCAGCCGAAGTTCGCATGCTATGTTTAGAGAGAGAAATCATATCACTGACTCCGACCGGCCCGCGAAGGCACACAGATAAAGAAAACTGAATGACCGGACCGCTGCAACAGCAACACTGGCGGGAACTGTGGTTGAGTTCTAAGAGTCATCACCAGCCACGGTATAAGCCTTCCCGAAGGAAGTACGTCCCGTCATCGATGGAAGGAGCTAGATCCCCCACTTTTTTGTGTACCCTCCAGGTTGGTGAGATCTAAATCGAATATGTATTTCGGGCATCTTTCTCCCGACCGATTGAAACCAGAATGTGACATAGAACTACAATTGCTGTCACAAGATCACATTTCAAATTTAATTTATTTAAGTCATTGCATTCTTGAGCTATCGTTTTAAATGCATGCGAAAGTGCAGACCGATAGCTGGTAAATCCCTTGCTGGATTTGGCTGAAAACTTATGCATTTACATTTTTAATGCTAAATATGTGTATTCGATTTTATCCATCTAGCTTTTTATATTTTGTAGTTATCGTGTTCACCTTGTACTTTGATGGCTGGACTGATAATTTCCTTGAAACGAATTTCGTCCAAAACTTGATAGATATCTACATATTTTACGTAAAGTATGCATACCAAATTTGGTAGATATCTACAGATTTTGTGCAATGGTAAGCCAATTCTGATCCGTTTTAAAGTGTGTTCAAAGACAGATAAAATTTTTAAAGCGTGTTTTTTTTTGTTTTTTTTTTTTTTTCGGATTCGGGTAGATCCGAAATATGGGGATTTATCAAAATATCGACTTCACTTTTTTTGACGATTACAATACCTTTTCTTTTATTCCTTTTTGTCCTTGACTTCATTAAAGATAATGTAGAAGGTAGAGGGGAGAACATTCTCACTGGTTTAGTTTTAACTGTTTCAGGGAAGAAAGGAAGAACTCCACCAATAAAATAAATATTTGTCACCTGCCAATTTACTTAACTTTAAAATATTTCGCTTTATTGTAGCCTTTCATACCATTCATAGGCATTTAACTGTTTCAATGTTTTATTTATTTATTTAATTTTGATTGTTAAAAATACCTGCAGAGTAGTTAAAGGATACGAATCAATTCAACGGGAGAATTCAACTTAAAACAATTGTATATATATTCATTTTTCGGAGCATTTAACAAGTCTGTATTAGGTGAATAATTATGTATCGAATTACTTTTCCCAGTGCAAAGGGTTAATTCCATTATTTATTCACAAAATACATATTTAATATCGGATTTCCACCCTTATTTCAACTTCTGACTTATTTAGAATATGACAGGTGCTTTTGAAATTCACTCTTTGTACATTAATAAACTGGATTGTATGCTATTATTTAGTCTATCCATTTTTTTTTTTTGTTCTCAACTCTCTAAGTCAAATCAAAGGCTAGTTGTTATTATTTCCCCTTTAATACGAATAAAACCAAATTTAAATTCTATTCCTCTTAGTTCGCAGAAAACGATAAATGAGATCCCTACTCTTGTTAACACATGAATACGCTCGCGTGTGGTCTTGCACACCTGTTGCGCTCCTTCTGAGGAATTTATGTGGAGAGGGCTGCTCTTCCCCTTTCGTTTTGAGGGGGAGGGGGATTTCTTCAACGTGACTATCATTTGGCTGAAGGGAAAGACTCCAAAAGATTGAATTGAAAGTATTTTAGAAAAGGTGTTCTATACTTGTTTCAAAGAAGTCAAATTTTGTGGAGTAAGATTTCGGAATCATATTTGTTGTAATGAAAGATTGTTTAATGCTCCAAATCTGCTAAGACAGTTCAAAAAATAAAAATAATAAAACAATTATAAGAAATATTAAATCGTGAGCGGTTTAAAATTGATATCCCTTAGGTCACTTATATAAATTTAGGAATCTGAATTTTTCGCAATATGTTTAATCTTATGTTATCTAATCTATCTAAAAACTTGTCTTAAAATTGATAGCGTTTATTAGTCTTACTATTCGTAAAAAGTATTTTGCGTAATGTAACATTCAAAATAAAATTTTAAAAATCGCCAAATCGCTCTGTTGGGCAGATTTAGAATCGGATCTTCCTAGTTTAACATTTAGATACGTCTTGTCTAATAAATGCACAATAAGGAAGGATTTTTAAAGATTTTTAGTAAAATTTTAATTGAATTATTAATCGGAATGACTACGCTTCCCCTCGATAACGTCCGTTTATATTTTATACACACAAATCATTTTTGAAACACTAAAATTTAAAGAAATTAGTTCTTTGGTAATATTTTTTTCAGTACATTTAAAAAAAAAATTAGAAGTATTTTACAATAGTACTTTACATTTCTGTAGATATTGCATTTATATGCGCGTTACGGAGGTATTAAATATATTTTTTTGTGTGCATATTATCTTCGCCGCATAATTAAGAGTGAATTTTTAAAAATGATGTAGATAGATGGAATAAAAGGAAATTTTCTATAACAGTGTAAAGAATTAGTCTTGAGTTATTTTCTTTCTGTGATGTTCGAGCTAGATGTTCGAATCATTTTTTTAGAATTCAAAACAGATGTTGTTTAGTTTTATAAACTGTCCATTTAGTTAACTTATTATTAAATAAAAAGAAAGAAAGAAGCTAAAGTGTTTAAAAACAATTCTTTTAATCGGTCTCATTTTGTATATATGATAGTTTATCTATTATGAATATTTTATTGTTCTTCTAAGTTTTTGAGTTTTTTTTTTCCTTCTGAGGCTTCTTTTTTATTATTTTAACATGTGTTAAATTATATCTTAATTATTTATTATTTTGAAGGAAATTTTAATGTATTAAAAAATTATACCAAAATTACATGCTCAAAATTTAATTGGATTCTTTCGCGTATAAGTAATAATTTAAATTTTATAAGAATACTTTCCATTTAAAGACATACGAATATGTTAAGATTAGAAAAGTTAATACTCAAAACACAATTTAAAAGAAAAATTTCGAATATTCAGTATGTTCGTTCCAACTAAAATCTTAATGTATTTGAAATGAATTTAGTTTCGTATACTAAAAAGATTTTTTACAACCAATATGTAGAAGGTGATGATTAATTTGTAAGCTGACAATACCACAATCCAGATTTGAACTAAGAAAAACTTGACCAAAAAGCTAGCTGAAAGAAAACGTCAATTTTTATATTAAAAGTGGCATTAAAAATTTAGTTTTTAATACTTAACAGGTTTATGAGAATAATGTGTATTAAATAAATAATTATAATTCTTAAATGTTAATATTTTTATTAATAAGAATTTCAATTAAATAGAAGTTTTAATAAACATCGCGCACTACTTCAAATAAAACAATCACGTAATTTCAAAAAAAAAAAAAAAGTTCCTTCGCATCTAATTTGTTCAAATTTATTTTTATTTATTTATTTAATTACATTATACGGTAGTGCAGTTCTTGAGTGAAATGAGAGCCTTAAAAAATTGTCTACTGGGGATTTGAGATGGGCTAAACGGACACCAATGACATTTATTCATATGTATATTGTTACATATTTTAGCTTATTTCCAATATAGTCTTCTTTATAAGAATGTGAGTTTTTATTTTGTCATTAAATGAGATATTTTCATATTATGTGTACGTGAGCTGAGGCGCGGATTTAGGCATTTTGTGGCTCTAGGCAGTGACGATTTTCTTTTAACACATTCGCTTCCTTTATTTATGTCTGTGATTCGGACAACTACCTAATTAAATCATAGATTTGAATCACAGGCGATTCACATGGTGACTAGTGTGTTAAAACAAGGAAATATAACCTAACCATAAACGTATTCTAGTGTACAGTGCTGCGTTGAATGAGAACTTCCACTGATAACAGAATATGAGTAACACGCAGTCAACATGTTGCCTTGGATTTCTTTACCAACTTAATTGATTTTTTTTTCCTTTTATCTCTAATTAGAAGACATTTTCTATTTGGGGGATGTTTTTTCTTTTTCTATTTCGATTCAAAGGAGAATCAGTTGAATGCTTGAGATACTTTTGGATGAGTTCTGCTTAAGTTTTGTTTTGAATTATAAAATTTGATTGATTTGGTTGTTGTATAAAAATGTAACCAGCGGAAATGGTCCCATCCGAACTTCTAATATATTCTTTCATAAATGTAGTTGTCAATTATTAATTGTCGAAAATTTCGAACTCAAAAATCTCGAGCTCGAATTTTTGGAGGCAGTACACTACTTCGTATATTAGAATATGAAAATGTAGTAATTCGATGTACGCACTGCATGCGAAAAAACAGTTTAAAGTAATAAAACAAAACCAGAACTGCATTTGAATTTATATTAATTTGAATGTAAATTTTAATATATTTGTTGCAATGATTGTTATTCATTTATTCATTTTGCATAATAAACGTGTCTATCGATTTTGAATAATAAATCGATACAAAAGACTGTCAAATCAATGGCATAGAAAGGAGAGCTGATGCTTAGGGAATGGTATTAATTTCATCCCTTATGGTATTCCTTTAAAAATGATATAAAGACACTAATATTTTGGCACCATGACATACTCTAGTGCCACCCGGAACTCTTAGCACTGTGGTAAGTAACAGCTTACTGTATTCTTTAAATCGCCAAACATATTTTATAGATCCCAACGTAGGAAAAGTAATTGTTTATACCAAAGCGGTTTCATGTTGTTTATAAAGAAGTTTATATGCAGTTAGATATCTAAATCGTAGCGGCGAAAGTTTATATGTAATAAAAAATTTGTAGAAAAAATTTATTTATGTTCAGTTTACAGATGTTGGAAAATATTGAATTAAAAGATTTACATGTTCCAGTATGATGCATAAAACTGAATTTAATATAAACCTTACATGACGATAGATTACATGACGAATGTACTTACAGCATTTAACAATTATTTGTAAACTGAGCACTGTATTTGTGCTATAAAAATTCAAAATCAATGAATTGGGAAAGGTCCAAATAATATATAAACAAAAATAGTATAAAGAAAAACAATTAACGAAAACAGTAGGGCTTTTGCTGATTCAATTGGTACTTGATTTATTTGTAAAACTTTTTTTAAATTTGAGGTAGTTTCATATTAGACAATTATGATTTTGTTTACGTATGCTGATGAAAAATTTGAATGTTTTTTTTAACTTTTCATCAATGGCAGATAATCTAATAGGCACAGTTTATTCTATATTATAGTAGTTCCAAATAGTTATGATTTCGAAGAGTAATAAGTAAATGCTATGTACATGAAAATTTCTTTGTCAAGAGTGAAGATAGGCACTGCCATAAGAGAAACAATCGGAACATCTACCATTCAGACTACTGTGAGATTAACTGGATTATCCGGATGGACTAATTTCATGTGTGATCATGTGATCCGATCTGTCTAGAACCATATTTATTTCGATGAAGAAAGATGTTATTCAATGAAATCTCTAGTTAATATGACTGATTGCGAATCTAAATTAATTGACTTGATTCTGTGATAGCATCGATTATTTGTACTAGGTAGAGTTTGATATTATTCGGCTTATCATCTAAAGTGCATCAAGTCTTCACCATATTGCCGCATTGAAGAAAGGCAGTCGAATCTCCATGGCCGAACGATCGTGGAACTGGTCTCATAATCAAGAGACTTTGGCAATCCCGCTAGAGACAGTGCGATTCACAGTTTGTGCAAATATTTAATTCCTTGATTTTATATTTTCATTTATTTCATGTTCCAGAAGATACTGAACATTTCTTTAGTTTACCAAACAAGTGTTCTGGACTTTTCTTACTGCCTCCAGAAAAGTATTCTAGAACTTTCCCTGCTAGTATAAAAGCAGAAGATCTGTCAGTCACTGTGTTCTCAGTTCAGAGTTGAGTTAATAAATTGGTTTAGCTCTACTTCTTGTGTGTGTCATTGCATTCCACACTAAAGTATCTACGTGACAATATCATCAAGGTGCATCAAGATTCCGTTTGGAAACGGAGTTGAATAGAATTTAGTGCCTGGTTGTTCTGGTGTATTAAAATCTTCAAAAGGCAACTGGTTGGTATATAAAGCCGGTCACGCAGTGAGCGAAGCAGTATCGACGATGCAATTCTATGATGTCGGGATTGGCAAATTGTAAGTCAGTGATTTCGATTAGAGCCTACATAATTGAGTAATCACCGTTTTTGTCCTAATTCTCCATAGCTAAAATAAAGATTTCAATGTACTCTTAAATATAAAATAGAAAAATTTTAAAAGCCTATTTATGAACTTGTTGCTCTACTAATTATGAAATAATCATTTTGCATAGTCAAGGTTTTTTTTCTTATGTATTTTTACCATTCATGTTACCGTAGTTAGTGCCGAGCATTCATTTTCAGAATTGAATTAAAACGAATTATCATTAGAGAAAATATCTTTGACAATCCAGTATTAAAAATAAAGATTATGAAAGTTTCTGGTTCCGTTCATTGGTTAATCCCCTCCCCTATTAAATGATTTTCTTTTCATCTAATATTTATATTCAACAAAGATAGCTTTTCTGAAAGTAGTCCAAAAATGCCTTTGTTAATCAAAAATACGTATTTGTGATAAGAAAATTTAATAATTTTAATGAATATTTGATTAAAGTATGAACTAATTATATGTTATTGCTGTTTTGTTTTACAGTTCCTTTCTTCAATTCTGTCATGCCATACTATACCAAACATTTAAATTAATCATGCCAAACTGCGGTATCATATTACCCATTTTATAACACGATTTCCTTGAAGTTTGCTAAGAACTGCATAGTCCTGATGGACTGTTTGGTGATGCCTAACAATGATCGTTTTATTTACTAACTTCTCGGTTCCTTTTACAAAACTTAACCTAAGAGGCAGTCAGTGAGTAGTTTTTCCTATACTGAAGAATTTTTCATTGTTCAGTGTGCAGGCTTAGCTTGGTTTAGTATTCCATTTTAAACCGATGTTTTATTTGTCCCCTCAAATGCAAATTTCGAAAGAGTTTATCTACAATCCCTCAGCGATTGGATTCATGTCCATCCCTTGTGAGCCATGACTAGGGTTCCAATAGGTACAATTTATAAGTAGTCCTATGTAGATGAATCAAAGGAAAGCAGATTTGAAAAATGCATACATATTTATAAATGTCTGAATTTTTTGAGGCATTTGCTTTTTCGCATATTTCGTTTCTTCCCTGTAGCATGTGGCTGAAGTCTGTCAAGCGCTCCGTTGCGTTAGTGAAAGATCTCGGGATCAAAATTCGCTGCTGACTTTTTGTTAAACTCTGAGTAGTTCTAAAAACAAATGTCTTATGCTTGTACAAATTATTAAAGCGAAATAATAAATTTTGATAAAGAAGATAATTCATTTTTTATTTATTTCCTAAGAAAAGCAGCATTTGTCTGGAATTCAATGATTTATTCATCCTAAAGCCAGAATCACAAAGGCTTCATACGTCGAATATCTTAGGACAAATCAAATGAACTCGCTTTATAAAGCAATCTCTCGTCCAAGCCCAATTTTTTAGACGAGAGTTTATGAAAGTAACATACAGATTTTTAAAAAAATCAAAACTGATTATTTATTATTACTAATTACAAAATCATGATTCATCTGTTTTTGAATCCTAAAGAAGGGGGGGGGAAGATGGCGGTAGTGAGATTGTATCTGGAAACTTCACACTTATCCAATGATGCGCTTTCACGAATTGCATAGAAAGAGTGAAACGTATGGAATATATATAGAATATATGTATAAAAAAATGCCTGAATTTCTCACATTCGATTTTTCCGGATTCGTCTGTACAGTGCGCCTCGCATGTTACACCTGTTGAAGTTCTATAAATGGTCTACTCGGAGGATGGAGATAAATCAGATCGATAAAGAAGATCCCACTTGCGAGTTTCGCTGGCATTTCTTTGAAAGTCTCATTTTTATCGGGACAACCAGTTCAAAAAATAAAGGGTGAGGGGAACCATGGTGTCATTCTTTCAATCCATTAAAGCTGCGCTGTTCTCGAATGCTTATAACAGATTGACTACACTTTTATATTTCCAGCTTCGAGCACTGCGTTTTTAATCGTGTAATGGAATATTAATATGCAACAATATTCTAAAGTGATGAGCAAATGCTGAAATGTTTAGAAGATTGACATGATAGAACATTGGTTTCATTAAATGTGGAATGTAATCATAGAATTAATATGCGATCCGTTGTGAAAGCTGAAACATCTATTCACGGAGAGGAATTTCGAGAATTAAATTGACGATTGGAATACCACATCGATTCATCCTCGTCACTTGAAAATTGTCCTTAAATCTACATCTTTGGTAGTCTAAAACTTGGCTGATACTTATATGGTATTTAGTCAAAAGCGTCGGATATATGGCAGTACATTTATCTATTCTTTAAGTAAAAGATTATCGACACTATTAATTTTATTTTAGGAAATTATCAAAAAGGTTAGTTTTGAAACTAATCATACTGAGCACGAAGTATTCTACTTCCTTTACTTAAATAATTTCCATTGCTACTCGTCAATTTAATGCGCTGTATTAGATCACTATATGCCGTAACAAATCTGATGTAGCATTTTTTATTATTATAATAGAATTTTTTTGTCTACTTCTATGCGTATCATAAGAAACTGACAATCATTCGTTCGTTTTGGGGTTTGTAAATAATAAGAGAGTATCATGAAAGACTGATAATAAAGCAATAAAATTACTATTGTCTAGAATAGACTAATTTGTAGGAAATCAAAACGATTTCCATAGATTAGACTGCCTATCTGTCATTTGTGCATAAGTTAAGCACATTGGAGGGGATGAACTCTTAAATAGTTGTTGAATGACAGAAAAATAATAAGTAAAAAATTGATATATTATTTTGTCGTGTTGGATCTGACAATGTGTTTTGATTTTATATGAAAAAGTAATTCAATTCAGCAGATAAAAAAGACGAGATGACCAAATTGATGTCTATATGGGAATTCTGAGCAGAGGTAGCAGAAATTTTGTGGAAATGCTGTGTAAATTAACTTCTCCCCAACTGAAAGAAAGTGAAAAAAAAAAAACGTGGCATACATTGTCAAATACAAGTGAATAAGTGCGCAAGAAATGTCAGAAATCTCCAGCTCTTACGTACCATCTTGTGATTCGCACATGGCTCACAGATGGTATTGGAAATTTTCCGGTATAGTTGTCAATATATAATGATGCAAATGCCCCAACTGTAGGAAATTATTATCTGTTAAGTATGAAAAATTTATTGTATTTCTGTTTCAAGAACAACTGTTTTAGATAATATCATGTGTGAAAGCTAACATTGTATTAAATGCAATACGTTCATTAAATTCAGTTTAACAGTATCGCAATTCTATTTTAATTTTTTTGTGTATTTTTTTCTGTTACGTGTAATAACCCTATGCCAAAAACATTTTCTTTTTGAAATTTAAAAAAACAAACAAACTGTGAATTAAAGATTTAGTTTGAAATGCGACTTATTTCACAGAAAAAGAAAGATAAAAAGAAAAATTAAATTGAGAAAAAGAATTAAAAGGAAAAATATATATAAAAAAATTATTTCCAAGAAATTGCTAAACTTTATTCAATTGACTGAATTTATTCTGTATAAATTTATTAATAATATCTCGATTGAACTTTTAAACATAATTGTCAGATTAGCTTATTATTTAAGTTTCATTCTATTTATTTTGCTTACAGTAAAATATTGTCAATGTATTTACTATCAATAAAATTGTATTGAATCAGTATTATAATAATTCAATTCCAAGGCATGAAATTGTTTCACAAATTAAGAAGTATAGAGAAGGGACTGTACCAGACTGGGATAAGAGTATGAGGAAATATTTCATTCCTTGGATTTATATATGAAGGAATTTGAAAAAGTAATGTAATCGAATAAAATTAATTGTATTTTCCCTGATCTTCAAATTATAAAAATTGTCAAAGATCTTATGAAAAATGAGAAGTAAACACTTCTATATCTAGCCACAAGTAATCCCCCCCCTCAATTTTAACAGACTTGTAACCAGTATTTTTTAAAAGCTGTCATTTTTCAATTCATCTTCCGAATTTTTTTTTTATCTCAACTAAAACTTGAACTTATTTTTAATAATCAAATTATTCGTATGATTAAACTTCACATTATAAAAAATGATTTGAAGATAGTTGCTGAAACTCAATTCACTTTTTAAATGATTTCTCCATTACTTGTGAAATTAAACCTTAATTTTAAATATAAAAATTAAAAATAGTCCTCAATATAAAATAGACCTGAAGAAATATAACATGCGCACATTTTCCTTTATTATTAACAGTGAAATTTCCGTCTAGCAAGACTAGTCTACGCAGCTGCCCAAGTCCGTTGGTATGAAGATTACTGTTTTTGACAAATGATTGAAAACTTTCATCATAATGAAATGCCAATACTTGTAGGTAGAAAAAAAAAATCGTCAACTAATAATTAGTTTAATTTTCCAATAATTTTATTATTCGCAAGTAAATAATTTTAAAATAAATAAAAGTATTTATATTGTCACAAAGTTACTGGAATAAAAATTTGACTTAAATAAATCATTAGTATGTTAATTGTTTTAAAAATGTCACAAAATGTGAAATTAAATAGGCCATCGTATCAAAAGAGCGGCCTTATAATTTGCACTGCTTAGGGCCGCAAATTGCTAAATCCATCACTGATTATTAACATAGATAAAGATAAGAGATGTTACTGATCAATTAATAAACAGGCTGAGAAATTTTTGTATTTACTATTTGATCTCTCATGATTCACAATAATCAATAAACACATATGCAATCTATATGTGTTAGCTATTTTTAGCTCACCTTGGATTTCCAGAAGCTCATTTTCATTTAAAATATGTCTTTAAAGAAAAAATGAATCAGCATATCATAGAAAAGATTTTATATCAGTTAGATGTATGGCGGAAGAATGAAAATAATAGCATTTAATGGGGAATTAATAAAGAATCTGTGACATGTCTATTGCTATTATGGTATTATTAACCATAAATTACTATGTCTATTAAACGAGAAAATATTTTCGTTTTTGCTTCTTTGACTGTTGAATTAATAATATAATTCTATGATTGTTGAATTATTAATGTTATAATTCATCCAAATTATACTCATTAATATCTAATGTTGGTGACGACATATTTTTTATGGTTCTGTCCTCTTCAGTCAGTAAAAATCTGCATACATTTCATTTTATATCCCTTTTTCATGGGCAAAAACCTGCATCTAAAATAAGCTATGCTTTGTTTCATGAATATCTTAACATGCTTCCTACAAAAAAATAAATTTATTTCCATTTAAAATGTTTGATTTTGTCAAAATATTCGTAAACTCCATTGAATTATTAATGCTGCTGCGCTGTGACATACTTCTTTTTTTGTATCTTCGATAATAAACTTCGAGTTTTATTGAACGGTTCCAAGAGGGCTCTTCTTTTTATGGGTGACACGGAGGGTAAAGGATGTGATCTGCTGGTAACTGGCGAAACAAACTTCCCATGACGCATTCACGAAACGGTGCTTCAATGACACTTTATTAAATAAAGATCTATGGTTATAAACTTGATGTGTGCCATAAACCGTCCTCGAATTCGGCGGATGCCTCGCGGTTGAATTCAGGGTTATGCTTGTTCCAGAAAAGAAAATCATAAATACACTCCTCAGGAAAACGAGATTTTATGTGTTTTTATAGTCTTCGGTGTTTTGGATGCAAATATATCAAATGGAATTCTGGTCAGTCACCCTCGAGTACAGCTATTTCCGTTTAACACAACCTGTTTTTGTGTTTTAATAGCCCTTGTATCATTAAGGTGAGAGATTGAATTTCAGTGAAACCTGGCTTTGTGTTTTAGGAATCAGTTTCGAAATGTTCTTTTCTCTGCCAAAGAGCTTTGTGCGTGCTTGATTTTGAGCTTGTGATTTTTTTTATCTCAGAAAAATAATGGGAGATAAAACTTTAAAAAGATGCGATTTCATTAAAATATTGATATCGTGTCATTACTTGTCATAAGTGGCTTTTACCGCGGTGTTTGGATTTCTGACGAAAAAATATTGGTTATTCCACTCATACTTATAAATGGAAAATAAAAGGTTAATGAACAATTAGTTAATGAAAAGTAAGATAATAATAAAGTAGTTAAATATATTAATTTGCAAACTTTCAATTCAGTTAAACTTATATTCAATTGACTAGATTTCTAATTTATTAAATATCAAAGCTTCCAATAATGCATAGCAAAAAATGCAAGTTAATACTATTAATTTGACTCCAGAATTTCTGCATGCAACCACTATTAATACCAGCAGTTTAAGCAGATTCTCTATACATGAAATTGAAAAAGTAGAACCGAATTTATTCATTATTAGTCGCTTCAAATGACTAACTGGTTTGCCGGACATATCGGCTATATTTAATATCAATTAAATCGTTTAAATATAATTTCATGTCCATGATTTCGCCACAAAGTTTGACATTAAAGCTGTGTTACTTTGTTTTACTCAAATTTTATGGACACAGTCTAACATTATTATGTTAGACTTTGTTATGTTATGCTTTGTTGTTATGGGACTGTTTCTATCAATCTAACATTATTACGTTAGACTAATAGAAACAGTCCCATAACAACAAAGCACTGTTAAATTTGTGAATATCCATTCTTTCTTTATTTATTAAATTTTTTTTTGTTTCGTAAACTACACAGATATTAAACAAAATCCTTCTTTAGATAACATTGGAAGAAAATTAAGCGATTAAATATTTGATGAAATATTGAAAATGGTTTGAATTTCAGGGCAACGATCTAATCTTTTATTGGAATTTATGATAAAAATATTTTTCATTCAAGAAAAATTCATATGACGCTTAAATTAATATAATTATAAAAACCAATTCTTTTTTTTTTTTTAGATTTTAAAACAGTATAAACTTTATTTTTGGTCAATAATATTTTCGGAAGCTATCGCTGTAAAAATGTCAAAATTTTGTTTAATTTTTTTTGTTTGAAATTCTAAGTAAAATTTCAGAAAAATTTCTTTGGATGCGCATTTTCACCTTCCAAAAATATATGTGTACCAAATGTGATCGTTCTAAGTCAAATGGTCTGGTCTGTAGAGTGCCAACACAGAGATTTTCATTTTAATAGAGATTTGAAAAGCTGACTCTTTTAGAATTCGTGAACGATTTATTTAACTCTGCCCATCCGATAATGGTAAATATACAGTCAATTCCGTTTATTTGGATCATTAACTACTTGGGTCATCCGTTTATTCGGTCAAAATAGCGAAAAATAGATGCCTGGCCATAAAGTTAATTCATAATTTAAATAAGTAATTGAGAAGAAATTCCTCTTCTTTCGTACTAACAGATGTCTCGTATTCAGTCCTTTTAATTCTGAAATAGTACTATGATTAGCTGAAGGAGGTTCTGTTTCTGTATGCTCAAACTTTCTGTTGGATCTTAAACATATGTTTTTTTGCCGCTCGAGCAACAAATTTGTAAGTTTAGCCAATCAGTGGTACTAAAATACTTTATATGTCTATCAGTATGTTAGACATATAAAGTATTGTATTCTTGAGTATTCTCGTTCAGTGTTTAACTTTTATCAAAACAAAGGTATAATTTTATACTTTCAAGTAAAATTGTTTTACCGTATAAAATTAAAAAACCACCATTGGGAACGTTGAGGCAGTCTGATCCAGCAATATACATAGCTTTGTTTCTCGCTCGTTGGTTGATTTTTCTTTGGGGGCGCAAGAGCCATATATGTCCATGCTGCGTCAAGCAAATGGTAAAAACTGTTCTGTTTCTCGCATTCCCATTGCTGGACTAATAGAAACCATTGAACTTGCCCCAACCAGCTTTTTAAACTGTACTCTGTGAGGAATAGCCTTCACAGAAAGGACGGACAAATACATCAATATAATGTGGTGAAGAGAATTTTAAAATAAGCAACAAATAAGAGAAAAGATGCGCATGCAGCCTTATTTCCTTGTAATATTGTTAATAATGTTACATTAAAATATAGCAATAAGGAAAATTTTAACATCTGTTTAATAACAAATCAAAATAGTGTATGAAGATTGACTGATTTTATTTGGAACGACATATTAATTAATTCTGAATTTATTATTGAATTTATTAATTGATTAGGACTGACTTTATTTAACTGAGAAGGACAGAAATGTCTTAGTCCCAGCGGATTCTTTTATTAACACTAATGGCTGCTCACACAGCATGTATGATGCTACCGTTGTGATTTATGTGTATATTCGCACGTGTCAAATTATTTCATGAATTTAAATAATGTATAAAATTAAATCTTTGAAAATATTGCTGTTTGACTGCGTAGACAAGTGTCCATTAAAATAAATCCTAATCGAATGTACAACACTATCATCGAAAAGTTCTAAGACGAAATTCTATAACAATAGCTCTCATTTACATTTTGATGTGTGTCATGAATTTATTCTTCTTTCTGCAGGCATCCACTTTTTCCATTATTGGCTCTGATATTCGAGAAATGCGAGCTGGCCACGTGCACCCCTCGAGAACCTGGGATAGCTGGGGGAGATGTCTGCTCGTCGGAGTCCTTCAATGAGGATATCGCCGTTTTCGCCAAACAGGTGAGCGATCTAATTTCCATTTTGCTTGGAGGCATGTGGTTAAAGGGAGAGGAGCGTGTGAAGGAAATTATTAGCCATTAGCCATTTTCTTGTTTGATGAATGTAACGATTATGGTGTTGAGTAGAAATTTGAACTATATTTTAGTTTTATTTTCTTTATCACTAGACTAGAATAAAAACGTGAAGTTACAAGTAATGATTTAATTTCTTGAAATGATTTCAGAAAAAAAATAGTCGCCATCCTCATTTCTTAAACGCATCTGCAGTTAGTGACAACTCAAGGTTGCAGTAAAATAAACAAATCGTGGTTGATCACTTCGCTTAGTTACATTGTATATATATAAGTATTTTAAAAAATGGTACATGTGTTTCAAAGATATTTTATTTTAAATCTCAGTGCAAGAAAAATGAATTTAAAATGGAAGTTATTTAATTTCGTGCAAATAGATTTGCTCTGCTTGGATTATACCCTATTAGAAACGCCTATTCATCTTTTATAATACATTTGTCACTTGCAGTTTTCTGTGGATTGTGAACTCGAACTGTCACTAACTTGGATTGACAGTGTTTTTTATTTCACTGGCGAATATTTCTTATTAACCGTTCTAATAATTAAGATTAAAAAAATCAACGCATCAGATTCTACCGGTATAGCAAAAGAAATTATTCCGATTTCGGGTTAGATCACTGCAAAAGATATTATTTATCTTTTTGTGATTTCATTAGTCTTCAATTTTCTAACATTTATTCAAAATATTTATGTTGGAAATCATTTCAAAATATAATCAGTTTTATAGATGGCTGTAGAAGAAAATCCAGGATAAACTTTAGCCTGAAGCGGATGTAATCGCGTGACTTTTACCATATAGAATGCAAAAATGGGCCGAAGCCATGCTTAGTGAACTGTCTTTGAAGACCAGCTTGTTCGCATCAAACTGACTTTTTAAGTTGTTAAATATTAATGCGGAATGCATATTAATTTTTTTAAAAAAGAATTGTCTCGTTTTGATAAGATCGAATAACTCGAGTTTAGTTGGATTCATACCCAATTGTAACGCGTGATTATTAAAAAGTGTATATAATAAATAAAAGGGAAGCTTAAGAGAAGATCAAGTAAGCATTTTTTTAACCTTAATTTTAACTTTGACAAAAGCTTGCAAATGAATATTTTGATGAATTAATCTGAATTGCATTATAACATTAAAAATAAAACATTGTACACAAATTAAATTGATATCTTTAAAAAATAATGTTTTTTAAGATTTATCAGTAAGAATAATTTTTATGAGATAATAATTTTGGAAGATTTCCACACTTAAATCATAGATATTCCCCGTCTGGTAATGTTGAAGACTGCTTTAGCCCTCGATTAAATTTTATGATGCCTATTTCTTCATTTCTTTTGCATATTCTTTCCTCTCAGTTTTTAGCGAACCCTATCCCCGGTATTTCTAATATTATTTTGCAGTTTCATTAAGTAGCAAAACATTGAATTAAGTGCAGCTTATAAAACGTTTAGTATAGCAGTTTGGGATGTTCGTGTAATCTGTTTACCTTAGATTGTTGCCATTCGACACATGTAATAAGAGCGGTTTCTGCGCTGCATACATTAGCATTTTCTGTATAGAGATGGAAACTAAAGCTCAGTTGTCAAATGGATAACTTTTCATTCATATATTAGACAGATTTCTTGCGGAATGATGCCATGTAACAATGCTATTACTGCGTAGTTTTACAAAACCGCTTTATATGTTTTCTATGGTGATTGTTAATAAGATTTCTCTAAACAATAAAGAACGATAAAAGATTTAGAAATTAAGTTATTTACGGTAAAAAAAAAATCTAATATTGCTAATATAATCATCGTCAGATAGGTGGTTTTTTTCTCGTGCAAAGTATTGCAACCTGTCAAATACAGCACACTTCAATGGGATTTAAAGGACTTATGCCCATTTAAGTAATTTGGAATATGTGTGGAATTTATTTAGATTTCAATTCATGCATGTGTATTGAATTTAAAATTTAATCTTGTTTAGTCTGAAAAGTAGGAAGATTACCTGTGGCTGTTGTTATCTTGGATTATAGTAATGCTGCTTTTAAAATACTAAAAAGACAATAAGAACAAAAGGCTGTATTCTGTAGTGCTAAAAAATATAAATTTTAATTCGTTATATTGATTTTTAAATTCTGTATTTGGTGTGGCTTTATGTTCTCTTATACAAGAATTTGTCTAAAGCGGTCAGATGACCAAGATTAGTCAGGACTATCTCAGTTTTTGATACTTTATTCCTGGATGTCCAATTTTTTTTAAGCATGAGTCGTTCATGCTGAAAAGTACAGAGTAAATTTTAGAGTTAAACTAACTCCAAATCTTAAGTTAACTAAGTTAAACTTAAAAATTAATTAGGAATAATTTTTTAAAACAATAGCTTCTGGTTAATTATCCTTTTGGTTATTATTGTACATAAAGTATTGTTACTATCATTTGATTAGAAAAAAAGTTCTTGTTGTCTTTAATATTATTGTTATTTGATTTATATTGTTGACATTAGGAAAATTTTCTTTGCATATTTATGTAATTATTAGAAGTGAAAATAAATTGTGGTTAAATCGAACGAACTTTTTAAAAAATCTTTTGCTTGTAGAAATGTTCAATTTTTTAAAATTATTAATCATATTTTAAGTTTTTGAACTTAACAGATTAATCAGGATGAATTTTAGTTTAAAATTTTTTATTCTGTATTTGCATAGAACCCATTGTCTTGTTGCTTTTTTTTTTAAGAAGAAATGATTCACAAAAAAAAAAAAAAAAAAAAAAAAATCAAAAGAAATGACCTGATCCTTAAAATCTAGCTGTTGCGAAATCTTTCTTTTCAAACATAATATAAATAAATCATTATGTTTATGTGAATATACACTTTGGCAATTGGATCGAATTCATCCAAGCTTATTATCGTCCTTATTATATAAGAAAATAGAATGAATAGACTCAACATTTCAAAGTACAAAAATTAGTTAAATATTCAATTAAAAATTGATATTTTTTTCATTCTAAATTACATCTGCAAATATTTATTATTATTATTTTTCTTATTCTAATTGTTGACAATACTTTTTAGCCTTAAAGCAGTGATTTAACCTTGCTTAAAATTAAACTTATGTCATTTGCTCAAACGAAGGCATCTTTGTAACACTTTGGCATTTGTGAACAAAACATCCATTACTAATATAACAAATGCTAATTATTTATGAAGAAATTTAGCTATCGATGGTTTTCTTAAATATTGTCTGATTCAATTGATAAACTTTAATTAAAAGCAGGCGATATTTTTAGATTTTGAATGCTATAATATTTTGTATAAGATAATTTTTACATTAAAATATTACACATGAAAGGATACTATTCCCGGACAACGTCGGATTTATCAAGTTATACATAGAATATCGACCAGTCTTTATCTTACAACTTTGAACAAGCAATTCTTGTATATATATATATATATATATAAATTTATTTTGTGTATCTCGGAAACGGCTGTAACGATTTGGAACAAATTTTATATTTAGATCAAGTTTTGCTTTATATCTCTATAAGTGTCTTCCCTGAAAAAAAGAGATTTTACGTACGCGCGCACACGCACACACATAAACACACACACACAAAATTATTAGTAACTATTAGAATAAGTATATTTTAAGTAAATATATAAGTACATTAAGCAGTATAGAGGTGAGAACAACATGAACGACGCATGTGTTGCTAATCGTGCTTTTTATTTTAAATATAAATACGTAAGTAAAAAAATCTATATAGGCGTCTTTTTTGAAAAAAACGTGATTTTACACACGAATAAATAAGAATTCTTTTTTTATAACTAACTATTAGAACCTTTTTCTATCTGCTTTCATGCTAATGGTCATGTAGCACCATCTCAGACCCGATTTTACCATAATAAAATTTAAAAATATATTGTTTCGAAAAACATGTTAAACTAAGGCATTCATTATTTTTTTTATTTAAATGATAAATAAAATAATATTTTTATTTGAATTTTTATGACCAGCTTATATGTAGGTAAGATTGAAAAATGTTCATATGTAATCAGTATATGATGCGTATTTAAACATTCTCAACGAAAAAATACAATTTTACAAAGAAAAAGAAAAGAAAAACCCTGCGGAACGAAGCTTGGTCTTCTAGATATTTCATAATATAGTATTCCTGATTCTTTTTATATAACACTAGCCGCCTTTGGCTACCAGCCGGTTCGCCAGTATTACCGTTCGCTACAATTTTCAATTAAATATTTTAAGTAACTGGTCTCTTAATAGATTCTCAAACAAAACATTTTTAGTTTTCCAATTTTGATAGTCATACCAAACTTATACTGTTGTTTAGATCGTTTCGTTCAATTTACTATATATATTTTGCTAATTTGTTGTCATTTCCGGTAAAACTTCAACTTTAATTTAAAGTGGAAATGATGAAATTGCAATTAATATAAAGATATTTTTTAATAAAACCAAGTGTTTTATTTTATTTATCATCTTTATTGTTATTTATTTATTATTATTACTGAATATGAGTATTGCAAACAGAATCGCTCGGTATTTAAGTCTTATGTGAACTATAAAATATTTTTCATAATTTATGTAATATCTAAACAAATAATTCAACAAAAATTTCTCAGATTCAGCATAAAATTCAGTTTTTAGTTTTGCTTTCAAAAGGATTGAAATGAAATCAATAATATTTTGTTCCTGCTTATAAATATATTTCAAAAATTATGAAGTCTAAATTTAATTCAGTAAGGTATCATATTCTGAGAAATATTCTGGACACACCAAATTTTAAATAAATGAATGAATGTTTCTGTTTTCCACGATCAACTAAGACTTATTTATGAAGTTTTGAATGTTAAAAATTTAGAAAAACTCAATATTTTCATAATCTTAGGCCAATTAATCATGAGAAACCTGCTCGCTGATTGACGTATTTTCTTTGAAATGATCGATGGAAAATCTAAAATTATCCTTTTTTTTTATTGAATAGTGATATTCAAATTTTCATAAATCAGTCAGTTTAAGTGATTGATTTAGTTAATTGGAAATTAACTGTTTTTATTTAAAATATTAGTGTTTCAAGAACATTTTGCTAATCGTGATTTCCACAGCAGAAGCTTTATGTAAAATCAAAAATTCGTTATTTATTAGAGCATTTATTGAATCAAGTTACATAAATATAATCATTTTCCATTTAGACCATTTTAGCAGATCTGTGTCTAACTAAAGGTTTACAAATTAGCTGTGTGGCCCTGATTTGAATGGATATCCTGTTCATATTAAAGAAAACTTGCCTTAAAATAAAACTGATTTATTGGATTAATAATATAGTGTGTGTAAAAGATCATAAATTAATTTTTCTTGAATTTATTTTTTAGAAAAAATATTTCTTATTTGTTTCATTTCCTGCAGACACGTGCCGAAAATTGTATTTTTGCAGATTTCATTTCCAAAAAGATTTAATTTATTTTTAATTGGAGCTTTAATCAATGTGATGGCAACACTTTGTAAAAAGCTAATTTTTTCCCCATGAATGCGAAACGTGCTCGTGCAGCTTAAATTTTATTTTTATTTTGTACGAAATAATTGTTGAAAAATATTTATTTAAAAATTCATTAAAAATAGAAATTTAATTTTAAGGTTACAACATTGGTATCATTTAGAAGATAAATTTTTGATCTTTAACTTCATGTAAAAATCTTTTTAGTGCGGTAATATTTTCGGAAGTTATAGCATAAACACGCTAAAATTTCGCTTAATTTTTAAATAAATAAAATTCTAATTAAAAATTCGAAAAAATAACCCCCCCCCCAGGTGCACATTCCCGACCTCCAAGGTATACACGTGCCAAATTTGGTAGCTGTAGGTGAAACGGTCTGGCCTGTAGAGCGCCAACACACACACACACATTGAGCTTTATTATATCGATTAATATTCTTAATGCATATACTAATAGTATCTTAGAATTAATATAAAATGGATAACTGTATTAAATTAAACGGCTCAATTCTGTTTTTTTTTTTTTTTCCCCGACTTCATGTAATATCTGTTTTTTTAATCTATATTTTACTCGAGTATAAAAAGGAGAGCAGATCATTGTCGTAACAACCCTGCCTTTTTAAGGGTTTTTTTTTTTTTTTTTACAAAATGCATTCACGGGTGAATAGAGGAGAAAATGTTGCATTATGTGGAATATCGGGCTGAATTCGTTTCGTCTGTTTCAGATCATGGCAGAAAATATCCACTACACCTCCAACGAGGAGTTGGACAGTCTTGTAAGTACATGAATCTTATATTCTATCCCTCATCCCCACTTACCCCCCTTTTTCTCATTTTCAGATAAGAGAGAATAAACCCATATACACATCGAACCAAGAATTAGACAGTATAGTAAGTATTCTCTGGATAATATCTTGTGTTTTTGTGTTTGTTCGAATTTCTCTCCCACAGTTCTTAAAAGTAGAAGAAAATAATAAAGAATATAAGAATATATTGTTGATGTGTAAATTATATATTCAAAAATATATAACTTGTATCATAGTTTTGTTAATTCGAAAGTTATGTCAGTTCTTGTATTCATATTGTGTGCGACTAGCAATATTTCTAATTTTCAGAACAAGTCTATTTCGTTAATTATTTGGTTTGGATTAAAAATTCTGTTTTACAATAACAAAGAAACAGTTAACGTTGTACTTTTTAATAAATGATATTTATTAAAAGAGCGAAAAGGAGTATAAACGTACCATCCATTGGTTGATTTTTTTTTCAGTCAGTGGGTAGATTGTTTATCTTCTGAAACTTTACGAAAATAGAAAATGCTATATTTGTTAATAGCAATTTAAAATCCACTTCATTATGTTTTCAACTATATTTGGATCATTAGTGATTTGCATTTTGATACGGATCTAATTATTTATTAGCATTTGTAATGAAATATAACATGTTTTCTGTATTTACATACATTATATTAAGTACCTTAGTGGAAGAAAATGTTTTGAATAAAATAATATTCTGTTGTTATGCCTAATCTTCATTTTTTTATTAAGTATTTATTTTACCCTTTATTATTATTATAAGCAATTATTCATGTTAACGAGTGTTTTTTACTAGTTAATTATTCATGTTAACGAGTATTTATTATTATGAACAATTATTTTTATTAAATAGTGTTTTTTTTTAGTTGCTTATACATGTTTTTCTAGTTAATTATTCGTGTTAACAAGTATTTCTTATTAATCAATTATTATTATAATAATCTCATTTGTTCAGCCTCCTGATTTACTTACATCTGGGTTTAGATATCAAATGAAAAAAAACTTCGATTAAAATTAAAATTATCTGGTAAATCTCAAAATATTTGTTCAATCTTAGTTTTGAAGTGAGCAATTACGCAAACGAATAGAAAAATAATATGCGATTATATAATTGCTTAGAGCTTAGAGGATGAAAAATAATTGCACATTTTCTTGGATATTTACCTGCATTTTTGTAAACATATAAAATGAAACTTCCCTCTTCTCTCAGATACTTCCAATTTAAATTTTTGCTAGCAGACACCCCCCCCCCCTCTCGAAAGTTTTGAATCGTGTAATTTAGATTTGACAATTTTGTTGCATATTATATCAAAATATTAAACGAGTATTCCAAAAAAAGAGAGAAAGAAACGAAATTTTAATTATTTATTTAAACTTCATAAATTATTCGAAATCTTATGATATAAATTTTCTTTGCCAAAAGTTTCATTTAACGACAAGCCAAATAAATAGTAAAACCTAATAAAGAGTAATTATAAATATAATAAATTATAAATAATTAATAAAATAAATATAATATAAATATAAAAATTATAATAATAATAAAATTAAATTTTAAAACATTTAATATTTTAAATTTTAATTTATGTTTAATTTAAAAAATGAGATTTCAACGTTCAGTCGCAAAAGTCAAAAGTGTCTTGGAATTTTAAAAGGCGAGTGTTGCCATACAAAAAATTGGTAACTTAAAAGAATAATTAAATTGAGAAATATAGCATTTTTAATAATAAATTGCATTCAAATTTTGTGATCAGTTTTCTTAAACATTATTTTCGGAAATCAAAACTTAAATCTTTTTTTTTTTTTTTTTTTTTTCATTTCACTTTTGAATTACGGTAACATTTAGGAATTTTATAATTAGCTAAAAAGCATGTCTATTTCAGTAAAAATATTAGATTATCATTAGAAATGCACAGCAGAATATAGTATTCATATATTAAAAATTTTTATGATTCTTGGAATTGTCGTGCAAAGAAAAGAAGTTTCAAATATGTTAAATCGTTTGCAGACGATAACGTTTTAAAAGTTTCAAGCATCAACTTAACATTAACTTTTTCTGTCAACTGTATCGTAAGATTATAATTTTTTCTTTTTAAACATTACGCTTTATAAGATAAACTCAATTTTTGCAAACATAAAAGTAAAAAGTGAAAATTTATCAAAAGTAAGCTTCAATTTAATATTTGTCTGTTCGAGTTTTATTCTCAAATGTTTTGTTTTCCAAAAAATGTATTAAAGAATACGAATACTTTACTTTTATTTGAAGAATACCTTTTATTGGTAAGAATATGAGAAATTAAAGTGCAATATATAATCTTTAATTTATATATATAATAAAAATCGAAATATAAAGTCTTAATTTTTTTCGAAGTTTACAAAATGATCGATGATTAAGGAAAATTCAAAAGGCATAGTTGGTTATTAACATTTTAATAGTCTTATTTTCATCAGTTTAGAGAGGGAAAAAAAACCCTTCTTAATTGCTAGCACGTATTTCGTTTCAAATCAACAGCAATTTGAAAAATTTACTTCCAAGTACATGTTTTGAAAATCCTAATATCATGGTTATTTTATATATTCATCTAAAATATTCTTTATGAATGGTATTTTATTTTTCTAACATGAAAGTCTTTAATAAATTTTATAATTTGTTTTTGTAACATCTTTTCCTTTGCTTTATATTTTGTGACATTGAATGTTGAGTTAATTTAGTTCTTTCGTTTTTTTTCTAGATGGTTCAAGCAATTCAAGTGTTAAGGTTTCATCTTTTAGAATTAGAAAAGGTAAGCTCTTTTTTATATTTTCATCTATAAACCCTCTTTAAACTCTTTAAAAAAATACCTTCTTTTTAATTTTTAGTTGAATTTGTTGCAAAATATTTTAAATATTGTGATATTCAAATAATTTATTTCAAATAATGATAGCGTATGATGTGTTCTATAAAATTAAATAATTATTATTCTTACCAAACTAATCACATACATCGATAAAAATTCTATTGGAACGTTGAATGTTCGGAAATTAATGGAATTAAATTAGCTTTCGATCTTAAAATTAACTTAATTGTAATATAATGGTTTAGTCTTTTAATATCCGTACTATACCTATGCATTAGTGTATAATAAAATTTCATCGATAATATGCTAAATGAAAATTAACCATACTTGAATATCAATTTGTCTTATATTCATTGGAACACCATGCAGTTTAGCCTGCTGCTAGTAACTATAAACATTTTTTTAAAAATTCTTTCTTTTTTTTTAGTATCATATTTCTTATGCAGTTTTAAAACTTTTTTTCTTGGTGTTTAAATTTTTTCCCACTCCTTTGTAGAAAATAGTGAATAAAATATTTTCTGCATTTTATTTGATTATTTAACATTAGTAATTAATATCGATAATAGTACTTGATAGAGATTTAGGTTGAGAATTTGATATTTGACTAAATTCAGTTCTGTGAAGTCAATCGGAATGAAGTTTTGCTTGCAGTGACATACTAGTGATCAACAAGTGATTTTTTTTTTTTACTGCGCACAGTGTGAGTAAGTTTGAAAACATGAATTCGCCAATAATCACTTTGGCATTGAATTTATTTTATTCATAAATTATTATTTTTATTAATTTTGTCTAAAGGAACATAAGGCAGAAAATATTTTACGTAATCACTTATTAACACATTTTGAACCGATGCGGTTTTGTATACAAAATATTATATGCAGTCTCCTAAATCCAGTTTTATTAAAAAATGTAACGCCTCAAAAAATTTTTAAAAATTGCAAATAAATAAATAAAAACCTTTAATTACATGGAATAAGAGATGAAGTAAAATTTGATTTATATCTAAAAATATAAATGATACGAGTGTTTATTCCCTTCAAAAATAAGAGGAAAATACGAATTATTGTTCATTAAATTATTTTCAACTTTTTTTTTGCTGAAATTACTTTTTATTTGATGCGTCCTCATTATAAATTTTCCGGATTAACGATAACTAACAAATATGGATAATGCCTCGTTTACCATATCAGCTGGCTGGCAATGCGTTAATGCATTGCTATTTTTAAAAGAAAAATGAATGTTATGTATTTGATAACTTCTAAAACCTTTTCTTATTATTATTGAGGAGGATAGGTAGAATTAGATACATTTAATGTTCTTCTAGAGTTCTTGATGCCTTTTCCCAAAACCTTCTAATAAAGACATATTTTCGGCGAAAATAGAGGGGAGGAGGGGACAATAAAGTACATTCCCAATTATCCGGTTCGCTACTATTCTGTTTGCATACTATCCGGCTATTTTATCAAAAATTGAAAACTGCAAGTTTTGACTCTTATCTCAGTCATCTTTTCATATTTGTGAATCATTTATCAGTGAAAAATAAAATCTGTTTGAGTCAATTTCCTTATGCCTACGATTTGCGTTAATGTTTTGTTTGTTTCCTGCATTTATATTGGGCATTATAGAATTTATGTTAAAATGTTAACAGTTTATATCCTTTAACTTTTTCTCTAATAAATTCTTGAGGCGTGCTCAGTGCAATATATAAACATATCTAAACTTTCAATACAGAGCCTCCTATTTTAATTCGACAAATTATCGGCAACCGCTTCTATGATTCTCCTGGCCACGGTTATATTTATGTGGCTTGAGATAAATGGAGGACTTAGTATTCAATAAGAAATGAGAAAATGCGTGTTATAACTTTGAGTTTTGATATAAAAACTTTGTTTTCTGATATTGTTGGGCAAAAAAAAAAAAAAAATGTGTTCATGGAACACCGATCTATCCGGCTCTTTTGTTATCCGGCCTACCCGTACACCACATTAGGATACTCGGAAGTGTACTGTATTTTGTTAAATATAGTTGTTGCATCAGTTTAAAAGTATCTTTAATATCTTAATAAAATGTTTTAAGTATGCACGATTTTTGTTTTAAAAAATCCATCAGTTACCTCAGAGTTTTACTTTGGATTTCTGACAACTTCAGCCCTTATAGACTGGTAAAGCTTGCTTTAGACAAAAGATGAGCTTCAAATTTCAGAGAGCGAATGTCTGTTCTTTACGAATGGTACAACGTCGCACAACGTCTCTTTCTATAAAAAATATCTTGCAAATAAATGTCAAAATGAAATACGTCACATATATTATTTCGGAACTTACGAATGACGAAGAGTAGACACATATAAGCCCTTTGTTTCCCGATGCACGAAGTAGGTTCGAATTTTCTTCTTCTGATAGCTGCATTCCCTTCTACCAAGAAGCATAAATTTCAGTTGGCTCACAACGATCCATTGTTTTCCTTCCATTAATAATCTTATTTATGATACATGATTCTGCTTCTTTAAACTGGCGTGACTTTGGGAAAAGGTTTTTCTCTGGCTTTCTTTGTTCTCCTTTAGCAAAGTGAATGTAACGCCCAAGAAGAATAACCATTTTCTGTTGCCTGTGGTTTTATTTTGTTTTTCCAATTTGTGCACGGAAACTCTGACCCCCTCCGAAGTTCAGGTACATTTCTTATTCAGAAATTGGTAATAAATGGAGAGAATAGTCTGGGCAGTGAATAAGAGGTTGTGTTGAAATCTTTTCAACACAAACCTTATTCTTTGCAAGAAGGGGGGGGGGATAGTCAAATTTGTTACACTTGGCGAATATAAATAACTAGTTGATATACCCAGCATTTCCCGGAATTAAAATCACTTCATGTATACTACTTTTGCATAAAATATTATAATTCACAAAATCTTTTTATCGTCTGTTTTTAAATAAAAATAGATATGAATTGATGCAGACGATTTTTGAATACCGATAACTAATATTCTCTAAGAGTTATTAGTATTTGTTATATTAGCTTTGCTAATTTTGCTCACAAATGGTGAAATGAAGGAACGTTATCTTCGTTTCAGTGATTGATGAAAGCATAATTTCAAGCTTTATCCTGGTGAATTGGTCTTAAAAGCTCCCATTTTAAGACTAATGTCAGAATCTTCAAAAGAGGTATAAAAATAAAAGAAACTTTAAAAAATAATGATAGAGTAATTCAAAATGTAAAAAAGACAATTTGAGCTAATTTCTAGTTAATTGAATATTTGATTACTTTTTGTACTTTGAAAAGTTAACAATATTCCTTCTCTTAAGTAATAATTGTGCAGAATTTGGTTGAATCCAGCAGATTTGTTTAGGATCAGATGCCGACCATACAAATGTATGTAAATAACTAGTTGATATACCCGACATTTCTCGGAATCAAAATCACCTCATGTATAATATTTTTACTGTAAAAACTATTTTCACATAAAATATTATAATATACAAAATATTTTTGTCGTCTGAAATTTTTATCTTTCTTTTTTTTTAATAAAATTAGATATGAATTGAATCAGACGATTTTTAAAAACCACCGACAGCTAATTTTTTCCCAACTGTAATTAATATTTATTATATTAGTTTTGCAAATTCTTTTTTGCAAGTGCTGATGTGTAAGAACATTCTTCGTTTGAGTGATTAAAGCATAATTTTAAGCGTCGTTAAATCCTATTTTAAGACCAATGACAGTATTGTCAAAATACGTATTAAAAAGGAATATAAAAATAAAATAGTAATAATAGTAATTCAAAGTATAAAAAAAGACAAAATTTTTGCTAATTTCTAATTAATTGAATTTTTGATTTTTTTTTCTTTGAAAAATTAAGAATATTCCTTTTCTTGCGTAATAAATATGCAAAATTCGGTTGAATTCAACCTAATTTTTTAGTATGAAAGGTCGGACTTACATGTATAGATGTCTACATATGTACACAAATGACTATTTATTTTAGATTTTTTTTGGTTGTTCTTTCTTGTGCAACTTATATCATCTTTCAATTAAAGGAAATAAAAATCATATTTTCCGGAGAAATTAAAGTTGTAGAGCTCAAAGAAATGAGTTAATGTATGTATGTAATGAAAATATTACTTTTAATTCGCTATGCTAAGTTTTCATCCACTTGGAGTATCGTATTTCATATATAAGATAGAATAATTAACCGAATCTAATGAAAATTTAACTCCAACTTTATGAAAACTACATTTTGCGAGATGGTTAGTACTCCTATTGTTAATGATTTAGTTGCACATGCAATTTAATTTAGCACTTGCCACTGTAACCGAGGTTACGTCTGCGTTTATCCGTTCTTTATGTAGATAAGAAAAAGCAGACCGCGTATACTTTTATGTCGTACAGTTTTTATATTCATTCCCGGAAAAAATTCAATTAACTTTGAAAAATTCATTTATTATATTTTAAAAACTGTTTGTTAATGAAAATGACGTTATTGATAATCGCTATAAATTTTAAGATGGGGTAAAAAAAAAATAATTTTTTCTGATATGTATCGAAATTATGGAGAAAAGCAAAAAATCTTTTTATCATATTGCACCCCCTTTATAAGAGTGTAGCAATTTTTTAATAATATAGTTAATCATTACAGGTTCTAAGAAATATGTGTTTCAAATTTCGTTCGAATCTATGAAGGAGTGTGGAATTATATAAGGTTTAAACAATTAAACATACAAAAAAAAACTGACATTTCATTTCATATAATTAGCATTTGAATGCTTTCATTTAAGTGGATGTCTTAAATATTTTAGTAGTTAAAGGCATTGCAAACTTGTTAATTTACTTCTTTTGATTGTGCTATAATTCGTTAATTGTCTGTATTCTTATTTTAAATTAAATTCTTACGGTTTATTTATGTCTTATAAAGTTGCGCGCTCAAAATAATAACATTAATTTAATTAATTTAATAATATTGGCTATCTTTGATAATCTACATCTTACCACACCAAATAAAAGTGCTATTTAAAACTGTATTTGCACAATAAACATATTACATTCTGATTGGTGGCTACCCAAGTTTCCCGCATAAAAAAATGTATTGCGGAATAGTACTTCTGAGATTTCCATCTAAAATAGCCGTTAATAGGTTATAGACGTTCCGTTGACATCTTATTCAGAGAGCAGGCTTATCAGAATTTTAATGTGAAATAAAACTTTCCGTAATAGAAGCAGTGGTTAGATTTAGAGGAACTGGTTCGTTGAGTTTCTTAATTATTTTAAATATATGGATTGATTTTATTTTCTCCTGTGCGAAAGACGAATTACTGCAACCATTAAAAGATTTTACCGCGAAATTTTGAAAAACTTCTTTGTTTTAGACATCCTTTTCCTAATTTAGGCAATTTGGGTGGGAGAAGGGGACTAATCATTAAACAAATATCTAGCTATAATATGCAAATATAGTAACTCAAAATTTATATATAATATGCAAAAATGATTTAACATAGTATGATGCTTCAATGCAAAGATTAGATCTTTATTGATTTTGGAGTGAAGTCTCTTTAAGATATGTCTGTGTACATGAAAACACAATAGCTGAAAAACAGCAAACTAGATAGATGAAAACTATCTCATGTTTTTTAAACTAGAATTTTTAGATCTATATCAAAATCCGCCAAAGTATTGTGCTGTTTTTGATTTCTCTAGTACAAAGAGATAACATTGTAATAGTCAAAAATTCGAACTCGAGATTTTGGCGAATCTGCACATTGAAGATCTCTCTGACTCAGAAAAACTAATTTTTGGAATTCTGTCTTTGATCACGGAAACTCAAAAAAAGCTTTGAGTTAGATGCATAAAATCCGGTATATTGTCTGTATGTCAAATTCAGATCTCTCTGACTCAGAAGAACTAATTTTTGGAATTCTGTCTTTGATCACGGCAACTCAAAAAAGCTTTGAGTTAGCTACATAAAATCCGGTATATTGTCTGTATATCAAATTTTGAACGAAATTCATTCAGGGAAGCCTTTCTGCCTCGCTGCCCATATGTAAATAAAACAGGATAACTACAAAACGAAGAGAGGTAGATGGATAATATTTGGTGTACTGATCTAAAGTGTCGATAAATTTTTCACAAAATCTGTCTAGGAATGAGTATTTGTCGCATGCATGTAAACGCGATAATTCAGAAACCTCACTTAGGTAAACGTAATTTTGTCAACAGTTTTAACGTCTAAAGTGTGGATTTTTATCAAATGTTTAACTGAATCTTTTAAATGACGGGCAATCTGTTGGTCTGTACTTTCACAAGCATGTAAATGTAATAACTTACATATATGAACTTTGGTATGTGTTGTTATGACTATAATTATAGTTCTTTGTTATATTTTTGGTCGGAAAAAAAAGTGTTTAAAATACGTATTCGATTTTTTTTGGTACTTACGTATTAATCTCATCTCAGCGATTAATCGCCAAAGGTCACACTCTATTAGGCTCTGATGTAACAGTTGTTTGCCCATGTGGGTGCGATTAATACTTATATAAATATTTCTTTTATGCAGCTCCCAAAAAGCGCACTATTTAGCCACAAGATTTGGAAATATTAAAAAACATGATCATGTGATTTCTCTTCCAAAATGTAAATAAATACGATCCTCATTTCAGCTGCTACTTAAACGTGAATCTCGGCCATGCTGTTAAATATTATCAAAACAATAAATGAAGATGAAATAAATCAGTAGAAGAAAGTTGAAAAAGTGTTAAAGAAGGAATATCCTGCTTCAAGACGCTCAGCAGACTTGTATACTATATATGGACGGCCAGAGCGTTGATGTTGAATAGAATGTTGTGTTTCTCTTCAACATTGTTTTGTTTTGTATGGCCTATTTTCGGAGAAAATGAACGAAATACTTCCAGCAAATATACGAAGGGCTGATTAGGTTAAAGACAGTAGTTGTAATTTTTTAAAGACAATAAGTCGTCAAATGTGTTATGCCATTTTTAAGTTAATTTTTGTTATATTAGTTAGTTTAGTCAGTTTTAGTTTTGGCTATAATTGATATAAAATCTATTTATTAAAATATGAGAGATTTGAGAATATGCGAGAAAATTTCAGGGAAACTGCTACCGCTTATTTTTTTGTCACATTTGTTTGGAAACAGAACAATAAAGATCTGAAGAAATTCGATATGTTATTTTGAGATCAAATTGTAGATATATACCAAATTTTGAAAGTAATCAATTCATGGAAAGAGGCTCGAAATACATACTTGGTTTCTTTTCCATCTCTATGCAGTGAAGCTAAATACAAAATGCACCATGTTGTAAAGACTACGAGAAATTCCGGGGAGAACAGTACCACTAGCTAACTGGTAGTTGACAGCCTAATAATTGAAATCGCAAGTGGTTGCAAACATTTAAGTAACACTGATGTTGAACTTTAATATTTTTTTAAAAATCTTAGCACATTGAGCGCCGGATTAAACGCCTAAGAGTTACAGATAATATGTAATTGTACCAAACCATCTATCTTATTAGATGACCTCGTCTCTACTACAGTTAAGAGATAGCAAAGAAAGGATAATCTTAACTAAGTAGATGGCCTAATATCAGACGTGAGTCGTGACAGCAAACGCATTAAAAAATCGTACGAAACAGATGAATGTTCATAATGCTTCATTTTATCAATCAATCTGAAGTTTATTATTTTAATTAGCATTTCCTTTATTTTATTAGCATGGAAGAATTCGAATTCCCCAGTTTATTTTTTTATTTATTACTTTTTTTTTTTTTTTAAGATTGTGCAACAAACAGAAACAAAAACTTTTTACGATGATGAATCTTATCTGCTGAATGAAACCTCACCAGTATGCTTGCAAAAATTTCAAATCGTGACTGCCTGAGTGAAACCATTAACCAGAGTTCTTTCTTTTTAAATTATAGTTCGATTGTAATCGAAGTTATTATTTTTTTTCCGTAGATTCAAAATTTATTAAAGTTTAGAATTCATAATCGCAAACTTCATGATAATTCGGTAGTTTTAAACAACTTTGCTTTTTAATGTTATGATAGAATAAAAAAAATATGAATGTCTTTATGATTTCCAATAGTTTATTAAAAAAATCTTCTGTTTAAAAATGTGCTAATATTACAAATATAAATTACTCATGCATTTTATTTTTTAGTTTGTTGTTGAAAATAATATTTTTTACATGTTGTGTATTCGTTATATTCATTTAATCTGCCATTTAGATAACTGATATGTACAATTTTAAATAATTAAACGCATTAACATTCAATGTAGTATTGGTTGAGCATAACATAAAACAATGTTTTAATAAGAGCGGTTTAATCCTCTACGCTCAGAAAAGTAATTCGATGCAAAAATTATTCAGCTAAAACAAAGACTTGCTTATTATTAAGGAAAAAAAATATTTATTATAGTTTTAAGTTGAATTTTACCGAAAAATTATTCTACATCTTCTTACCATTATTTAGGCATTTTTTAAAAATCAGAATTAAAAGTAAATAAGTAAATAAAAGACCAAAATGATTCACCGTCTTGAATGGTGAGTGAGAGACACCTTCCGAGTGTAAAGGGTTAACTATACATTTCTTCACTAGCAATTAAGAAAAATGAGAAAAAATAGTTTCGAGAATTTAGAAACAGTAATGTAGTACAAATTCATTAGTTTTAATTAAATAGCCAAAACAGAATAAGGAAATTCATTCATTTTTACAGGTGACAAAATTTTCAATTGAAGAAGCTGATTTTCGCTATTGAAGCATTTTATTCGTGAGTGTGTTCTCAAAACACGTCTGCATAAGTCACTTGAATACTTCGAAATTCCATAAGCACCGACATATTCGATATAAAAACCAACTTCAGTGCTCCAGTAATATTCCTGGAACGGAAGCCTATATTCCGCATTCCCTTGTGTAAACTCTGGAAAGTCAGACAAGCGGATGCCGGCAGGCAAAATACCGGCACTCATCCCACTTTAAGCTCACTTAGTATTTATCTCCTGACAAACTTCTATCCAGGTGTCTGATAAAAAGGTGTAGAAGGGTTTTACATAAAAGCTGAAATTAAGAAAGCAAGAAAGAAATTCTGGAGGACTCACGCCTTCGCTTGGCGAAACTCGTTGACGTCGCTTTGAGGTCATATCCTCGCTCGAAATTTGATGATAGGTTGAGATTTGCTGCTGGAACGAGGGACGGGAAGCGAAATTTCCATGATTACCCACATTTCGGCTGCCAATCAAGATGGGTCGTCCATCCCACGTCAACATAGAAGTCCCGGGCTGTAATTAGGCGCTTCCAGCTCTGTCGTTGTCACACGGAGGACCCCCTCATTATCCCTGCAAGGCCCTCTCAAAGAGAGATATTCCGAAAGCGGATCGCGCACAAGTGGCGCAAGTCCCTGTTTTGGGAATAGGAAGTGGCCCTCCGACTTCGTTTCAGGAATTACCTGGACTCATTTTTTGATTTTTTTTCCGTAGGATTTTTATCTAGCCTTGAGCGGTGCGGGTTTTAAATCCACTTACCGTCAATGAAGTCAAGTGCTGCACGAGGACTTTAAATCGTCTTTTTTCATTGTAAAACATTTTGCCTTTTTTTTTTCTTCTGTTTTAATGATATTTTTTTTATCGGATTCTCTACAAATAAAAGAATTAAACACTGTTGCTTAAAGTATATATTATTTTGTTAATTCTGATTCCTAAAGTATATATACAAACGTGATCCATCAGATAAATTAGCTCTGCGGAAAACGAAGTTGATAATTGTAGATAAAATTGACAGTTCAATTTTTCAATGGCAGTTCATTGGGAAAAATTGTTTTAAAAAGGAAATAATTCAATGCTTTATATTTTCAAAATGGAGAATAGTCCTCATTATTTTCCTTTCTTTTACATTTCAGGCAGTCTATTAGTAGTGAGTTTGCACGTATGCATGTACTATATGCAGGAAAATAAAATAAAGCACTGATAGTTCAATTAACAGATATCAGTTGAGATAAGTTATTCGGATATTTTTCATAAAATGTTTCAATAGATTTCTAGAACTATAAGTGAGTGCTGCCAATTTGTGTGTGTGTGTGATTTGCAAGGCCGAAAACCATAATTTTAAAATGAACTTAGCTCTTAGAACTCAATCCGATTAAAATAATAATAGCAACACGAGTTTTTAAGATACCTGAATCATATATTTATAGAATTTTTCTAGATGCTCTAATAAAAGTTAAAACATCAAATCCGGTGAGATCAAAAGCTGGATCCAAAAACAAAGCTCCATATCATTATAATAATTTATTGCATTTTGCTATTTATTATTTTATAAAACTTATTTTTATGAGAGATGTGGAAGAATGATAAATAATTTTTTAATTAGCATTTCAGTCATATAAAATTTTTTATTAAGTATAAAAAAATATTTCATAAACTTATAAATAAATTTGGTATGTCGTAAGATTGCATTCAGTACTTTTTTTATTTTGTTTCCTGACATGCTTTCCTTCCTTATATTGATAGAATAATCACGGTTTAGATTTTCGGTTAGCTTGGATATGATATATAAAATGCCTATGAGTTGAATCCTTCTTGATTAATAATCTTTCATAAATTTCTATCTGGATAAAGATCATCTTGCAATTGCGAGTTTATTTATCATTTTAATTTTTAGTAGAGAAATAAAATTTGCATGAAATGATATTATTTTTAAACTAATATAATTTTATAAGTAATATTAAATTTCTTAAACTCTGCAACCCATTTTAATTTCCTTAAATAAATCCATGTAATTCATCCTCTACTAACACTTCGAGATCCACTTTGAAGTTTCGCATATAAATATTTGAAACGTATTTAAATTTTCATATTAAATATTTAAATATTTGATGGTTGAAAATTGTCTCTTCATACAACTCATGAATATTATCCAAGGTTTTTAAGTCTAAAAAGTGAAAATTTTGATTAAAATTTAAATATATTTATTACTGACAACGTGATAAACCTGCAGTTTGTTTATCAGTTCATGAAGCTGAAATTTTGGTTATATTTAATATCAATTAAATCAACAGTTTATATGTAGACTTCACGTCTAAAATTGTCATACATGAAAGCTATTTAATCACTTTATCTTATACATATATATATAGACATACATATATACAGATTTCATGTCTAAAATTGTCATAAATAAAGTTATTTTAATTATTTTACATATGGTCTGTTCAATCCGCATCTTTCTAATGGGTTCATGAATCTTTCTAATGGGCATCAGATCTATGACATCATACAGTTATTAAAAGAAATAAATTTGCGATTTATTTAGCCTTTAAATATCGCAGTATTGTAATTTCTGTTTTTATTTTTCGTATAAATTAGGTACACAATAAACGGAATCCTGCGACGTTAGCTTCCAACAATGAAAAAAAATAATGCGATTAAATATTTGATGAAGCAATGAAAATGGTTTGAATTTCAAATCAACAATATTATCTGTTGAAAAAAAGAAAAAAAAAAAAAAAAAAAAAAAAAAAAATTCTATTTTAAAAACTGCGGAAATTTAGACAAATTTGCACGACTATAACATTAAGTATCTGGGAGAAAAATCTTCGCTCATTCGGCAGGGTTTTTTTTAATTTATTTATTTTTACATACATATACACATATAATTACGGGGATAGCGTATGTGCTTTTATGCTATGATATTTTCGCAAGTTATCGTGGAAGAGCTCCTAATTTAGCTTAACTTTAACTAATTAAAACTCTCATAAAGATTTTTAAAAAATCACTTCGAGATCCATATTTTCATTGTCAAGTGTCTATTACAACAACACAACAAATATTTTCCTTTTTCAAATCAGTAACAGTGCGGGGCCTTCTGAAACGTAAGGACCTTTGAATTCGCACCTCCCCCTTCCCCTCTCTTTTCGGACCGGCCTTGATAGCCAAGTATCTGAAACAATAATCACGTTTCTTTTTCAGGTTCACGAACTTTGTGACAACTTCTGCCAGCGGTACATTAGCTGTCTGAAAGGTAAGATGCCCATAGATCTTGTCATCGAAGAAAGAGATACGAAGCCCGACATCGGAGACACAAACAACAACAGCAATGGCAGCAGCTTCTGCGGAGGTCCTCCCTGCGTCTCCAGAGGTCTACTTGACACTTCAGGGGGTCACAGCACTGATAGCGGATCTACACCTGATCACCAGGTAAGGAAAAGCAAACACCCTCATTATTTGTGGCATCAAGATAATTAGATTATCTTCTGTAGGATCTTGCTGTGAATAAGATTTTCTCTCATAAATTGCTCTTTACGATTTGCAAAGTTAAAATACTGATCTAACAATTGCTTGCTGTGCATTTTCAATGATTGAGTATAATGGAAAAATTGATTTTATTGCTTGAATCCAAGTTTATCGTAATTATCCTTTCATCACGGAAATCTTCATTCCAGTCTCGACGCTGTTGAAATTTTACTCTCGCGTCATTCATCTTCTACCTGTAGTTTGCCTCAGGGCCTAGCAATCTCTTCTGTATTCGATGTATTCAATTTCGACGACCTTCATTCATTTACCTTCCCATTGACCCTTCTTGAATCCAAAGCTCAACTTCCCGTATTCATATCCTCCCACAGCTATGGAATATCTTTAGTTACTATATATATATATATATATATATATATATATACTTAAATTTCCCAGTATGAATGTTCCAGCATGAATACAAGAACAAAGAAGCAGCTCCTCTTAACAAAAATATATTTGAGTGTTTGTTTTGATGTTCAACTGAGCAATGATGACTTTAAAAGGCAAAACTGTTTTCTATTTTTTTTCTGTTTAATGAAAAACAATTGTAAATGTCTAACAAATAATGCTAATTTGGTCAACAAAATTGTATCGTGCGATTTTATTTAAAAATTATTTCGCTTATTTATTTAGTCAATAATAAATATATATTCCTTAATTATTTATCGATACTGCATTATATGTAATATATTGATAAGAACTTCTACTGATCATTGGATAACCAGTGTTCTAGGGTATGCATATTTTATGTATTTCTCATTCAATTCTCAGGGGAAAAAAAAATTGTGGCAGACCACCCCTTTGGTCAAAAGTGTGTATATCATGGTGATGGTGGGATTATTTTCTTTTTGTTCTTTCTTGCGTTCCTCGGTAGATAACAAAAGCTCATCCATCTAGACATGTCAAAAATCATCTACAATGATTGAATTTATGAAATGATATGATTCGCTCTTTTAATAAAGTGATACAAATCACACTCGTATAAAAAATCGGAGATCTCAATTAGAAAATCTGTTAAACAAAATGACATTGGTTTTGTTCTTAATATATACTTCTCTTAAAATTCAGAATTTCGGCTCCTATTGGGACGTATCCCTTTTTAAACATGGTGGGTTGTCTATATAGTAGTAAAACTACCATCCTTATTGAAAAAGTATAATAGCATAAACGCACAACTGGAATCCTTTAAAGCTAGCTATGAATTAATGTACTGTTTGAATAATTCAAGGATTATATTCATTCCTATCATGCTCAGTAGTTTGAAAATACAGGTACTATTTTATGACAATCTAAACTAATTATATTCAATAAATGGTATTAAATATCATGCCATGTTAGGTATCCAACATAATAGCTCTTAGAAACTATAGTGTGAATCTGTTTAAGATTTGAGAGAAAAAAGTTAAATTATTAAAATGCTGTACCGTGGACTTCTAGGTTAAATGCTATCTTTTATTTCCTTAGGCCTTGCGTTTAATAAGCTTCATATCAATGCAAATTTATTATATCTTATTTATTGCGTAAAAATTTATGCGCAACAATTGCATCTCAAATGAACTTGCATCATAATTTAATATACATTGCATTTAGCAAATGATCTGCATTTCAGCAGTAACTTCTCTTTCAGTGCAGTTGGTGATTACAAAGCATCTTATAATACAGTAGATGAATTTATTAATAGGAATTAGGTAAATTATATATCTCTAAAAGAATATGCCAGTCTTGCATATGAGATTGCCTGAATAACTAGTTATTTTAATCCCGCACTTTTAAATACTGTCCTTACCCTGAAAGATGTAGAGGGGACCCAAGATGAATTCTAATCGACCGGTTTACTTCAAAAGAATTTATTCCATTAAAATGTTTGAAAAGAAACCTAGTGTCGGATCATGAGTGTTGTGGAGCCTATTTTACATAACAGGTGCTTTGATGGCGCTAGAGTAGGATGATAAGGCATTTAACTAAAATTAAGTATGTTTTATAGGTTGGTCTGTGCTTGGAATATCTAAAAAGTACTAAGCTGCTCTACTTGGTTTCGCAGATGCACGTTAACAAGTGTTTTACTAAATTATTTCATGGTAAACATCACTATTATTTTCTAAATTTATGGCAGATAATAATACATGTCGGATATGATAACTATTTGCCATTATAATATCGTATTTATATATTCTTAAAAAATAAACGTGGTTTTAAAAATGTTCAAATATAATTACTGAAAACATATCAATACTTTAATTCGTTTGTTCGTTTAACTAATTGTTTATAAGTAGCAACCTCCTAAATGTAATCCTTTTTAAAGACCCATAAACACTTTTAAATGGCCACTAACTTTCGTTCAATTAGTGTGTTTTTTTAGCAACGCAACACGCACACATTAATGATTGATGTTTGGAAAAACTTTAAAATGGCACATACCTGTAATGAAATACAGGTTGCCGTTATTGTTAACAAAATTGAATTTGGGGATTGTTTTGGAAAACCTACTCTACCGCCCCTATCAATTATTGTGCAGAAATTGGCTCTCCCCCCTCCCTTCTAAATTCATCTGAGTCATGAAATAAATGGTTCCGGGAGAGATGATTCGCCGTAAAAGACCATAGAATAAAAGTGATAATGGGGCCTCGCCGTTTAACCTTCCGACCCCCAATAGTGCCTCGTTATAAATTATTGATAAATGCTAGAATCTGACCATCACATCCGGTATTTCTGAGGGTTGGGATGTGTTGCCAAGTTTGGCAGTCTATCGCCAAGTCAACAAAAAAGAAAGTCATGGCTTGTAGTGAATTAAATAAAACTGGAAATAATTAAATTTTAGTTAGTAAAAATAAATGTATCGTTTGCAAAGTTGAAACTCTAAATTTTGGTATAAAATCTTGACTTTAAATAACATTAACTTGTTTTTGCTGAATCAAAATTTAAATGAAATATTTTTAATGCAACAAGTGATTTGATTATGGTATATTAACATTAGTTGTTCAAATGAATAAATTTTCAGTTCCTTTGTTCTAGATTTAATATGAGAATTTTATTTATGAGAAGGGCGATTTTGAGACGCCAAAGATGCATTTTTAATTTTTGTTAATTTCGTATGTGAATTCAAGAATCTCTAGTTTCTAAAGGTTTCGAGAAGGACGATTTTGAGACGCCAAAGATGCATTTTTAATTTTTGTTAATGACGTATGTGAATTCAAGAATCTCTAGTTTCTAAAAGCTTTGTATTTTGACACTTGTCTGTGTAAATCTATTCTATTGTGTCCAAGAAGACATTCATAAAAGTTTATAAGTAACAAACTATTTAAAATCAGAACTTTATTGAAGTGATTTTATTATTGTTAATGTAATTAATTGTTTATTATTAATACCTGGTCAATATAAAAAAATTGATTTGTCACTTTTACCGATTATTGTTGATAATATCGATTAATTATATTAAACAAAAATATGATTTGTGTATTGTAAATTTAAATACGCATGTATTTTTTTTAATTACGTGATTGAAAACCTGTTGAAATGATACATACCAGTAGAAACAGAAGTTAGAGGGAAAACTACAAAAACAATGCCGAAAAGAATTTTTATCCAAATCTTCGCTCACAGCGCAGGATAACCAAAGTATTTTTTAGCATGTTTTTTTTTTTTGGGGGGGGGGGAAGAAAAAGGAATCCTGTTCCAGCGTGAATACAAAACCGCTGGAATCACTTTTCATAATAAAAATGAATATCTGATTTGGTTATATATAGGATGAAATATTTGGAATATAGGATTTTAAACTGTGCAATGATAATTTTAAAAAAGCAAAAGAGGTTGCTAACGAGTGAAACAAAGTTGTAAATATTTAACAAATAGTGTTAATTTGTTCGATCTATAAAGTTATATTGTGTGATTTTTTAAAAAATTATTTCACTTATATTAGTTAATAATAAATATGCATTAAATAATTCTGAATAGTGTTTGAAAATATTTGTTGTAAATTTAATTAATTATTTATAATTATAAATTATTTTAAAATTAACTAGCATTAAAATTAAATTAATTAAAATTCCTTCGAAATATCTATTTTTTAATAAATTGTTGATACTACTTATATGTAACATATCAGTACTACTGATGACTAGGTAAACCAATGTTGGAGGATATGATTATCGTCTACAACAAAATTTAATTAAAAAATAAAATACTTCTGAATTCTTTGGTAAGCGTGACCTCGAGTATCGTAATTCTTGATACAATTATAATTTAGAAACTTACAAAGTTTATAAAAAAAATTCATAAAATAACCATTTTTTAGGCAGAATGATCGGGTTTTTTATAAACACGAATGCATTTTTTTAAATGAATAATAAAACTGAAGTTTAAACAATCTATAAAAATCTCATTTGATAACAGCGAATAAAAATGAAAGAACCAATACATTAATAAAAGTGCACAGTAAAACATTTCGCGGACAAAAGATATGATTGGCAGCGGCTTGAACTGAGCTATTTAAAAGCCGCTGGCTTGGCGAAATCAAGGAATGTGAGATAGAAGGGAAGTGAAAAGAGCGTCAGATTCTTTAGCAGGAAAAAAAAAGTTCCCTATTGTCTCCCTACCCCACTCCCTTTTGGAAAAAGCTGTCATTGAATGTGGGGTATTGTCGAAATTGTCAAACTTGAAGCATTTAAAAAACGCTGAAGTTTAAATCATCAAATGACATTTTCTTTCTTCAGAATTAATGTAATCGGTGAGGCTTCAGTTTATTTTAAGGAATTGTTCCAGAACATTAGAAATTTCCAATACTTATTGTTGATATTGGGATTGGCACTTGTGTTTGAGGATGGTTCAATTTACAATTGTAATTTAAAGTACAATTATAATTAGTTGTGATTTATGGAGCAAAGGAAGAAAGGATGATTGAGGATTATTCAATTTACAGTTGTAAAGTACAGTCAGAATTAATTTTGATTTATGAAGCAAAGGATGATTGTGGATGATTCAATTTACAATTATAAAATACAATTATAATTAGTTATGATTTATGGAACAAAGGAAGAAAGGACGACTGAGGATGATTCACTTTACAATTGTAAGGAACAATTAAAATTAGTTGCGATTTAAAAAGCAAAGGAAGAAACTATTAAAACTTTCAGAGGACTATATAATGGATACTTTATATTTGAAATGTTTTTTCTATCCATTTTCACATAATTTTTCAATAGAAATGTATTTTTCATTGTATACTAGGATATTATTACTAAGAATCTCGGTTACAATTATTTTCTAGTTTATAAAATAGGTTTCCTTTTATTATGAGGAAGGGAGCATTTAAAACTAGTTTTTCCCCCTTTTAAAATTTCTGTTCATCTGGCATGCTAATATAATAACTTTGTGTTTACTAAGTTACTTTTGAAGAAATTAATTCAAATTATTTAAAAGTAAAAGGAAAGAAAGTTTCTTTCAATTCAAGATCTTGGTTTAATTTCGAATATTAAAAAAAAATGTCACCCATAGAAATTTTTTTAATTATATCCAGCATAGTATTATGCTGGATATAATTTAAAATAATTATTTATATAAAAATTGATCGAAATAATCTAATGCATTTCAATTTCAAATTTTTCTAATGAGAAGAGTGATATAATTTCGATGAGATTCTTATTAGATGCAGTTGAAAGAGGGGAAACAATGCAAAAAACTCATTGCAAATGTCTAATTGTGACTTCGTATCAAATCATTTGCTCAATTCATCAGAAAATTTCAAAAGTGGTATTTATTGAAAGATCTTGAAATTTGTATTAAAAAGTATTTCGTATAATACTTTACTAACTTTCCCTTATTTTAAAATAGTTTGTAGCTGCCAGTGAAACAGTTTGGAATGTAGTTAGTTCACCTTAAATCCAGCGTGAAGCTTGCCGTGTTGATCCCATGGACCCAATCGAGTGTCCTTTATAGATTGTCAGGCAAGATAGATTAATGTTGATGCATTAGGCACATGATGTATGAATTTTCATCAAACTATACTCCATCATCATCAAAGGCAATTTTATTCAACCTTGCACAATTGATAGTACTTAATAAACGCTTATCATGTTCGCTTGACTCCAGAAACTTTAAAATATTGAAGTAAGAATCTGACCTCTGCCCTTTCGTTGGTCAAGTGCCTTTTGGCTATCTCTAAAATTTTGGAATTATTAATCTTTCAAATCGAAGGATATCGCCTTTGCCAGCTAAATCATTATATAGAAATGCAGTTCTGGCATTCGTTTTGGATTTAATATATGTAAGAAAGATTGATAATAGAAAGAAAAAAAAAGAACCGTTTGATTGATCAAATTTCTGATTTTGAAATGCCTGTAATTAAGTTTTTGCCATCTTTGATGACCAGCTCCTTCATCTAGGTTGTTCACTTTTTAGGCTGTTAAACCAAGAATTTGGAAGCCGTTTTTTTTTTAAATCCTAACTTGTTGTTTAATACCATTAAAAAGGAATTTAAATGTAGCAACATGCTAACTATTTACTTTAGGTACAAATTAAAACGAGTATAAACTACGAAACAAAAGCAAAAGTGAAATTCCTATCTCGGAGTTAATGTCTATAGAAAGCAATTTTTTTTTTTTAAATCCCAATTTTAACATTGAGAAAACATGCGTTTGAATATAACGATGGATGAATTTGAATTTCATCATAACATTGAAAGCATAGTTACAAATATTCTTGACCGCCATGTTTTGCATTTTGTTCAAATAGCATAATTATAATAGATTAAATCGGAAACTGGAATTCCTTCTTTATTTAAAGACTCATTGCCAAAGCCTTTTTTAAAAAGTGGCAGCCTTTGTAATGGATGTCCCAAAATTGACGCAAGATTTGAATTTGCCAATATTCTTAGATTCAAGTGTTTGCAATCCTATTTAAAAAAAAAACTATTTGACAACTGATAGTTTAGGGTTAGTAAAAACGGAATGTTGCACGGAGAACAGCGTGTTAGCATAAGGTTTGAATTAAATAAAAAGCACATTTTTTTTTCTTTAAATTGTTATATTTTATTGAATTGCAAAGTACACAGAATAGGGTTATCTATGGAATAACACGTAAAGCAAATGGCCTCCACGGCTTTGCTGGCACATACCTACTCTTTCGTCGAAATTTTCCATGACCATTTTGCATAAATGTGGTTGAATTTGTTGATGCATCGTTGAATTTTCTCCTTCAATGCACGCATGCTTGTGGACTTGTTGACATAAGTCTCTGACTTCAAATAACCCCATAAAAAGGAAATCCAATGGTGTTAAACCACACAATTTAAGGGGTAAATTCTCAAATTTTCGAACTTTAGCCGCCAGATTGGAAAAATGGAATTACTTATTAAATATTCTTCAACAATAAAAACACGTTGTTCTATTGTGTAAAGTTCCATTTTTACTATCAGCTGTCAAAAGTTTTTTTGATAGGATTGCCAATACTATATTGTACGAATGAATGTTGGTAAATTCAAATCTTGCGTTAATTTTGTGACAGCCTTTATATTAAATTTTATTACATGTGTATAATTGCCAATGTACACCATTTTTGGATAACTGGTAAAAATAAAAATGCACCTATATTCTTATTACCGTACCTATATGTAGATACTAGTAATTTCACATAAGCTGGTATTTGGATGCAAAGAAGATTGACTGATGAAGTGATACGAAGTAAAAGAAAAAAGGCCGAGAAACGCCGTTGTCATTACAAAACGTTATAATTTGTAACAAAGTCACACTCGAAAACATGTGATGCTTCTCTTGGTTCATATTCTGTTATCACTGAATTCGCAGTTTCTTTAACAGCAAAGTGCACGTATAACAGACGCCGTAAAAAAAAAATTATGCCCGTACAAAATCTATTCATCAATAACTACTTAAACTTATATTATTCATGCTGTCTATTTTTTTCTAATGTAAAAAAAAAAAGAAATATAAATCTGAAGGGCACGAAAATAATTTCATGCATGTTGTGCATAATTTCATTAAAAAAATAAATTTCCAAATCAAAACTCGTCAACATACCATTTAAATTTCCCCCGCTGCTTCGAATAAACGAGGAAAACTACCTGACCAAAACACAATCTATTTCATTTTATTTCGAAAAGCAGTTTTTTCCGATCCCCCACTCCCTTCCTTCACGTACCAAATGAAATCTATTTATCCAGAAATTAGAATCTTGACTTTATGAAATCGCTTTTCATTTCCAAAACGCCACGCATTGAGCTAGATTATTGTTATGAACTTTTCCCCTGTATATCTCACTATACATCTCCCAGACCACTGACGAAAATAAAAATTTGGAACGTTTTCAAAGGAGGTGAAGGAGATAAATCAGAAAAGAAGCAAAAAAAAAAAAAAAAAGGGAAGGATATGTATTTTTGCATACGAAATTTGTAAAGCCCGGGGGGTGGGGGAAGCACGAATCACTGTCATTTCTTGAAAAGGGCCAGTGCACCAGCTTGTTTGAAACCAGTTGTCTGCTAGCTCGGAATGATGACAATAATTACGTTTTCTTAATCATCTCCCTTTGCTTGGGCTTTGGGGGGTCCTCGAACGCCCACTTCTCAGCTAGGCATCACCAAAAAAGTGGGAAAAGGGTGGGGTGGGGGAAGCAAGAAAAATCTCGAACGAATTTCACGTGTTCCGACTTTGGAATCTTGTTAGCTGCGGTATTGCTGGATATTAGAACAGACTTCCCACAATGATGGAAGTCATGGGTGGTTATGAGAGGAGATTTTATATACCGGCATTTTGTCCTTTCTGATTATTTATTTATTTTCTTAGTTTTGTAAGAAAGCGATTATCGTGCTTGCTGCTGTTTTGTTCTTTGAGGTATTGCTTCGTGTTTTTTTTATGAAATAAATCTGCAGTTATTTTATTGATAGAACTATATAACTTCAGTTATTGGAAAGTGAAAGGTGAGTTTTCTTTATTTCTGAAAAAAATTGAAAACTACCAATGATCGAATATGCTTTACTAATACAATGGAATTTAGCTAATTCAAAGCTGGCTGGGACGCAGTTGAAATTGGTTTGTTCCATAAATTCGATTTAAAAAATATTGAATCTGAAAATGACTAGTGTCGGAGAAAAACCATTTGGAATCAAGTGCGTTTTTAATAACGAACCGCGGTGATAAATATTGTGTAATAGGTAAATACATAGTGAAGGATTTAAATTAATTATGATAATAAGCAATGACACTTTAAATGCAAAAATTGTATAAGAAAGTTTCTAAATAAATGTTGCAAATCTCGACTTAATTTTGTGTGTGTGCAATTTCTGTTGAATGTATTTGTACATAATGGAATGTATTAATACATAATGGAAATGATCGATGCAAGATACTGAGGTTTTTAGTTAACAAAAGTTCTTCAGAGATAGTCTGTTAGAATTTTTAGATCTAACATCAAATCAAAAAACAAAATATCGAATTATGGATGATATTTTAAATTTGTATTAATAGGATATTTAAGGGAATAGAAAACAAATTGTAATACTCAAATTCCGTTAAACTCGAATTCATTTTTTTTATCTGCAGTTATAATTATTATTTCAGAGACTGATTGAGCGATTTTGAATTAATATTCTGTTTCATAAATTCGTAGGATCTCAATAAAAATTTTACATAGGCTGAATGAAAATATGATAGAGTGAGCACATTTTTTTTCTGAATAAATTTTGACTATTTTTATTTAAATTTCTCATCTCTTTTCCTGTAAAAAGCATCTTAATAAAATTGGTTAAGTGGTTCTGTACACATTGTCTTGTCGAAATTGATTTTTTCATAAGAAATACATCCGAGTATTTTAAGAAAATTATGCTGAATTCACAATTTCATCATTTGTTTATGATCAAAGTTACAAAATATTCGACAGTAACTTTTTTTTTTTTTTTCTATTTTTATTTTCTTTTTTTTTCTTTTAAAAAATGAAGAGTTAAGTACTTAAGTTTTACATTTTTGCCTTTTGCAAATTACAGTATCTGAATCGATACGGGAATGAATAGAAGTATTTTTAATTGTCAAGTGTAGAAATGGAAGTACTGCACAAATTTTAAAAATTAAAAATTGATTCATAGTGAATTAATAGATGAATTGCAAAGAAAGACAATCCAATTTTCGTTTGATTTCTTTGCTATGGGACGAGTTAAGATCCATATTTACTACAAAAGGAACAGATTCTTGGACTCTGCGTAATTGCATAACATAATTCTTAAAAGAAACTAATGAAAATGCCAGAGCGATTATTTATGGTGTCAAGTATTGATTTCCTGACTTTTGTATACCAATGCCAAGATATTTCTTATTTTGGTATAGGTTATATTCCGTTGACAGTTGATAGTCTTGGTATTTATAATCTATAGACTGGCAAAATGGCGTATTTTATGTACTATGAAAATGTTAGGGTCTAACAAGGTACTAAATCTTGTCTTTGTCTTGGGTCCTTTGTAGATGCCTCAATAGAGTATTCAAAATAAACAATTACTAGAATGTTAGATGTTCGAGGACTGTTACCCCAGACAGAATTAGAATTCTCTTTAGTTTGGTACATAAGAAAATGAATCAGAAATATAAAATCCATAAAATTCGCTTGGTTTTTTTAATCAATGGCCGTTTCTTTATGTTTCAATGGCAGGGATTTATATATAAAATCTTATAAGGTCTAAACGAATAAAATACGAAAGATATACTGCTGGACAGGTTATTAGCGGATTTTAGTTCTTGGTGTCTTAAGTACTAAAAATACAAAGTAATATCTCTTATGAGAAATATGTACCAAATAACTAGAAAAATGGCAATATTACTCCTACAAGAATTGAATTGAAATTTTAATGTCTTATTTTTGATCGCCAGAGCTAAATTTTTTATCAGATTTTGGGGGGTGGGGGGAGAACAAAAGTTATCCATTCAGAAAATTACTTTTGTAGAAAAGGCTTCCCACTTTTGAAATAAATGCATATACTGTCTATTTAAATTTAAAGGAAAGCTCTAAAAAGAATTAATTAAAATATAAATGGTTGCACTGAATATATTCGCTTTATGTAGCCTTATGAACCAGATGGGTTTTGCTTTTATTTATTTTCATATAAACATTGGCATTGAAGCATTAAACAAAAACACAGGTAGAAGTCAATAAGTTTTAAACTATTCCTTCCCTTATTGGAATATCAACTTTATATTCCATTTGAAATTCATAACGTGATTTTCATAAAAACACAATATTTATCCTGCTACAAAACTCGTTCCTTTTATTCAATTTCAGCGAAATAGAAAAAAAGAAGGAAAACTCCTCTTACAGATGGTTAAAATTTTTACCCGAATCCATTATTACGCTGCTTGTGTACTTGTTTAACTTATTTGTTTGTTATCCTTATTTTTCTGCTCCACAAACTAGCTCCGTATTATTATTATTTTACTGAAATATTTATTCTTTTTATTCGCAGGGTCACTATGAGGAAGCACCTGTTGGCAATATGGACAGGCTGGCTCTTGGGGTAAGGCATGATTATTATGACCAGATAAAGTGCTGTGTGATATGAACACCACTGAGTCTCTTGAATTCTCTTTGTTCAGTTTCAGCTGATTAAAGGGATTGTTCCCACGTGGTTTTACCTTCTCTTCAAGTGCTTGTTAACTGCTTGCGTTCCTATTTAAAAAGTGAAAGGGTCTATTAGGTGACTTGAAACCCAACTGAACGCGGAATTTCATAGAAATGAAGGCATTGCTGATATGCTTGGAAAAGGGGAGGAAAAAAAAGTAGTTTTTTGAACACAGTTGAGAAATTGCTCTTCCCACGGGCTTACCTACTTACAATAGGTGTTTGTTTAGATAGTGATCTGTCCTCTTTAATCACCTCACCCAAAACCGTGGTTAGTCAGCTTTTAAAATTCTTTCCAATTCTGCAGCTGGAAATCTTGAGGAGGGATCAGGCAATGCTGGGATGTTTTTTCTGTCGTTTTATTTATTTTGCTTTAAGGGAAATAGTTAAGGCTAAGTGCCTAATGCTCTTACATTTCAAAATTTCTTTTTAAAATTTGATCTAGTGCAGGTATACAATGATGTTTTCAACGCAAGAGTTTGAGTTATTGCGTTGATTAGAATTGGTGACAAAGTATAAGAGCTTCATGCCGAAGTCCGAATCCCATTGATAAAGAAATTATGGAAGTAAAGTGTTGATTATTCAATTTATAAAAACTTTTTAGGCTATTCTGATCTGAAACTGAGCTTGATAGTCTTTGGGTGCAAAGGTTTTGAAACTTCACAGATAATTTTCCATGAAACATTCTTACCAAGAATATAAAATGAATGAATGATGAAAAAATTACGGATGTAAGGTGTTAATTAATCCTCTTTGTTGAATGATGAAGAAATTATTGAAGAAAAATGTCTGATTATCCCTCTTTATTATCTAGTTATAGAAAATTGTGAAATGCATTCATGTATTTGTATAAACTTGCCCATTATATTAGAAATACATTTCATCTCTTTATTTAAGGTATCCGAACACATTCGAAGCACTTTTTTTTAGAAAAAAACATGGTGTAGACATACTATTTGTGGGTTTTAGACTATTCAAAATTAGTAATAGGATGTCAATATTTGAAATAAATATTAGCACTTTTTGAAAATTGGCATGTAATAGCCTAAATTTAAGCAAATTTTTTAAAAACTTCAAATTGGCTACACCAAAAACTATTACTCTCATCCAAACAAAACTTATACCAAAATAAACTGCATAGTTTTCTATAGGGAATGAACTACAATCATATGGTTATAATAATAAATAAAAATTTTAGAACCAGTCGAAGAATTTATCGTGAAATTTTTAATAAATTTATGACGTTATTGTTCAAACAATAGGCTGTAAATTAAAAAAGTATTTTCTCAATCTAAATTCTTTTAATTCATTCCCTAGAAAATAGTATAAAGACAAAGTCCGACAAATTTCATAGCAATACGATAATTATATTTTGAGTTATTTGATTTGAAGTGAGCAAAAAATAAGAAAAATTCGGTTTTGAGAAAAATGCATTTAAAGTATACACTATATTTTAATAAATTATGTGTGTACATACTTAAAATTCACCACATTTATAGGTTATACCTTCTTTCTCCTCAGTATTTAATAATTTTCCGTTTTTTAATCATTTTTTTTCTGTCAATTTTTGTGTTTGGAAGTGAATGCCGCCTAGATTTGTATATTCTGTTTTTCTCAAACTCAGCAAATGCTCTAACTGCATTTGCATTATTATACACTCCAATTACTTTAAGAACATTCAGAAATTATATAAAATCTTCGTTAAAATATATTACAGACATAAATGCCCCTAATTTGAGGGTTCGGAGCTCAGCAAAGACATCTTTAGCCACAGATTTCCAAAAAACACCGTTAAAACTCGCATTGGCATTTTTTATTTTGCAGTGCAAAAAATGTGCCGTATTTAAAATTAAATTTGTGTTTATGCAAATTTGTAACATGTTTTTGGCAATTTAAATAGGTACTTCCGGTTATTTAAACGTCCACTTGCGGTTTTTACCCCTCATTACGAAAATATTAATATCTTGACTTCTAATTAACATAGAGATAAAAGTAAATCTGATTTGGATAACTCAAAAACTGGTCTATCCAATAAAAGAATTTTCTATAAATGCCGTTCTTAGCGGAAATCGACGTTTTTAACGTGTTCGGAAACCTTAAGTATTTTTAATTTATAAAAAAACGTTGTTTGGCTATTCTGCTCTGAAACTGAGTTTGATAGTCGTTGGATGCGAAAGTTTGGTAGCTTCATAAATAATTTTCTACAAAATATTCTTACCAAGAATATAACATGAAGGAATGATGAAGAAATTATTCAAGAAAAATATTGATTATGCCTGTTTATTGATTCATGAAGAAATTATTGCAGAAAGGTGTTGATTACGCTTTATTGAATGGCGAAGAAAAATGTTGATTATGCCGCTTTATTGAATGGCATAAAAAAATCATTGAAGAAAAATGGCGATTATGTCTCTTTATTGAATGATGAAAAAATCATTGCAGAAAAGTGTTGATTATGCTTCTATTGAACGAGGAAGAATAAAAAAAACCTTTTCTTCCAAAATGTTTGATTGTGCCTCTTTATTATCGTGTTATAGAAAATTGTGAATTCACTCATGTCTCTGTATAAATTAATTTATAATAACTTTTTATAATTATTTACTTTGCCCGGAAACTGTGCTTGATAATTGTTGGATGTGAAGGTTTGGTATCTCCATTGGTAATTTTCTGCGAAATATTCTTAAAAAGAATATAAAAGCTTTAAAAAATACAGTTTGCAGTAGTAAATTCATAGCGTCAAAATAATTTCTTTATTTTAAATTAGTCGAAAATGAAGATTTTCAATTTTTTTAAATTTTTTACCTGAATGAATGCTTTTGGATAAAGAAATTCAAGCTTAGGAACCAATTCCAATAAGTTTGAACTATTGATTATTTTTATCTTTCTTTATGAAGTAAAAATATCTTAAATAATTTCTAAAGCCCAACTTAACCCTTATCGAACGCTATAATTTTATACATCGCATAATTAACAAAGCACTTTGACACATGAGAGGTGACTGACGATCTTTAAGGATTAACATGAAGTTCATTTAACCTGAATTTTGCTGTTCTTATTGGAGTAATTTAAATACTCAATTTTAGTGTAATTAGTAAGTATAATTTTTTCCCCTTCTTTTCAGAGGCCTCCGTCCCAGTCTTTAAATTACGGGTCAGCCGGGGACGATATCCGATCACCCACCGGATCAACAGGGACTCCTTGTCCACTGTCCCAGCAACCATCATCCCAGCAGAGCACTGACAACAATAGCGAGGCTGGTAAGTCTCAGTTTGTAACATTTCGATGTATATCTAAATTTCTCTTACAATATGTTTTTTCAAGAATCTTGTTTCTGACCTTTATATTATTTCGTATTGTTACTTGCATTAGTTGCAGATAGGGAATTTCTTGAGCTTCACGAATTCGTAATAGCAATAGAAATATTCCAAATAATTGGAATATTTCTATCGAATATCCGAAATTTTTTGAGTTTCAAAAATATTAGGACGATGTTTCTTAAATAATTTGAATGGGCACGAATTTAGTAAGCGCGAAAATGCTATTAACTCGTGATTTTTATCGTAATTCGTGACTTTAATTCATTGCTTAAAATCGAAATTTATTTTAATCGGAACTTAATTTGTTTTTTTCTTTTATCTAATCCATTTTACGATACAATGCAGTCATGTTTTTTTTTTCTTTTATCTAATTCATTTTACGGGGCAATGTAGTCTATCTAACAAAAAGACCTTAACGGATTTGCAATTTGTAAAAAACCATATCTAATTATAAACAAACTAAAATAAAAACTGCAAATAATCATGATTTAAAAAAATTGCTATTGAAAAATCTTTTAAATGCATTTAAATTAATAATTTTTGGATTTTATATATATATATATATAATATAATTATTGTTATAAATTCGCCTATTTGTGTTAATAAGAATTTTCTACTACTTTAAACAACTATTTTTTCACCAAAATTTGACAATTTTTCTTTATATATTGATATTTTTTCTTATCCATTTTTCAAAATAAAATTTATCTCTCTCAACTCCTATTTTTAGTAATTTATTTTTCTTTGTATAATAATTTTTTTTCTCGAAATTCTGATGTTTATAAATTTTGAATAATAGAATTATTGGAATCAAACTGATAATTTAATAAATTTTATAATAGCAAAGAATGTTTTTTTTTTAATTTTATGCTTTTTCTTTTGATAGGATTTTACAAAGAATTTTTCGGATTTTCAACGAAAAGTATGCATATTTTTTGTAAATGAAGTAATTGCATTTTATCAGAATTGTTTTAAGTTTATTATTTATTTTGTACACTGCAATTAACACGTTTCAATTTAACTAATGTTTTTATTTCTTAATTTCTATTAACTATTTGCTTTCTTAAGAGTGCTTTCCGAAAACTATATATGTATATATATCCTAATTTTAATACAGTTAACACTTCAGTTTATCGACAAAGTTGAAATTAAACTGGACTCGGAAAATATATGTTTTCTGGAATTTCTACTCTTCATTCTTTTCTAAGCTTATTTTCCAAAATGTTTTCTGTTATATCGTTGAAAAATTAACATTTACATGCAATTTCTTCTGAATTTAAATATATGTTGTTTTTTTTGTGTAAATACAATGTATGATGTGCATTTTATTGTGAACAGCTTATATTTTATTGGAGGATCTGAATTCTGACTCGGTCTTTTTTGTCCTGTCGCTAATTTTTCCTGTTGGGACATAAATAATGGAGATGTATAGAACGTTTTAATAGGAATACTGGTACAATAAGTACTCATCTTCCTTAGTTTTGTGGAATATAATTAACTAAATTACTGTAAAACCATTCATATTTTTTTCTAAAAATTCTTATATGATCAGCCTTGATAAGACCGAAATTGGTTATTAAAATAAACAAACAAAGAAGGTAATGTGGGATAGTTTCACGGAGTGCCTGTACTCGATGGTTCTTAATCTTCGGACATTGCTATTTGTTGGATAATTTGTCATTATAATTCACGTGCTTAACAAGCATAGAAGTGCTTTTAAAATTTTAAATGAATACATAAAGGAATAAATGTATTAATTGCAATTAAACGGCGAAGAAGAAAAATTCTTAAACATTAAAACTATTTTATTTAAGGTTTTTTTAAATCAGAATTATTTAATTTTTATGGTTACAATTACTATTTGGTAATATATGTGGAATGCTTTCATGGTAAGAAAGTCTAAAAAGTTCCTGTATCAAAATACGATTCCGTTTAATATTAGGCGTGTATGTTTGCCTGATGCTTGCCAAATCTGAAATCGATGGCTAAGTGTGGTAACCCCTTGGTATGGTGTGGAAGTTTGGTTTAGGTATGGCATTTCATTTGTTGTCCTCTTCAAAACTATAAAATTCATCCCAACGTAATCTCAAGCTGGTTAATAATGTTATCAAACTGAAAAATTACTATTGAATATCTAACGCTTTCATTTCTTAAGTGTTTAAATCTGGAAGACAAGGCGAATTACTTTTTTACTTAACTAACGTTACCATTTTAACATCTGTCTCCCTTAATTAAATAATAATAGCATCTATTGATATACGTTTAAAAGAAATACGTTGTATAATTTGTTGGATATTACGAAAAGCGAGAAAAATGGAAGTATACTGCATTCTATTTTAAGTAAAAAAAAAAAAAAAGTTTCATTATAAATACTCAGTAAAATATTTATAATGAGTAAAAATACTCAAGAAATTCCATTTCTTTCTCTTCGTCTATCAGGTAAAAATATTTCAATATCTTTTTGTGAAACCTTCACTTATTATCACTTATTAGAAACTTTATAAATTTTCTTGTCTGATTTTGAAATTAAAACATTTTAATTGCGATCTGAAAATAAAGATGTAAATATGGAGTAGAGTCATCAATTAGTAATCGATTCATTTTAAAAAATGTTTGTTTTGATGCTTTAATATGAGATGAAGTGCTATCTATATTTGTGTTCAAATATTTAAAAATTTAAAAAACTCTTTTAAAGGTTTCGCGATCCTTTTAAGCGTTATGATTAACAGTTTGGGGATAGCTTCATTAAATGCTTGTCAGTTTAAATGATAATTTTTGCTAAAATTTTACTAGCTGTCTAAATAAGCTAATTTTAAAATGAGCATAGTTATCTTTTTTAATCCTGTATCATTAAAAAAAAATTTTTTTTTTGTTCCATATAAAGTGCTCAGTCTAAAGTTTTGTTATTCACACATTTTTGTGATCAACCAAACATTAAAGACGGACTAGATTGAAGCACGGAAAAATTCATAGTCTCTTAGCCATAGCTTAGTCTCTAAGAAATTTACAATGTTCTTGGTAATGAAATATGAAAAATAAATAAATTTGATAAATATTAAAAAGTAATCTATTTTTATTATTAAATAATTCATAAAAATATTTGTTAAATTATTTTTTATCTGACAACAAATACAACGCATGCTGTAATGCGATAATTTCATAAACACAAATCGGCGTGCCCATAAAAAGGAATTCTGAATAAATGATTTTAAAATTAGCATAATTTTTGAGCATAGATTTAATAATTATAATGAACATATTTACGTTTTAATATACTTAAGATAAAAAAAAATTCAAAAATATTGGAATACATGTTACTTGAAAATCTAAAAAATGTGTTATTTTTTTTATTATCATTTAAGACTCCCTTTAAAATATATTGCTGCGCAAAAATATTATATATGCTTTATATTTGAATTTTATATATGCTTATCAAAATTTAAAAAATGCAAGTTTTGAGAAAATAATTCATAATCTTTTAGTTTTTACAAAAAAAAAAAAAAACCTTAGTAGATGCGAAATGTTTATAAATATTGTAGTATAATTTTTCATACGATTGCAATAAAGATTTTAGTTATGCTTATCGAAATTTGAAAAATGCATGCTTTTGATGAAATAAGTTATAAACTTCTAAAAATTGAATGAAAAATGAGCTTAGCATTTGTAAAATGTTTGTAAATATTATAGTATAATAAGTTTGAATGAAAGGAATTTTATTTATGCTTATCGAAATTTGAAAAATGCATGTTTTGGGAAAATAATTTATAAACTTTTAGTTTTTACAAAAATAACTAAAAAAATAAACTTAGCAGATGCATACTGTTTGTAAATATTAAAGTATAATTTTTCATACGATTGCAATGAAGAATTTTATTGATGCTTATCGTAATTTGAAAAATAGATGCTTTAAGAAAAAAAATAATAAATTCTTATCTTTTCAAGCCTTTTTATTGTATATATTTCCACAGTCACTGGAATGTAAGCTTTTTTGTGAGATTAAAATTATTTTTGTTATTGTTGAGATATAAATAGTTCTAGTTCTTAATTAGTTGTGTAAGCCCTAATTCCTCTGAAATATCTGTCTTACAAACACTTTTTTTGAAAATCTGAAATAAATTTCTTTTGCTGAATATCATTTGACCATCCCTCCTTCTTCACTGCCATCTCGGAAAAAAAATGGCAAATGAATGAAAGCAATCTATATCTAACCAAAATTGGAAAATGAATGATCCTAATTATCCCTTCCCCTAAGGAAAAAAAAAAAAAAAAATCCTGAAAGTTATCAGGTGCCAGTGAAGCACCAAATATAGGACAGTGAAATCTTCCCTCTGAATACAGATCCCATCTGAGTGACAATGGGTAAACGAGATTTAATTTCGGATAGGAAAATAGGGATGGTATGAAGTACATAATCAGACACATTTCAACATATCGTTTGAAGTTGAACCGTTCAAGCGTATCCCTGGCCTTGGATCGAACCTGTTTTTATTTTTTCCTCTGTGTCTCATTGGGGCTTTTCAATTTTCTTGCTGTGTATCTAATCTTATTTGGGAGAAAGCATGCGACTCGTTACTTTCTCGTCCTTTTTATTGTTATTGTATACAAAAAAAGCTATGTCAAAGAAATTTCGCCAGGCGGAACAGAATGTCTTTTAGCACCTTTTTTTTTTATTCTTACTTTTGCCTTATTACCGTAACCAGATTTGCTTTTGACATTCGTAAAATGAATTTTATGAAATGTTGCAGTTGCATTGCGCAATCGAGTTGTCCGAGTTGAAAATATTTGAAGAATATGTTACATTCACTTTCTTTTTTCGTTTTTTATATTGTTGATTTTATACTAAAAATCTAAATTAATGAAGTTCTTAAAGATTAAATTAAAAAAA
>JAPMOR010012670.1:35687-127757 GCA_026543865.1 Argiope aurantia | reverse complement strand
TATATATATATATATATATATATATATATATATAATATAATATAATGTACCTAGTACACGTTCAAATGTCGAGGATCAAACCTCTTACTGTTAGCGTAAAAATCAGAAGTGCTGGCTGAGGTGTCGTCCTAATCATCTGATTAAGATTCAAAATTATGATACCTATTCAAAAAAAATCTTGTTTAAAAACTTAATGTTGATTTAATTAAGTGTGCGTAGACAGGTATTCACTTAATTTGAAGAAAGCTGATTATTTATTGATATCTATTGTTCAGTGGGTTTTGATGATTGAGCTGTTTGTTTAGGAACTAAGTAAATTTTTTCTTTCTTTGTTTGACTTGTCCTGGACTTTGAGGCCTTTTGTCATCAACAAAATAACTTGCTTTTCTTTGTGTCCTTTTGTCTGGAGAGACATTGATGAGATGTAGATGCCCACAAGATCTAGATACATATTAATAATTTTAAGTAATTAAGAAAATAATCAATTTGTAATTGCTAACACATTTCAGTTTTTTATATTAATAAATAGAAATTAGGATTCTCCAATATTTTTTTTATCGTTTTCTTCATTGTAAAAAAATCGAATAAAAAATTATAAAATCATTATTTTTTAAAATAAAGGATTTTATCTAAGAAATACAATTAAAAAAACTTAGGCAATATTGAAAAAACCCTATTGCATAAACCACTTTAAAATGAAAAAGATTGAAATTGAGGAATAAAGATGTCTATTAGAAATTCCTCGCAATAGCTTTAGATAGTAATATTGGAAAAAAAATATTGAGTTAATAATTTTAAATAATTAAGAAAATGATCAATCTGTTGTAATCAAAATATTCAAAATATGAAGCATTTCAATTTTTTATATTAATAAATAGCAATTTAAACTGATAACAATTAAATAAAACAAATAAACCTATTGCTCAAATATCTTTAAAATGAAAAAAATAAAATTGTCTAAATTTGATGAATAAAGATGTCTATTTGAAGTTCCTTACGATAACTTTAAGTAGTAATATAGGAGAAAATACTGAATTATTCTTCTTGATGTGTTAAATTTATAGGAAGTGTTCGACTTTCCTAATAACGCTTGATAATTTAAAAAGTTTTATTGCTTAAGTTTCATTTTTTGATGAAAATATCCGGAGGGTTATAAAAAATGAAACGAATGTAACATAATTTCTAAAAGAAAATGATGTAATGTTATAACGAGTTTGTAGAAATTATATTTATTTAAACGTTTTGTTTCAAATGGCTAAATTCCAATAAGAGTTAATACTTATATCCACCTATAAATATTTTCTTTAGCCTAGATTATAATCGTTATTGAAGCATGATAATTGCGCTATTATGATTTTAGAAATTGGATTTATTCTTTTTTTCTTCTTTTTATCAAAACATTCTTAACTATCAAGAAAGATTTTTTCTCTTTATTTTGTAAATATTTAGTATAGTGTGCAATTTTAATCCCAGTTTAGGGTTGTTTGGTATAAAATGACATACTTATTAAAGATTTGCTTTTCCTGAGGAATGTATTCTCTTAGTTTTTGAAATTTTCGAAGCATGGTATACTTTAAATAATGATAATGATAACAAAAAAAAAAAAAAAAAGAGGGAGGGGGTCAAGAACTAGCGAATATTTAATGGAGATACGGCTATGATTAATTACATTTGATATCATATTAACTAGCTTCGATATTGATCTTTTTTTTTATACATTTCATATAGTAAATTTTAAGAATGCTTTCACATTTATACGGGTGACGATTATGGTGAGTAAAGTTGCTACCAAAGAAGAATAAAAATACTGTTTTTATCTATCGTCTAACAAACACAAAAATTAATTTTTAAAGAAATTTGACAGCGACAAAGTCGCGATGTTTCGAAGTTCCGCTTTGTGACAATGTTGTCACGAGCACATCCACATTATAATTTGGAAAATTATTTGGACTAGCTAAGAAGAGAGCATAAAGCTCTAATGTTATGAAAGTTGGTATTTTTGTTTTTTTTAATATGTTCAAATTAATAATATAAAATATTTTCATTATTTCTGGGAGATGGAGAAATTAAATGGAATTACATTGCTCGTGTTTTATGGAAGACTGGTTTACTTAATTATTTTGCTTATTTATTTTGAAAAATTCCAGAAAAAAAAAACATTGTTGCAAAACAGTTTCAAATTTACGAAATTTGAAACTGCAAGAGACATAAAAATGCAAATGTGAACAAATATGGAAAAATCAGGATTTCACTTTTATTCCTTGTTACAACTGACCGTTGAAGGAAGAATTTGTAAATTTATATTCGAGACTTTGAGAGTCAAAGTTAATAAAGTCGCAATTTTATAAATTTTGAAAGTTAATCATTTTACAAAGTACTGCCATATAAAGCAGCAGAAACTATTTTGAAGACACTGTTTTGAAAGGAAACAATCTTTTCAATTCACTTTAATGATATGTACTCATTATATCGGTTATTAGACAATCCTTTGTGAGTCCTGGCTATCTCAATGAATTTATCCCTTTTTTTTCTGTAATATTTTTATATTAATAATAAAATATTTTTATATTAATATTCTTCTAATAATATTAAAGTATCTATCGGTACAGTCATTCCATCTAATTTTATGCTTTCGTCTGGAAATATTTCTATTGCTTTGCAAGAAGTGTTTTCTAGGAGTGCACTTAATAGACAGGCGAATAACATAACCTGATCATGACATCTTTAATATATCAATACTCAAAAAATAATATTAGTACCCTTAAAGCACTTGTAAATCTCATAATGATATCCTTTTCTTCATATTCTATCCAATTCGATTCCACCATAGATGTTTCTTAAAAGTTTTCTTTCAAAAATAGCCGAAAGGCTTTCATAACTGAGTCATGGTCCTAATCTATGATGCATAAGTCAAAATGGATCTGGAAGTGGTTTTAAGGAAAAAATTTAGTGTTATACTTGATGAGCTTAAATTTCTTTTTTCGTTACAAATCATTAAATAAGTTTTTAACTGCCATTATTCTTTGGTTGATTTTGCATCCATGATGCTGTTTTTATCTGTTTCAAAAATAAATTTAACAAGAATTGTTTAGTCATCTTTGGTTCTTGACTCCTAATTGTTAACTAAATTCTTCTGCCACTCTGTAAAATACATTAAAAAAATGAAGTTATTTAAAAATTATTAAGAAATCTCGGAAACTTTAGTTCCTAATGTACTGAACAGTAGTGGAAAATTTTATTAGATATAGTGCTAAAAAAAGGGGGGGGGGGTATGAAAAAACTTAGTTCTATACTTGGTACACTTAAATTTCTTTTATTATTACAAAAATACCATACCATAAAATAAGCTTTTAATTTTTTTTAAGTTAAAAGAATAATCACTATTATTCTTTAGTTGATTTTGCTTCCAAGATACAGGTTATTTCTGTTCCAAAAATAAATTTATCAAGAATTGTTTGGTCATCTTTGGTTCTTGACTCCTCACTTTTTAACTAAATTCTTCTGCCACTGATTCTAATTAAAATTCTTCGTAAAAAAATCCTTCATTTAAAAATCATTAAGAAATATCGAAATTGTTAGTTCCTAGTACTCTAAACAGTGATGTGAAAGTTCGCTAGAGGTAGCGAGTGCTCCAAAGAAACAACTTATTATACAATAAAAGCATGAAACTCCAAAATTTCTCTAATATATGAAGGGAGCCCCTCCAAGTTCTGATGAATTATAAATATAAGTGAAAGGGGAACGAAATGAATTTATGCACAAAACTTATATATCAACAAGATAGCTTTTCGACGTTATCCCCCTGAAGATTCGAGCATTTCTCATATCAGTAAACCAGGTTTCCGATCCCCTCTTCGAAGAACTTTGCAGCCAGTAACTTGAGGTAGGACCCAAATTTCCTTAAAACTTCTCTTTAGCTTGAATGTTCTTTGAATTTTTTAAAGGAAAAATGTGGAACAGAAATGTCTAAATATACATCCTCTATAGTCCTAATTTTGGCATGCTATGAAGCCAATTGGTTGCTTGGTTTTTTTCAAAATCCTCCGTTTTATTGTTAAACAAGTTAACAAGATTCTCATTAAACAAGATTTTCAACTACAATCTTGAACTCTTTTCATCTATTATGGAGAACATGGCTTAGAGCCGAGGGATTTTCATCTGTTTCCTGAATTAAAGATCTAGCTAGAATGGCAAAATAATAATTCCGTTCAAATGAAGGAGCTTCAAAAGAATGTTGGGATCCATTTAACATTATTAGTAGCAGCATTTAAGAGGAGTTGGGAAACCTGATCTATCGATTTTACTCATATCCCCCAAAATACTTGAATCATCAAGACGATTATGTCGAAATGTAGCCAAAGGGCCGCGGTGGCCTGATGGTACAGTCTCAGCTTTGGAGATGAAAGGTTTCAGGTTCGAGACCGATTCCGCGGAAGAACCGTAGTGTAAGTGGGTCTGGTGCGTGTTAAATCTGTCGAGACCAGATATTCTCCTACTGGTGTGGTGGAGAAGTTTGGAGAGGAGGTTTCCAACTCAGGTGTCGCCCTCGTCATCAAACCACGGTTCAGAATTACGACATTAGTGGAAAACATCCCTAGTGTTTCTTTAAACCGGAATGTTAATATAACTAAATTAAACTAAACGAAACGGAATATAGCCATAACTTTTAGTAATAAATTCATTTTGTTCTCTTCTCTTCCATTATTTTTTTGCAGCCCATTGGAACCCGATAAAAAAAAATGGCCCTTGTAGTTAACAATGAATTAAAATCTTATATTCTCTCTTATTTCAGGAGATGCAAGCGTTTGCTCAGGAGAAGGATCTGGTGACGATGACGATGATGAACGCGGTAAGAAGAGACAAAAGAAGAGGGGCATTTTTCCAAAAGTTGCTACTAATATCATGAGAGCTTGGCTTTTTCAGCATCTCACAGTAAGAAGTTTTTAAATATTTTCGTTATAGAAAAATTAAGCGCGACTGTTTATTTGTTGAATATTTTGTTATAAATCATTTACGAAGAATTAATTTCTGTAATTTTTGCACGCCTTCGATGGCGGATTTATTATAGCAATTCGTTGAAGTGCATGTAAATGTATCGCTGTTGTGTAAATGGATATGTTTATTTTATGAGTAGCTGTTTGGTTATATGGTTATTAATAACTTTACAATTTCATAATTGTTTTACATCCAAAATCGCATAGAAAACAACTAAATTACTAATTATTATTATCTATGCCTAGTCTCAAACACAAAGATTTATTGATTATTCCTAGGTAAAATTATGGTTTAGATGTTTTATTTCTGCGCTAGTAGTCATAAATTAAAAAGCAATTTTTTTTTTCTGCACATCTTTTCTTAAACGTAAAATTTAACAATTAATAATGGTAGAATTTTTTCTTTTTTTTAAGTTTTATGTGTTGATCATGTTATAGCAACTTAAAAGCTTTTAATGGTTAAATATTGGCACGTTTTATGAGTCCAAAATGGCTCTTTAAGGTATATATTGAAGAAAAACGTTTTTATTTCTGTCAATTGTACATTTTATTACATTAAACATTAATAATCTATTAACATCGTGAAGTTATTTCAGTTGGTAAGTTCTCAAAATACATTACCTAAGGAATTGCGCTGACAGTTTGATGACTTTAATTCCGAAATGATTTAATTCAGAAATATTAATATCTGTCTCAAAGAAGGGTAGCGAGGTACTGAAGTTTTTATTTATTTAATGCTATGTCATTTTTAGAAATCCGACACAATTAACAGTTTGGAAAATATGCATAAAAAATTACTGAATCCTTTATAATAATAATTAAATAAATATTGTGTAAAAACAAAAGCTACATAAAAAATATTTATCTATAACATTCAGCCATTTGTTGAATTTCAAACCCGACATTCTGACTATGTTTGCCGCCACAGGCTGTTGATTAAACTATCAGGGGGATTTTACTACCGTAAATCAACAGTAGCTATTCAAATTAATTGGATTAAATAATTTCAAACTATAAAAATAGTGTCAGAACAAATTTCCTATTCAAAATTGCTAATTTAGAATAAGACTTCTGCTTTTTTTTTTTGCTCAGTTTTATTACTCCAATGGTTAAGCTATAATTCAAAATAAAAAGTAGAAAAAAATCATGGCATTTAAATAAAAGTATTGACAGATCATAATTTTTTTAAATAACAATTTTTTAATTTTGTTAATTTAATAATAAATTTTCGAATCCAAAATGTAAATTTAACAATTATTCACTCTACTTGGTTACAATACTAAAATTGATTTCTTAAAATTACTTCGAAGACTTACAAAGAATGCTTTTTATTCCAATAAAAATGCTTTCATGCAAACAACATCTTTTTAAAAATAATTCTTTAATTAAGCATTTATTTGTCTTACGCCTTTTGAATCACCGTGGTTTATTTATTTACTAGCCGCCTTTGGCGACCAGCCGGTTCGCCAGTATTACCGCTCGCTACAATTTTCAATTAAATATTTTATGTAACTGGTCTCTTTATAGATTCTCAAACAAAACATTTTTAATCTTCAAATTTTGATAGTCATACCAAACTTATACTGTTGTTTAGATCGTTTCGTTCAATTTACTATATATATTTTGCTAATTTGTTTGCTATTTTGTTCCGGCCTATAAATATATTAAAAAAATTATGAAGTCTAAATTTAATGCAGTAAGGTATCATATTCTAAGAAATATTCTGGGCGCACCAAATTTTAAATAAATGAATGAATGTTTCTATTTTCCGCGATTAAATAAGTCTTATTTATGAAGTTTTGAATGTTAAAAATTTAGAGAAATTCAACATTTTCATAATCTTAGGTCAATTAATCTTGAGAAACCTGAGCACTGATTGGCGTATTTTCTTTGAAACGATCGATGGAAAATCTAAAATTATCCTTTTTTTTATTGAATAGTGATATTCAAATTTTCATAAATCAGTCAGTTTAAGTGATTGATTTAATTGATTGGAAATTAACTCTTTTTATTTAAAATATTAGTGTTTCAAGAACATTTTGTTAATCGTGATTTCCACAGCAGACGCTTTATGTAAAATCAAAATTTCGATATTTATTAGAGCATTTATTGAATCAAGTTACATAAAATATAATCATTTTCCATTTAGACCATTTTAGCAGATCTGTGTCTTACTAAAGGTTTACAAATTAGCTGTGTGGCCCTGATTTGAATGGATATCCTGTTCATATTAAACAAAACTTGCCTTAAAATAAAACTGATTTATTGGATTAATATAGAGAGTGTAAAAGATCATAAAATATTTTTTCTTGAATTTATTTTTTAGAAAAAATATTTCATATTTGTTTTATTTCCTACAGACACGTGCAGAAAATTATATTTTTGCAGTTTTCATTTCCAAAAAGATTTAATTTATTTTTAATTGCAGCTTTAATCAATGTGATGGCAGCACTTTGAAAAAAGCTAATTTTTTCTCATGAATGCGAAACGTGCTCGTGCAGCTTAAATTTTATTTTTATTTTGTACGAAAAAAAGTATTGAAAAATATAGTTAAAATATTTATTTAAAAATTCATTAAAAATTGAAATTTAATTTTAAGGTTAAAACATTGGTATCATTTAAAAGATCAATTTTTGATCTTTAACTTGATGTAAAAATCTTTTTTCTACGGTAATATTTTCGGAAGTTATAACAGAGGCACGCCAAAATTTCGCTTAATTTTTAAATAAATAAAAATCTAATTAAAAATTCGAAAAAATAACCCCCATGTGCACATTCCCGACCTTCAAGTTATACACGTGCCAAATTTGGTAGCTGTTGGTTGAATGGTCTAGCCTGTAGAGCTCCAACACACACACGCACACACACACATTGAACTTTATTATAAGTATAGATTTACTTTCTCGTATACGTGTATATAGGTCAATTAATCGTCGAAAAATTCGAAAGAAAATTTTGATGAATCTTCAAGTATTAGAACTCTTAATGAGTGCGAAAAACACATTTTTGGAAAATGTCCGTACGTCTGTTCTGTCTGTGACAAATATAATTCAAAAACTCTTTGAGCTAGGCGGATCAAATTTAATATGCGGACAGAAATATGCACAAATTTGCATATTTCTGTCGAATTTCTATTAAAATCTGTTCTGAGGAAATTCTTCTTTCCAGCTGTGCTGATATAAGTTAACACGATAATTACAAAGGGAAGAGAGCTAGATAGATAAAATTCGGTACACTGATGTTACATCTATAGTGAAGACACCTTTCACAGTTTGAGCCAAATTTAACAAGAGATTGTCCGTCTGTCGGTCGGTATAAAAACATGTAAACACGACACTTCAGAAACTGAATGACTTAAATATATTCAATTTGGTATGGGATTTTTTAATTACAAGTTCAGTTTTGTGTCAAATCTTTGTTTCAATCGTTTGAAAAAAATATGCCTAAAACAGAATTCGATTTTTGTATATTATTAAAGCATACCAGGGATTAATCACCAAATAACTCTCCAAGTATCATACGATGGATTCAGTAAAAATGCTAAATTCACATCAAAAGCTAATATTTCGTAACTACTGTACGCCAGTGCCCTTTAAAGTGTTCTTTGGTATGAACAAGTTTATTAGATAGTATGACTGAAAATTTTGTTGTGACTACACCCGCTGGTTTAAATTTATAAACGAATTATAATGAATTTAAAAAAGAGACAAAAGAATAGACTATCTATTTCTGAAAGAAATTTATCATGTCCAAGAATGGGACAAGTGCTCATCATTGAGATAATGATCATTCACAAGTGCTAAAATGTGAGTAATAAAACTTAACCAACCTAATTAACTGTGCTTATTGCCCAATTTACGGTCTCTTCCCAACATAGAAGTTCTTATTAGTCTTTGAATCACAAAAGTATTTTTTGGGAGAACAAACAGCGATGCACAAAGAAGCCAGCCACCTTTGTTGAATTTTTCTGCCAGTGAAGTGTTTTTCTTCCCCATTCAACCAGAGAAAGCAGACCTCTTGTAACAAGCCCTGCTGCAACCGGACTCTTGACGTTTATTATCGCAGATAATTCACTCTCAGGGTGAGAGGCTAGTTCGTATATTTTCCTCGCTGCCGGAGAGCGCGGCCGACATCCGAAACGGGGTATTAGGATGACATATTTATGACTCCTGCGAAAAGTGCTAACGAGAGCTGACCGCTTTGAGTGTCCGATGGCCCTCTTTGTGCCGGCGGAGATAACGGTTTGTAGAAGGCTTTCCGGGCTAGAAAGGTCAGATATAAATCCTCGGCACTGGGATGGGTAATGGGAATACCCCCTAATCATCAGCATCTGGCTACGGGAAGAAAAAAAAGCAGGGATTAAATGTGACATGCATTTACTTTTTTGTGGGCCGTTTAAAAGATTCGAATGGAGATACTAGAAGTGGTTGTGTGGCAGATTAAAGAAATAGCCAAGTTTACTTAAATCTGGTATTCCTTCATAATGGTTTTAAAAAGAGTACAAAATAATATGGGGTAGAATCTCGATTATTTGAAATTATTCGATAAACTATTTTTCTCTTTAGCTTTGGCGTTAAATTGCGCATCAGGCATAGTTTTTCCCTACATGTTTGTATGCATAAAGCAAGGGTATAAACGTGCCTATTTTGATAGTTTCATTTCAAGCCTACAGTTTTGCTATTGTGCAATCATTTATCATTGAAAAGCAGAATAAATTCATTTTCGTTAGAATTAGTTTTTTTACAATCATGTTTTATTCATTTTTATGGTGAATGTATTCGTACCATGTAATAGTGTACAATTAGACACTATAAATTTATCTTAAGATGCATACAATATTTTTTGGACTTTTTTTCCGTAAGAAGCTTACAATATAGGCAATAAAAATATTAATAAATTGCAGGCCTGTACTGAGAGATATAAAAATATCAATAAGAATGCGTTTTGATATAAAAATGTTTTAAATGATATCATAAAATTTATAAAACTCCTGCTTCTTTATCTATTTTGTTATCAGGTCGACCCTTCTACCACTTTAAGGCCAGATATTTCAGTTTTGTTCTGCAGTACAAAAATGTCCAAAATTCTGGGAATTTTGCGAAAAATGTTTTCATTTTTATAATCTAACTTTTTACCTAGCTAAAGAGCAATCAATAATAAATTTTAATTACAATGATTAATATGTCTGTAACATTTTTAAAAATTAAGAAAACGTTTTTATTTTCGCAAAGATATTGTAATGTAGTAATCTTAGCTTTTCTGCGTGTTTCGCTTTTTTCCCCCGCTTTCGGACATTTTTTTTTTTTAAACCTGGGTAACAAACTGTTTTTTGTAAAATCATAAACAAAATCCTATGGCTCTTTTAAAGTAATAGGCGAAATCTAAATGAATTAATTGCAAACGCTGTATCAAACATGAGAAAAATGCATGGGAGTTCGAAACCCTAACTACATCTCCATCTCTGATAAGCATATGCAGGTTATGTATAGCCACATGTCAGTATTTAGTTATAAGAAAAATGTGTTTTTGTGTAAAATCGAGGGTTGTTTTTTTTTCTTTCAGAAAAGACCTGATACCTATAAAGATAAATTTAAAACCTATATAAATAAATTTAAACAAAACCTTGTCTAAGTATAAAATTTGATCCAAATCGTTAGAACTATTTCCGAGATACACGAAATAAACTTATATATATACAAGAATTGCTCATTTAAAGTTATAAGATAAAAATTCTGTGTGAAATGTATTGATTTATCTTCTTAATCATATTTCAAGCGACATGGTTGGTTTCTTTGAAGTGTTAGAATAAAACTTGATTTTCCCCAAATCTACTATTTGTCTGCTTCAGCAATTTTGACAGACTTGAAAATATTACTAAGCCCCGTTTGTCATATTCTCATTCATATAACATTCAGGAGGTAAAACTGCTCATATAATAGTAAAATATTCCATTTATACGAAGAAAAGATGGAAAACTGGTTAGACATTCTTTTTTCAGATTAAAAAATACGAACGATGTGAACTGTGGTACCAATATCATGATTTTGGAATTTTTCATAACGGATAAATTAATGTAAAATAAATTAATAAAAATAATGTAAATTCATTTAAAAGATGATAATGAAGACGAACTGCATTGAAAACTTCAAGCTGATTTTGTTTGTCAAAAATAAAATGAAAACGCATTTAGTGAATTGGATTTAATAACCATTAAACGATCACAGGACTATTTAGCATCTGCGTTTGCACACAATATTATAAATATACATAAATTTTCTATTTTATGTATATTCTTATAATTTATGTTGTGTTGTGACTTATGGCACTTTATAAGCCCATTAACAGTTATCTGTCAGCGATTTAAGTCGAGTGAGCGTCTCTTGTTTTTTCAGTAGCGCCAGTTAGAGCCAAGAGTACGACTACTAGTTAGCTACTTCATGCGTCACATTCGCTTGCACAACCCCTTTTTACAGTGGGGGGGGCACATTCACATACCTCACAGTTAGAACACACCAGAACAACCCTGCCCGAACCCGGGACGTCCAGATCACAAGGAAGACACACTACCCCTATGTCAGGACACCGGCTCTTATAATTTAGTGAAGTAATAAAACAAATGGAACATTACGAATTATATTTCATGAAGTGATAATATTATCCTTATTTTCTATTATTCATAGAATTTGCTCTCTTTACAAATTTGTTTAGTTGGCAATTAGGGAAATAAAAAAAATAATTAATCAATCTGTTTGCGGCTGCCTTTAAATTTCGCCGCCGTAGGTTGCTATTCACTTGGAAATTCGCCACAGAATTAAGAAACTATGAATTTTCTGTTTTCTTTAATAATAATAAAAAAAAAAAGAAAGAAGCATACTTTAAAAATTTTCTGCTATTTTTCTGTCACTGTGGGATTTTTAGAAACATGTAGACTCAGTGATCTTCTGCTTTTAACTGTGATTATTGATCTGATCTGCTTAGAGCTTACCTGATATAATCAGACAGAAAGTTGTTTGATGCAGTAGTTGCACAGTTTGTTATCCAAAGCGTATTATCATTTGAAGTTTTGTTATTTTATACAGTTTGCTTTTATCATTCTTTCCTCTACAGTTCATTCAAGGCACGCAAACATTTTTTTTTTTTTTTTTACATTTTCTTTTTATCTACCAAAAATGAAAGGAAATTAATTTAGATACATGAATAAGAATTCCCGATTTAATAATCTTACTTTAGGAACCTTTGTATTCTATTAAATTACAGTTCAAGTAGATAAAAATATTCTTTACAACCTCACAAAGAGGAAAAAAACTCTTCCGGGAACATATTTTCTGTCCCCTTTCCCCTGAAATTCCCTACGGAATCCGGCCTTTTCGCAAAAGTTATGGTAATTCGGTGTCATGTGGTACATTGAGTGGAGGAGAGGTCCCTGCCAGGAACTTCGGAATACGTCAATTACCACCAATCATCTTCCTGACGGGTTCCATAATTTAATTCGTCCCCAGACTGTCTCTTACATGCATTGGACACGCCCACACGCTGTATCTGTGCTGCTCATATGGGCTGAGACCCAAAGGGGTAGAGGGATGGTGATTATGATGAGGATGGATCTGTGGGTTTTGGGTGAGCCATCAAAAATGGAAAAATAAGATACAAATGACTGAAAATTGGAAACTTTTAATTAGTTATGAGGGAGATATCAAGTTATGAAATTATGGTTGGAAACTGGATTTGGGATAAGTAACATCTCATGAAATGAATATTACGAGATGGCGCAAATTTGTTTCATTAATTCACAAAATTTTAAAAAATTTTTAATGAGTTCCGGGAAATATTTTATTACTCTTGAACTGAAGTTAAAAATTGCGCTATTAATCCGTTAATATTTCAAACTGCTTGGCAAATATTTCGTCTTTTAGAAGTCCCATAATATAGCAACGCTCTAAGTTTACTTTTCTAATAAAATAGAGTGCATTTCATAGTGAATTACAGTTGAATAATTTTAAGACCAGAACCTATGATTTAATATATAAGAATTGAATTTGTTAAATTGTAAACTCAAATATGGCTTAAATTTTATTTGTTGAATTTCTAATAAAATTAATGACTTCTAATTACTGATTATTTAAATTTAAATTCTGTATATTTTATTATTTATATCATTTAATGATAAAATCTGTATTCTTAAAAATTGATTACTTCATATACTTTATATATGGTTCATCTGATCTGAAAATACAGTGGCATGCATTCAGCCAAAGCAGTGTCTCAATAAGCAGTTTTATTCTCAATCGCTATCGTGCGTGTATGTATGTGTGTGTGTGTGCATGCGTGCGCGCCTGTCGAGACGATTGTTTTCTTCCCATCTCGGCAAACAAGAAATAGAACGAATTTCGAGCAAACCCTCAATCCTGAACGCTGCAATATAAAATATGTATTTAAAGTAAACAAGTGCTTCATTTGGGCAGCTGCTGATTTATCCATTTGCGAAGTGAAGATAAATGGCACCAGAAGCATAATATAATTTTTTTCGTCCTTCGTCAAATTCAACTTTTAAAACTGGTGTAACTACACTAATGTTATATTTCCATGGCGCCTTCTAAGACTGACACGAAGAGCAGACACTTCCCATCTTCGGTCTCCATGAACTGCATCTCCTTGTTGATTCACTAAATTCGTGTTAATTACATGATACTATTTCTCGCTTACAGCGATCGCGTAACTTTTCAAAATGATCCAGTATTTCTGACTTTCTATCCAATCGTGGGTACGATGGGAAATATATAAAGTGCTGAGTTTGTTAAAGTTCCATGTCGTCATCTCACCGTAGGATTCGCTGAGTTCATGCTCATAATGATGTTTCATCGTTCACTTCAATCGTGTGACTTTCTGTAGAAGTTCAGGAACCATGCACATTTACACGGAACGAATGAGAGAAATTTCGAAATGAAACTTTTGCCTATTGATTACGCAATTATGGATGTAGTATTTTAATACAGCATCGTATGCGTTGATTGAGTGTTGAAGGAATTTTCGTTTATGTGTCATTTTATTTTAATGCCTTCACTTCATTTTATTGTTCATTTGTTCAGCTAATTTTTTTTTTGGATTAATTATTTATTTTTATTTTGTATCTATGTAAAGTTTATATGAATAATATATGATAATTGTATGTATTGGAAGTTTAATTGCTTCAATCGTTTATAGAATTCCTACACATCACTATAAAGATATGTATTTAATTGAATCCTCTTTATCAGAGATAAATTTTATAATATTGTTATTTGTGGAATCTATCGTACTTTCCTACATGAATACGCCACTCAGCTGAATATCTGCCAATTCTACTTGCTAGAAAATACAAATGAAGGTCTGATGATCCTGATCAGGTTGGCTTTCGATTGGCACCCATACTGCTTGCTGCATTTTTGAGACGACATATTCACATAAATAGGCTAGATAAGATATATTTAGTTCAAAATTATATGCCGAACTACAATTTGTCATGATTATATGCCAAAGTTCAGTTATTCAGTTCGTGGTATTTGCAGATAGAATAATTATTTTTCAGAAAAAATCTAAAACATGGAAATTTGTCAAAATCTTGATGTTTAATATTTTGATGATAATTCTTAGACAAGAAAATAATAATAATAAAAAATGTCTCAAAGAATAAAAATTTCAAAGTGGTATTCTTCATTTTTTTAAATTTATTAATTCCCTTAAATTTCATGAATGCATTTTACTTTCTCGTATACAAAGTGTAGAAAAAGTATGGTAATCGTCAAAAAAAATTCGAACTCGAGATTTTGACGAATTTTCACGTTTAAAACCTTTCTGCGTTCGAAAAATATATTTTTAGAAAATGTTTGTCTATGACAAAAACATCTCAAGAACTATTTGAGTTAGAGGGTTGAAATTTAGGATACTGTCTTTGCACCAAATTTGCAGATTTCTATTAAGTATTGAGTAAAATCAGAGAAATTCCGTCTGCCTGGCTGTTCGAATATAAGTTGACACGATAATTACAAAACTAAAGGAGCTAGATAGATACGATTCGGTACACAGATTTAACATTTATAATGTAGACACTTGTCAAATATTGAGCCAAGTGCAACTATCTGCAACGTCAGGGGTTGATCGTCTGTCGGTCTGTACTTTCAGAAATAAGTAAACAAAATAACTTAATGATTTAAATATAACAAATTTGGTATGGGAATTTGTGACTACAAATGCAGTTGGTTAAATTTTTGTTTCAGTCGGTTGAGTAAAACGTGTAAAAACACAGATTTGTTTTTTTGGATACTATTGACGCATCCCAGGGTTCATTGCCAAATAACTCGCCAATGATGACCGATAAATTCAGTAAAAATGCTAAATCCAAGCCAGAAGTTAATATTTTATAATTATTGTGTTCCAACAAGATATTCTCTGGCATGGCAAGTTCATTAGAGAGTATGCGAGAAGGTTTTGAAAAGACCACCACGCTGGTTAAAAAATGAAACTCTGTAATCGGTATGATCATCATTTTTCACTAAAAAATTAATGTAATAATTAATGTCTAAACAGTGTAATAATAATAATATATTTTTGTACATATATGTCTTGTAGCCATCTCGATGCAAATACATGTCATGTAAGCCTTATACCCATAGCCAACACTATAATTAGTATGCAACATATAAAATGTCGGTTCTTGCAGGTGTAAAAATATGTTTATAAATGTATTACTTCTGAGTACTATAACTGATTTCTAATTTCCCATCTGGAGAGTTTCTACCGCATCTGGTTTTATATCTCGAAAATTGGGAAAAATCAATTCACTCACCCTCTCTTTTGCACGGCCGACTCATTATGCAGCAGTTAACGTACTTTGCATTTATGACACGTGAATGCTGTGAAGCATGTAATAGTCTTCGAGACTTCTTTGCATTTGGCGCTGGGGCACCAATAAATTCTACAGGACAGAGCATCTTTCAGGCTGGTTGGCTACATCCGTCTTCAACTCAATTCAACTGAAGCACAGCGAGTCAGTTCACTCGGCGAGCTTCTTCACATGCAAAATTCAAATAAAGTTCGAGTTGGCATGAAATTTATGCACAAGTTCCAACTGGTTACCAGCGCCAAAGAGGCAGGGGGTGATTTCCCGCAGAGTTTCGTACTTTAGCCTCAAAAGGGTTCGAGGGAGGGAGTGCATACATTTTCAAGTAGGTTGCCTTTCCAACGCACGCCTCTAATAAAATTACCCTTAGTAAAGGGGGGGGGGTGAGTTTTATTTAACGAGGGATGATGTTTTGACAAATTAGATTTAGAATCTCAGGATTCAGATTGTTTTTTAAGTAAGCGAGTATTAGGCGCGGCATTTTGGCATTTATTCTAGTTACCTGCTGTTTTGTAACTGAAGAAAACTTATTATTGTAATTACTGTGAAACAAATTGCTGCGTTTCGGTGGAAAAGAAAGTATAAATTTTATCTTTCGTTTTTTACATAAAGAAATAATTAGCGTAAATTTGCTAGGTAATAGTTGTAAGTGTTGCCATTGCGGTTTGATTAATAAAAACGTAACATTTGAAAATATCGCTAAAAGTTGACTGTCAGTTTTAATCTTCAAATTTCTAATGAAGTGATTTTTATTTTTATTATTTTTATCTTATTGAACGCACTGGATTTTAGAACAAAAGCAACAAAAAAAATGTGAAAATATTTATTTATTAGTCCTTTGAGAGTGATAAAATTTAAAACATTAAATCTTTATGATATTATAAATTCTAGTTTGCAAACGTTTGTATTCCAAGTTGAATGTTATGCAGTTTTATATTATTCTTCTAAAAAAATCTGTTAGGTCTGTTTAGGGTTCATATCACTCAAGCTTTATGTTAAGATAAAATAATTAAGGAAATTTTCTGTTAATATGTTTGAAAAATCCTATAACCAAATAGAGCTATAAAATATATATGCACAAAATACTTGCAATAAAATAAAGCATTTATTTTATACATGCTGTACATGCACGATTCTTAATAGTTCAGATTGTCGAATAAATAATAGATTAATTCTGACCTTTACTATAGCAGTTGGATATACTATTTGATGCATCTATTGGATGATGAAATTTACCATTTTATCTTATAAAAGGGATAAGGAAAGTATAAATTCGTCTCTAGGGAAAATTTTCACAAGGTAAACAATTAATATATTTGTATATAAACGAGTTATATGAAAATTAAAGGAAAAACTGTGGGAATTACCAATATTTGTATCTAAAACTTTTTTTTTCGATGATGCTTACTTTATGGGCTATGTTTTGTAATTCAAATTGATCAGATGAATATAAAAATACCGTTGTTGCACTTTATAATGGCAAAATAAATAAGTTTCCAATAGGTTGGATGAATCTTAAATGAAATATTTAGCTATTTGAACTAAAAGAAAGTATAATATAATTTGATCGAAAATAAAAAAATTAAGAAGTTGAAACTATTGTGAAAATGGATTCATATATCTATCGAATCAAATGGATATCCCAAATTTAAATCTAAAAAAATTTTGCATTAAATTTCGAAATTTTTTATGTGTAGAAAATTTATACTATTTCAAATGTTATTCCTTTTGAAGATGCGACTACATGATAATGACGGACACTGTAAGTAGCAGTATTAATATAGAAACTGCTATATTTGGGTTGAAAATGAGCTAATTGTTCCTGCATTTGTTGTCTTCAATCCGTTCCATGAAAATCATAATATTGAGTTGTTGTAGCATCTTTTAGCATGAACCTATATTTTTACAAAGAAAATAATCGGAATTGACATTGGTTTGTGCTATCCATTGTGTGTGCGAGAAAAGTTAACGGTTACGATTGAGAAGACGGCATTCTATCCATCTTGGGGCTTTGATGAATAGTGTTTTTCAACCAGTAGTATCAGTGTTGCACAATTTCAATACCTTAACAGTCGAGGTCGCCTGATACAGTCCTTGAAACATTTGGTAATGGCATTTTATCGGGAAGCGATATTTTAGAATTTTTATCTCATTTAATAAATCGAAACAGCATGTCGCTATTTATCGATTTTTTCCCTCTTTCGTTTTCTAGAAGTCTCAGAACATCTCAGTCTGTATAGTTATTTTGGACAAGACAAGTGGCGAGGTCATCAGTTGAGAAAACGCAGATCACTTTGCTAATTTCTCTGGGTTTTCACGTCTACTTTTTTTTTCATCCAACCTTACACCTGATTAAAGTAATTAACACGTGTCTTCACTTTAGGGGAGAGCCATTAACACGTGCTCTGTTAACTGAAGAAGCAAAGCATCAGACTTGTATACCTAGTTCACGAGCTTTGATTTCAAGGACGTTGTATCTAGAATTTTCTACCATTGAATGTATGGCACAATTTTCTGCTGTTTATCTGTATAGTATTCACAACTGATATAAAACTGGGGTTTGATCTGCATTGCAAAGCATGATTAGTACGTTTCTAGTAAATTTTTTTATATATATAGTTTATTGTAAAGGCCGCATGAACTTTTAAAGTAATTTTTGGAATTGAAAAATTCCAGTAGTATTTAGTTACAGGACTCTTTTAGTAAGAGTTCGTGAAATAAACTCCTGACTCCAATGGAACCGCTTAAAAGAATTTTGGAACATTGGAAATATTGATAGTGCGCGCGTCTCCGAATTATTTTTTATTGTAATGCCAATCGTCAAAGATGCAGTCTTAATTTGAAACAAGATTAAAAAATTTTCTCCCCAAATAACTGTAGTTAATTGAATTTAATTGTATATATTTGCTTATAATTTTGACCAATATACATATGAGGTGATGGGAGTTGTTTACTTAATGATAGGATTTCAAAATTTACCACCTGTTGAGAAGGGATTTGATTTTGAGAGAAGTGAGGAAATTCTGGTCCTGTTTACGATTTCTTCTTTCAATTTTCAGCTGTTCTCTGCGAATGAAAATTTATTATTTCTTATGCATGAAATATGTTTTGCGACCAAAAGTGTACGTGTGTTATAAAATTACCTCATGGAAAGTTTAATGAAATAAAAGGATGAACTAGAGGAAGTACTTGTGAAATAGCATTGTTCACTAAAATAACAGTGTTTAATGAAACCTTAATTTTAATGAAATAGTTTAACCAATTAATTGCTGAATTTACTTTTTAAAGCCTCCCAAATTCCCCTATGCGTCAATCGATGATTCATATACTTCGAATGCAAAACAAAAAGCTGCATGGTTAATAAAATGGTTTTATAAAAAGTTTGGTTTTTATAAAAAGACATCATAATAAAGCGAATGTCACTTTTTATTAGATAAAAAAATTACACATCGACCGTGCCAAAACGAGGAATGGGATTGACGTGTATACACGTCAAACGCACTTAACTGGCTAAATCAATATTCTTAAAGCTTCGTCACTCGCTTCAGCTTTCTATCGAATAGCAGATTTATTGCTCCCCTTTCCTGTAAAATTTGTTTGCAAAACCTCTTCAAATCGATTTGAGAAAAAGAAGTGTTCATTTATTACAATTGAGAGAAAATTCATAAATTTTTAGCGAATCTCAGTGAAATCTTTTAAGCCAAGGTGTTTTGCTTGTTTAAAAATATTGGAAAATCGGACATAGTGATGCGCTGCTAGAGTATTTGCCATTCCTTCTTATTGCTAGTTAAAATTTTAAGCCAACGGAAATGGTCTCCCCAAAATTTTCTCGCATATTCTCTAATAAATTGTCATACCAGAAAATGCCTTACATGGTATTAGCACTTAATATTTACGAAACATAAAATTTTAGCATGAATTCAGCATTTTTACCGAATTTATCGTGTCATCTTTGGCGAGTTATTTGGCGATTCATCCTTGGCATGCGTTAATAGTATACAAACATCGAATTTTTGTTTTAATCATATTTTTTTTCGACCGAATGAAAAAAAAAATTGACACAAAACTGCACTTGTAGTCACAAAATCCCATACCTAATTTAATATATTTAAAGCATTTCGTTTTTTAATCATCGCATTTATTTAATTTTGAAAGTACGTACCGACAGACAATCCATAATTGGATTTGGCTCAGAATTTGACACCCGTCTGCATTATATATACTGTATACCATAAATAAGGGGAAGTGAAAATGTCTCTATTCAAATTAAATTATCGCGTTTACTTATCACCATGATGATATGAATCATCCATATGTACCATTCTTATCACCATGATCAATAAATGAAAATGAAAAAAAAAAAAAAGCAAGCATTACTAGTAAACTTTTAAATAAAGTATAATATTGGAGTTTTGCATTTTAATCACTCTTGATTTAGATTGTGAAAATTTCTTAAAAATGAATTATCGATCGAAAGGAGCCAACTTTGACTTAAGATGTGTTAAGCTAAATCTAACTGTAAGAACCACTAATGAAAATTACTTAAAGTGAATATAAGTTCTCTTTTATACCATACAATTCACAGAAAAACCGTGATTTTGTAACATGTTTCATCTCTCCACACAGACACCCTTCCATGCCAGGTGTTTCATATTTGATATCGCAATATAATAACTTCTTGTGTGAATGATTATTATGAGACTCATTCAAGCAGACAATATCTCAGGCAGTTATTTTCAGCAGAAAATTTCTACGAGGCCTTTGGGTGAACTAAACGCAACAAGGATATTTCTGGATGTCCAAAACGGCCTGAACGATGACAAATAGGCTTTGCTCTACATCCTCCAGCTTCTTCTTTGAGCATCCCCCCTCCTTCCCCGGATAGCAGGGATTGGGCTGCCGGCTCAGTGGGGGAGTTTGGTCCTGATTTATGGACAGGCCTGAATAACTGGCCCCTGCGGGTTGGTGAATGTTATTAATTGCTTCTGCCTGCCATGTCCATTCACCTTGCCGGTGGTTTTGTTAGGGATGTCTTCTGCACCTGTTTTTATTTTTAAAAGCGAGGGAAAAGGCACGTGACCGATAAGCACGATACATGCCCCTGGGGGAGAATGCTGGGAAAAAAAGTTGAAACTTCCCTTTCAACGGCTTTGATACTAGAGTTTTTTATTCTAGAATTTCCATCCCTTCTTTCATTCTCTCCTACTGAAGCAAATTCTTATAAATTTAAAAACGCTTTCTGATGTTCACTTATTTTTTTAAATATTAAAAAGCAAATATTTTTAGTTGTATCCCATTCGCTTTATCTCTTATAATTTTTACTTAGCATTTTTCAATTTGTCTCCCACACTCTCGCTCATGTAATATGAAATGGAAACTAGAATTTATGGACTACGCCAGAATTCCCGTTTTTAATAAAATTGAAAAATATTGACTTTTTTTGCAAAATCAATTGTAATGGAAATGTATATGTAAATTTTTTTGTAAATTTATATATATGTAAACATTTGAATTATAGATGCGAAAAGATAGCACTTTTGGAATTTTAACTATTATATTCTGCTCAAATCAATTTTTCTCTTTTCTATAACTTTAATTCAGCATTTTTCAATCTCTTTCCCCCTCTCTCTCTCTTTATATATATATAGAGAGAGAGAGAGAGAGAGAGAGACTACACTAGAATTCTTTTTTAATAAAGTTGGAAAATAGGAATTTTTCTTCAAAAATCTATTACAATAGGTAATTGATGTAATATTATTTGTGAATTTACATCTAATTGTAAATATATTTTAATAATGGGTGAGCGAAAAGATGGCCCTTTTGAAATTTTAACTTCGATTTATTTCAACCCTAGAAGCATAATTTGTATAGAGAAAAAGTGTCTAGAGATGTCAGTCTACATCGCTGCACAAGAGCAAAAGAGACAAATATTGATATCCTTCAGTAAATTTACAATGAGATTTTAATAGGAATTTCTTTTACACGGGGCGACTTAAGAAAGGGAATCTTGGATGTCTTTGAAAGACTGTTGTAAGCATTAGGTATTTTTATCCCATCACTCGAAGCGTGTGAAAAGGCTGAAGTCGTCAGTTTTACAGAGCCCGTGAAGAATTAATTAAATAAAAAGTGGAAATTTGATCAAGAAATAAGGGTGCATCTTAGAATGAAGTTAACACTGGCTAACTTAAGATTAAAATTTGGAAATCAGTTAAGATTTAAAATATATTTTAAAATATCGAAATATCCTATGAAGTTAATATAATAGAAACTTTATGTTTTCATTGCAATTTATTTCTACAAAATATAATTTTTATAAAATTACTGTACCTAAAATTAAAAAAAAATGAATATTCTTTGAGAATTTCAGATCAAATAATTTTTCACCCTTCCTTGTATTTATGGAAATCGTTTCACTAAAAATAAAATAAACTTGAATGAAAATGCATGCCCTAATACAAATCTTTATTATGCAATAAGTGATTGCATTATTATTTTAATATTTAGTTTAAATATAAATGCTTAAATTAGTTTTAAAATAATGCTTTAAAATAAATAAAACTGGGATTCAGATTTTGAATTCCATCTCCGCCTATCTTTAATATACTCTCTTTTTATGATATATCATACTTTGAACTTGCAATTCTTGCCAAACAGTAATCGACTTACATAAGTTAGGTGTTAAGCGATTTCAATAGCGGGTTTCTAAGTAGGCAAGACGCCAAGACCTCCAAGAATAACATTAACACTTTTCCAATTGGTCAAATTCCTATATATATCATTATGCTTGCTTGATTACTAGAATATTTATAAATACAGACATTTTTCCAATAATATTTTGTGCAAAGTGAATATCAATCAGTCTGAAGTCATAGTAGATAAATTAAAGGAAATATATTCACAAATAAAAAAAATCCAAAGTATTAAATTAATGTAAATCATTAGCATATTAACACAATTGTAGGTACTGAAATGTGAAACTAAATTGGCTATTTTATAATGCGCATCTCTTAGGGCTACTAAATACCACCGTTTGAATTTTTTTTATCCCTTCACTCATACACAACTTCGAATATTTTCCGTATTATTATATGACACAAACGCAAAATTTAAAAATAAAATGAAAATGTGTCGAATTTTTCATTTTTTATTGGCAATATATGAAATCAAATTGATAAAGACCCTCAAGTAAGTAGAAGATGTCAATTTTCCAGGTAATTAGATTTGGAAGATGGCAGCTGATTTACCATAGTGATTGAAGACATTAAAAGATTGAATTTGCATTGTAATTACCTGAAATTCGAGCAGCGTGCGGAGATGCACGAAAAAAATATCTTGTGCAGAAGGTTGACACCAGGAAAAAAAAATGCCAGTCGTAAGCTTTGCGAGAGTTTTTAGTTCATTTTAAAATTCAGTTGCAGATTAGGGAGCAATAAATTGGCAAAGCCATTATAGCTTTAAAAAAAATGGCCGAAAAGAAAGATCTTGAATAGTCAGATGTTATAGGATGCCAGATTTTATGCAGCCATGGAATTTCCTTTCATTTATTATTGTGTTTATATTCGTTTGTTGTAAACATTCATTTTATAAAGAGTGTCCCAAAATTAAAGCAAGATTTGAATTTGCCACCATTCGGGCAGTAAAGTATTGGTAACCCTATTAAAAAATAATTTGATAGCTGATATTTAGAATTAGTAAAAATGGAGCATTACACGATAGAACAACGTGTTAATGAAAGATTTGAATAAAATAAAATAAAAACGTTTTTTTTCTCTCCCTTTAAATTGTTATATTTATTGAATCTTGAAGTACACAGGATAGGATATATATGGAATAATACATAGAGTAAGTGGCCTCTATGGCTTTACTGGCATATACATACAGTTTTGTCGAAATTTTCCATGACCATTTTGCGTAAATGTGGCTTGATTTCGTTGATACAGTGTTGAATTTCCTCCTTCAATGCACGCGCGCTGGTAGGTTTGTTGGCATGGACCTTTGACTTCAAATAATCATATAAAAAGAAAACCAATGGTGTTAAATCCCACTATCTAGGGGGTAAATTCTCAAATTTTCGAACTGTGGCTGCCAGACTTTCATTATTTCTGAATTATTGTTCAACAATGAAAACACGTTGTTCTATCATTGTTCCATTTTTAATAACCCTAAACTATCAGCGATCAAATAGTTTAATAGGATTGCCAATACTTTACAGCACGAATGGTGGCAAATTCAATTTTTGCATTAATTTTGAAACACCATTTATAACAGTCTTTAGAGAGATATTATTTTATAGAATATTCTTTTGGTATTATTCTCTGTTATTTACTGCCATATTGTATGTATTATTTAGTTCTGTTATCGATGAACTTCAGTATAGTGACAGATTTTAACCAGTTAACTGCGAAATTTATTTTTTTAATATCCCTCAAGTCCTCATTTTTAATGCCAAGCGATGGCGCATATACACGTCGAACGGAATACAAATGGTTGCATAGTAAATAATGTAAAAAATCATAATAAAATAATAAGTTTCCATTTTTATTAGATAAAAAATGACACATCGACTGCGCCAAAACGAATATTTGGATTAACCCCTATACACGTCGAACGCACTTAAGTAATTAACTATTTGCGGCTTCTACACTAGGGCTACTGTAGGTAGATCTATTGAAAAATTTAACTCAGTTCCTAATTAAATAAATTTGTAAAAACGAATACAAATTAAATGCTAAAATATTAGAGCAGCAGTAAGTGTTTAGTTTGAATTATTAAATTAATATATAATTAATTATTTGTTTATATTATAGTGCTATATTATTCATTAGGTTTCTTATGTTATATTTATAATAATTAAATTCATTATTTGTGTAGTTTGTTTTTAAAATTTTATTATTTGTGACTTTTTTATGGTATAGATACTGTAATAAAAAATATTTTTCGCAAAATGACCTAAATAAAAATTTAATCATTTGCAGAATGATTAATGTTTAAAAAATATATTGAAATGTGAAGCTAAATTAATTATTAAAAATGGAGTCTTATAATATTCACTGATTGGGGCCTCAAAATCTTTTATATATAATATAATATTATATGCGTATAGCCCATGTTATCTTGTAAACAGGATAACTAGAGTAATTTTGTTTGGATTTAAATGGAATCTATCTACTTTTGCCTTCCAGCTTCCCGAGATAAATTTTTTTTATTGGTATTCCTAAATGTAGCTGTGATGTGGGTCTGACTAGAATATCATGTAGCTGAGAAAGCTGTGCGACAATGGCTGTAAATTGTGTATTCATATTGATTTACCGTTTACAAGAATGTGTATACATATGTATCAATGAGTTATAACTAAAAGTAATTAACTATAAAAAATTAATGAATGAATCTTGTTTTAAAATGTCATCGCAATAACAGAAAAGATTCTATTTACTAATATATAAGCAAATTATATTATATACTGAAGATATATTGATATGTGCATTTTTTTTTCTGTTACAAATATAGCCTAATAAAACAATAAGAATGCATTAATTCAATTTTTCTTTTTTTAATATTATTTTTAACTGTATGTCGACAATCTAAGATTTAACTATCAATTAAATATCGATAATCTGAAAGTTATGATCTAGAATAAAATTAAAATTTGAAATCGATTAAGTATCAAATTAAAATCAATTTTCTGTTTTGCTCCGAAAACCTCTATTCGTTTCTTTTTTGCCAACTCAATATATCAAAAAAGTGATACATTTTGAATTTTTTTTTTTTTTTTTTTTGGAAACATTAAAAATTACTTCAATATCACTTTTTATGCTGCGTTTTCTTTCTCCCCAATAGCAACTCATTCGTTTTATGAATATCCCCTTCAGTTCATTGTGGATGCAATCAACTATTTTCTTAGAAACAGAAATTTTGCAGCAAGCTCAATTTATTTTATTGCTGATAAAAATAAAATATGCCGCCAACATATCGTTGATTTTTTAAAAAAGCGACTCTGGTAAACCATGGCATCTTCTGATATTACACCGGCGATTACAAACCAACAAAAAATTACTTCAATATTTTATCCAATCATATTTGACAAAAAATAAATGATTTTTAATAATGACATTTTTACTTCTCGCTGATTTCTATATTAATCACTTTCTATGCTTCATTTTCTTTCTTCTCAACTCTTCTGTTCATTGTGCACACTATGAACTATTTTCTTAGAAACAGAAATTTTAAACAAACTTAATTTATTTTATTGTTGGCCAGAATAAAATATGCCGCCATTACATCGGTGGATCTTAAGAAAAGAGACTCTGGTAAACCATGACATCTAATCTTACACATTCGATTAAAAAAAATCAACATAAAATTACCTCAATGTTTTGTCGAAAAATAAATGATATTCAATAATGACCTTTTTGCTTTTCTATGATTTCTGCTTGAATCACATTTCATGCTTCATTTTCTTTCTTCTGAATAACAAATCATTCCTTTTACGAATATCCTTTTCTGTTCATTGTGCATACGATCAACTACTTTTTTAGAAACAAATTTTTCAGCAAACTCAATTTATTTTATTGCTGATTAGAATAAAATATGCCACCAACACATCGTTGGTTTTTAAAAAAAGAGATTTTGGTAAACCATGGTTAGGTTTGATCTTACACCGGTGATTAAAAACCAACAAAAAAAAAATGAAATGAAATAAAACCCCACATGAATGAATGGGATCATATTCCGAAATCTAAGGGTCCCATCCTTCATTTCTCAACGAGGGAACAATGGATACTAGATCGTCTTTTTTCCCTCTCATTCTCTGTTTTTTGGGTTTGATTTTTCTTTTTACTTTTTTTTTTTCTTTTCTTTTTCTTCTTCTTCTCAAGAGGGGTGGACGAGGGGTATGAGGATGGGGTGAGGCTTGAAAGATCTTTCATTCCTCCCTGTTGTGAATAAAATTCCAGCAGTGAATGCGGCAGTGTCAGAAGATATAAATGGCAGATTTAAGTCAGCTCGTAATGGATGATTATTGCTATTGTGCTTGACGTTCTGGGGATGGTAAATGAGATTAAATACCTACCCGCTCGGATTTGATGTTATGAAATAAAAATCGTTTTATGGCACCGTATTCGATCGGTATTGATTTTTCTGTAAATTCTTATTTGGCTTTTTTTTTATATTGTTGAAGTATCCCGCAGGTTTTGTTGTCATTGGAGGGGGACGGGGGTCATTCAATTTTTTAGATGGTGATTTTGATGGATTCGATTAGTTTTGGACTTTTTATTAATTATTGACATATTTCATCTGAATCCAATGTAATGTTCAAATATATTTCTTAATTTAATCAGTTTGTGTTAAAATTTGTACGTTAAAAATTAATTATTTAGCATTTTATCAATAATTGAAAATCTCAAAGTTTTTCCTAATCGAATTACCCGTGTGTGTGTGCCCGCGCGCGCGTGTGTATTGAAGGGTAAAGAGAATCACACCGGAAAGATCTTTTTTAATTCGCTTTAATTTCCCTGAAGGAAGTCGCTCTAAATGCCTGAAATTTAAGTAGAATCTTGGTTAAAAAAGCAGCTGGTGATTCGATTACCAAAATAGTAATTTTTATTATTTCACTATGACGTCATAGGACTTGACTCTGTTAGAAAGGTTCATATGCGAAATTAGCATTGCATGTTAAATACATTTATGTGACATTATTAAAGTAACATGGTTTTAATATATATCAAAATTGTTGTTGAGAGAATCTTGAATATCAAGTTAAGTGTAAGAGATTTAATTGAGAAAAAGTACAACCAATATTCTTGGAGAACCAGCTGGTTGCCAAAGGTAACTAATAACAAAGGAAAACGAGTCAGCAGTTTCGATAATGCTCCCGCTTGATAGGTTTTTCGGCTCCTGTTTTTACTTATTTACTTCTTGCGTGTTTTTATAGGATTCAATGATTCTTTTGATCAAAACAACTGGTTATCATATGTTAAGATTTTATTAAACAACAATAGGTTTTCTAGTAATGTTATTTATTTATTGGTTTCAAATTAACGTTTGTTCATTTGTTGGTTTTAAGTTTAAAAATTATTTGCTTATTTCAGTATTAATGAATTTCAAAATGCTGTTAACATTATTTTTATAGTTTTGATATAATCTGATCTAGTAAAATAGTTTAAATTTTAGTTACAAAGTCGTAAATATTTTTAAAAGATTAAATAGTGTTGATTTAATTGGCCTTTGTTAAATATTTAATGCTATATTCTTATTTTAAAATTTATATTTTACAGCATCCTTACCCTTCAGAAGATCAAAAGAAACAACTAGCTCAAGATACGGGTCTTACAATCCTTCAAGTCAACAACTGGTAATAATTTAGTTCCTTTTTCCCTTCAAATATATTAGGTCCTTTATCAATGATCATAACTATGGAATCGTTAATTATGATTAAACTTTTATCATTGTTTTTTAAATATGAGAAAATATAATCTTGTAAGCATATTAATAGCACTTTTCTTATTTTTTAAATAAGAGTTTGCATAATCTCGTAAACATATGATAAGGACTTTTCTTATTTTTAAAAGAAGAAAAGTATAATCTTGTAAACATTTTTTTGTACTTTTACTTGTACTTTTCTAATTTTTTTTTTTTTGTACTTGTACTTTTCTAATTTTTTTTTTGTACTTTTCTAATTTTTTTTTGTACTTTTCTAATTTTTTTCTAAAAATGTGAAAGTATAATCTCGTAAGCATATGAATTTTCATCTTATACTTTCAAATCAATTTATTGTTCAGTTCAGTTAAGGGAATGTTTTTTTTTTTTATACTTCAGATAAAATAAGATAGGTACATAATACTCAAAAATTCAGTTTTTAATTTTGACTCTTTAAATTTGTTAAATAAATTTTGTTTATTTAGTTACTTTTGATGTTTTGTTTTTAGAAATGGTCTAATAAAACAAAAGTAATCTAAAAGATTTAAGTTTAATTTACATGCTATTTTAAAAATTTAACTGAAGTTTAACTTAATTTAACTTAAAATTAACTGAAAAATTTAACTTAAAATTTTTCCTGAAACATATAACTTATTATCAACATAATGAAAGCATATTGTATTATATAAACAATGGATGCAATGCCGTATGTAACAATGCTATTTAATCATTCTACGATATAATACCTTGTCAGGTGAATTAGACGTAGTTACGTTGTTAATTAATTAAAGGATGACAAAAAAGGTGTAGATGATCCAGGTACCAGGGTGTCGAAATTTAATGCTTATATGGTTCTTTTTGAAGTCATTTAAATCCTTTTGAAAATAAAACTACAAATTGAATTTTATGATGAATCTGAGAAAGTTTTGTTGAATAATTCCATGAGATATTAAATAAATTATTAAAATTACTCTGTTGTGCATATAAGATTTTAGTACCAAACGGCTTTGTTTCGAGTACTCATATTTTTTAAAAAAATGCTTGCTTTCAGTAAAAAGCGTTTTTATTATTATTAAATGTTTATCATTTCCACATTAATTAAAAGTTGAAATTTTGAGAAAGCACTGCAATGAAGTGAGCGGTTTAAGGCCTCCATAATAATTTAAGTGAATTATATGACTATCAAAATTTGAAGCTTAAAAATATTTTGCTTGGTGAAGTTATAAAAAAATAAAGCTGCATAAAATATTTGATTCAAAATTTTAGAGAGCGTTGATGCTGGTGAACCAGCTGGTTGCCAAAGCCGGCTAGTATATAATAAGAGAACGAAAAAAATAATTCCATGCCTCGAGCAAGCTTTTCAAAATTGACAAAGATTGGGGTGCGAAATTATATTATGCCTCAAACGTCACTTGACTAGAGCTAGCCCCTTGTCGCAAATTTAACTTATAACCATTTATATATTTTTAAAAAAAATCATTCCTCATAAATATAAGAAAAGATCTATATTTATCAAAAAGGCACTGGATAGAGCTCACCCCTGAATGTATGTATTGCGTCGCTTGTGAGCCAAAATAAGGTGAACCAAAACTGAAAATACCATTCTAATTCACCTGTTAAAAACACATGCCCACTAGTCATTAAAAAATGTTAATGGGACTTATCAAAAACATCGAATTTTTATCAATTATTTATAGCTGAAATTGCTATCTGTCTTCTTTTTTCCGAATTTAGTGTTTCCATTTGTCAGCTTTTATAGCGGTAAGTGGATTGTTGCGCAAGGTTCTACACATACTATTTATCTAAAGTATTAGCAAAACGTGAAAAAAAAAAATCTTAATTGCAAAAAGCAATTTGCGAGAAAGATTAAATTCGAGTTTTGAAGTAAAATGAAATCGCTTGTGTCGAGAAATGTCGACCGTCGAGTTTTTAGCTGCTGCTTCGACGCCAAGGATAGCGTAGAATTGATGATCGCGGGGGAAAGCCATTCGGTGAAGAAGTAGAGGTTTACAGATTACGTAGGATTAGCCATTAGACTCCTTTCATTTCTTCCGGATCTTCGTTCTCAGAAATATGTCAGCCTATAATTGTAACGAATGTCCGTCATAAATTACGTTGTTAGAGAGCGATGCTTTGCAAGGACAATTCCTCTAACACCATTTACAGCTTTATTTTGATGCTCTTTACTTTGTTTCTCTTGCTTTTGATTCCTATCTTTCAAACGCGCTGTGATTACTTCCGTGTTTGTTGCAAGAACAGCTTGTGAATAAATGAAGTTTAAATATATACTGGTCGAAAGATGATATATTTCTTTTGATTTTTTTTTATTGAAGTCCCTTTTGAAGAAAATCTTTTTTTAATATATTCTAATATTTCTTTCTAGTTATCTATGTAATATATAATGATATCTCTTAATCTAGTTTAAATCCCAATTCATTTTCTAATTTTTATCTCAATTTAGTCCATATTAATTTCCTTCTAAAATAGTCTTATTTCTTGATCCAATTCCCACTTTTGTTATTTAATTAATTCAACATGTGCTCTATAAAACTGCTGAAATCATCATGTTCTCACCGTCTGGGTAAAGAGATAAAAATCCTTAATACCTGAAATATTTTTTTAACTATACCTAAACTTCCCTATCCTAAATCGAGGCACCAAAGAAACCTTACCAAAATCTCATTGTAAAAAACCATTGAAGGGAAAATTTAAAAAAGTTTCTTCTATTCGTCCAAGCAACAACTAAAAAATACGTTAAAACATACACACACACACAGTACAACTGGATCTTCATCCAATCTTTTAAAATTGATTGATTGTTTCGAAAAGACAGAGAATATTATTCTTTCTAGTTTCTAGAGACTTAAAACGTTACCGAGCATGGATATGTAAATTGCAATTTTGCACTTGCGCGATAAACCTCAAATCATTAGCAGTATTAGCAAGTAGAAAAGGAAATAAAGGAAAGGGAATCGTTGGGAACATTAAAGCAATTTAAGGTGAATGATTTTTAGGTATTGATAAAGCAGAAGAAAAAAACGAAGAAAAAAATAACACAATTAGATGATTTACACCAGTTGATAGTCTATGCAATCAACAATGAACAAGACAAACCATCTTTAATTAAAGAGCAATTGTTTAAAAAAGAATTATATAAAAGAGACACAGGAATTGCCTAGTTTTATATTAGATATTTATTTTAAATGAAAGTACATAATCCAGAAAGGAATGAACGTCAAGCTCGCAAAAATAAAAGCAGTTAGTTGTGAACTTTAAAAATACTAAAGTGCATTAGGAATTCAGTGAGTGTATACAAACAATCTAAAATCATTAAGCTGAATATGTGCAATCTGAAAAATATTAAAAACTTTTGGCATTTATAAGTTGAATATAATAGAATAATTTTAAAAAAAACTTTAAGAATCCAGAATCTGAATATAATTATCTTCAAAAGACTAAATAATACTTCATAAATTTAAAGATTATAAACATTTAATTTTAAAAAAGCATATAGCCACATATTATTAAGTTTTTTTTTGGAAAATTTGTTGAATATCTTATAAAATTTATATAATGAGAATTTGTCCACATAAATTTGATAAACATTCTCAAATAATTCATAAGCTTTTAACATCCTGGATAATACAGCAATATATATATATATATATATAATATGGCTTAGTAAGTTACTGTAATCAATCTTATTTATTGATACCTTTATAAAAAAAAACACAAAAAAAACAAGATACCAGAAAAAATCAAGCTGGGATTTTGAACGCATTACGTAGATAAATGGAAGATATTCATAAAATAAAAATTTGTGTAAAAATGAAATAAAATGAATAAAAATATGAAATATGAAGGAATATGAATAAAACGGAAATACGAATAAAATAAAATGAAATGAAATTCGAATAAAAGTAATCATTTTTGTAAAACTGGTGCCTTATAAATTTAATTTGTACTCGTTTGAGAATTTAGATTTCATTTTTATCGTTAGGATTCCAAATGAGATTGTAGTATTCAGGGTTAGATTGTAGTATTACAAAATTGAATTGCAGGGTCTTCAAAGCCAGCTCATTTGAAAATTCTTCAATTTTCCTCTTGGAAAACTAAATTTTTAGAGATTTTATAAACTGTGGCATTAATATGTTTTCAAAAATTAATCACGTTTTATTCCTAAAACTATACCAAGATCTGAAACAGTATCTGAGCGAAATTGAACAAGATTACGATTTAATGAGAACAAAAACCAAAGATTGAAATTTCCGAATACGACTAAAGGTTCTGCTTTTTTAAAAATAGTTTAGAAATACATTGTCAATGCACCACTGAAAAAAATCGATCAGGATCATTTTATTTTACACAAGAGGATCATCCGTATGGTATCGTATAAACTTACGAAATTTCAAATCTTCAGAAATTTTTTTTTAAAAAATGCTCCAAGAATTTTTAAATGCAGCAAAGTTCTTTAATAGATAAAATAAAAAGCAGCGGTCCAAGATATGAGACTTTCGGAACTTCAAAGTATTTGTAAATTTATGAAAAACTGCCATTATTGAAATGAATATACAATTTTTAATAATTTAAATAAGAATAAAGCCCATCTGTAAAGTTAATAAGGAAGCCAATATTGTTACTTATTTAAAAGAATACCAGAATAAATTAAAATCATTAGAAATTTCAAAGAATTAATAATCATTTTTAAGTGATAAAATAAATCTTCTTTTTTAAAGTTAATTCATAGTAGTAGAATATTTTGAAAGGAATCCACGTTGAGCTGATGAAATTAGATTTTTTTTTAACCTGAAAAGTTAAAAAAAAGTTTTTTATGTGTAAGTTTTTAAGTTTAAAAATTATTTCAAGTATTTTAAACAAAGAATTTAAAATTGCAATTGGATCCGCGATTTTTGCAATCAATTTTATTATCCCTTTTTATGAACAAGAATGATTTTGATTTGTTAAAAGGATTCAGAAACGATAGCTATAACGTTAACATTTTCGTAAAATAAATTATTATAGAATATTTTAATTCGCAAAGATTGTTTCAAAATATTTTTATTTATATATTTCATTTAATTTTATTGATATTTTTAGATTCAAAAATTTATATTCGGTAATCTGTAGGTGTGTAGTGTGAATTTAAATATTTTTTTAACAGCAGATCTTAAATTCATTGTCCATGTTCGGAAGCCAAGTTTTTAATATTAATTTATGGGGTATTAATTTTCTTAATAACTTTTTTTTAGAACCAAAAGTTTTTTTTTATTAATAGTTTTTGTAAATATAATTTTGGTAAAAATACATGACTTAAACAATTGCAAAAGTTAGAAATCGCAATATTATTGACTTTAAAACTTTATTAAAAATTCCAGTCAACCACATGAATATCGTTTCATAAATATGACATTTATAAATATTTGCATTGTATTTATCATAATGATTAAACGCAAAAAGAATATCTTCATCTGGTATTGTATTATAATCCGAATTTGAAACAAAACAAGGTTTTTAATGAAAAGATTTATAAAAATAATTACCTAAAAAGGCCCAGAGCATTACGTCAATCATTGTTTCAAGTAAATATGACCCTTTTTTTTTTATTTGTATCAAATATCAATTTATCAAACTGCAATAAAAGTCTTTGCAATTAATATTTTCGTTTATTTACCTATTTAACTACAACTAAATTTAATTTTGTTTAAAAATGTGTATTTAAGAATTCGAAATATGTTTTACCCATTTTTATTTTCTGCTATAAGAAGTATACTAAGAGAAATCGTAATCGTCAAATAAATAAATAAAATTCTGGATTTCTACGAGTCTTGAATCAGAACTCCCTCAGTTTGGAAAACAAATTTTTGGAACTATGTCTGTCTATGAACTCGATAACTTAAAAATGCTTTGAGCTAAACATGAAATTCTATATATGACCCTTAAAACCAAGTTTGTAGACTTCTAACACATTTTGAACGAAATCCATTCATTGGAAATCTGTCTGAGTAAATATGAGCACGATAAGTACAAAACGTAAAAATCTATAACTGTACACAGATTTAGCTTCTAAAATGTAGATACGGTCCGTATCAAACTTTGACCCATGTGTACTTCTGCGTAAATGAAAACGCGATAGCTCAAAAATGGACATTATAAATTATAAAAAGACATTATAAATTCATGTTCAATTTCCTTTATATACTACAAAGCAAAAATTTCTCATGTACGGGACTCTGATAATAACAATTTGAGCACTAATGACTTTCACAGTCTTGATCAAAGTGCACAGTTTTATTGAGGGTAAGGGATTGACTCCCCTTTTTTGACGGGGGATCGGGGCTTTCCTGATGATGCTCATGGAAGCGCGATTTTGTCATGTGTAATGTATTGGTAAGGTAATCTTTTTTTTCTGCAAAGATTACATTAAGAACTTTTTAATCTATAATTCTATAATAGCTATTAATTTATGTATTAGCTTTTGCTTGATAAAATATTAAAACAATAGTAAAGTGATATGTCATTAAATGTGACATTAATTACAGTGACATTATCCTTGATTTCATTATTTTAAAAAGTGTACCATCTGTATTAATGATCTTCATGCTAATTAAGATTGATAAATGTTCTAATGCTGTAATCGATACATAAAATTCTAAATGAATATCAATAACATAATATATTCATCAAAATTTTTATTCATAAATTTGATTCATTAATAAAATGTCATACCTTGAAATATATTCTCTATTATTTTGAAAGAAGACTATTCTAGTTATCTTTCTACAATTAAAATATATCACATGTAATTTTCAGCTAATGGTAAACGTTCTTAAAAGCTTACTTTTTAAAGATATGAGGTGAAATACATGTAATGCATTAAAAGTAAGGATATTTTGAAATAGGCAAGAATCCGAATTGGTTTTAAAAGTATTTGAATTTATTGACCAAAAAGATATGAAGTAATTTCCGAGTTTGGAAATTCAATCACCAAACTTTTAAGATTTTGTCCACTTTTTGACAATGAGTGTAGAAGCATGCGCAAATGTGCATGGATACTCTTATAACGACGAAACAAGAAAAATGTGCAAAACCTAATGATTTCATAAATTCAAAATGGGAATTTTTCCATTTGCGGGTTGTATTAGACGAGAAATTGTTGATCTTAAAGTTTTAAAAAGTTATGCACCCTTAACAAGCTAAGTAATTGAAATGAGAAAATTGTAATAAGACAGGGAATTTTAAATAACTTTAATTGGACATTGTATAACGTAAGAAAAAAAGTTATATAAATATATCCTTTTGCTAATAAGCTGTTCGGTGTTTGAATTAAATTAATAATGACTTGCTTTTTTGTTATATTTATTTCGACTGCTTTGCACAAAATTAGGAATCTTTCCATTTTTATTCCGTGTCTATTGTCAACTAGATGTATATTTGGAATGTTCTTCATACAGCGATATGGTTGAAAATTATTGTATTGAATATAACACGCAAACTGCTTGATTAAAAAGATTCATAAGAAAAAATAAATATAAGATTACTTCAATTTTTGGGTTATTTTTTTTAAATTGTAAAATCCTCATATATATATAAAATATTTTCCATGTATTTTAATCAGCGAAATCTATTGGTAATCATGCGAAGTATCTATATAAATGACAATGGTTTTGAATTTTAACATTTTACTATCACTTTATTGTTATCATTTTGAAAGTTTGCCATTTAATATTATTGAATTATTCTGTGTATAAAGACCAATCATGGAACGCTCCAAATTGCTTTTCGGCATTCATTGCTTTTTTGTTTGATTTGAAAAAATCTGCTGCCGAAGCCCATCAGACACTTAGAAACGCATGGTAGTGCTGCTCCTTCATATCCCAATTGTCGGTTTTGGTTTTAACGATTTAAGAGTAGCGATTTCGATGTCAATGACAAATAATGTCCTGGAGGACCGAAAAGATAATTAATTGTAAATCTTATTGGGTTATTATATTTATACAATGATGGAAAATATTTTGATTGATATAACTGTACCAATTTTTCTCAATAAATGCATTTTTAAAGCGAAAAAAAAATGAGCAAAATACATGCAAGCACCTAATAAATACATAAACTTTTTATGGTAAATACAATTTTCTGATTATGCAGAACTAATTTATTATACATAGTCACCAAGATGGGAATTTTATAGATTAACCAGGAAATTTGATAAATTTTCAATAATTTATCGCATTTATCAAGTTGAGTGTTGATTATGAACAATCGCATGTAAATATATATAATCACCGGATTAATCACATTTACAGTAATATATTTTGGATCAAATGTTTGTTTGTTGTTTACGTTAGATGAAAGAATATGTGTTTATGTTAGATGAAAGATTTGTTCTTCTAAAAAGTCCTCACTATTTTCAAGGCTTTAATAATTCACTAAAAAATGCTCGTCTCCTACTATTTATTTCACTAAAAATTTCAACTTCCTCAAGGGCTGAGAAATTTTTTATAACAACTAAAGTATAAAAAAAAAGATTGCAAATATTTATCACACTCCATTCTAAACTACAAATCGAATTCGCTAATAAACACTTGAAGCAGCCCCAATGGTCAGAATATTTCTTTCCTTGACCATTTTCCGTTATATTTATTTCTAGCGATCGGTATAGCATTCCACATCATTAGCTGTGTATGTGTTGCGGATCCCCTAATGAACCACGGGTGGCGGAGCAATTGAGTTATTTGACGTTTATTTCTCCAAGTGCGTTTTTTTTTCCGCGGAATTCTCCGGGTTACGTGAGCCGAAAGAGGTGGGATCATTTACTGCCAATCACTCGTAGCGAGGAGTTTCTCTTGCGCCTCAGCATCGTCGCAGTTACCTTCCGAAGGCGGGATAACCGGCAGGAATGAGCGAAAGGGTTTACACCGAGGAAAGGAGCCAGATTTGGCTTGTTTTCTCAGTGTTGGCGAAGAAAGTAAATTCGGTACTGATTTTGCATCTTCTTGCATGGGGGGGGGGAAAAGTCGTGTTTAAATTCGTTTTTAATTATTCGTTAACAATTCGTTTTTAAATTATCTCCAAATTGTTATGTCATTGGAATGTTAATCGATTAATGAATGTATTTATTAATTTAATAAATGGCATAAAAATGTAAAATAAATATTCATTTACAGCTTCTAAATACGTTCTTGCTCTGTTAACGTTCAAAATTAAAATTATTTAATATTTAATGTCTATTTAGTAATGTAGACGGAAGCCAAAAGTCTAGAGGCACCCAGTCTTGAGAAAAGGATCTTCCAATATTAATGTTTTTGCATTTTAGACCCAGATATGGAACAAGAGTGAAAAAAATACGACTTGATCATCATTTACTATTGTTATGCCATAAAATAACGTTTTTCAAAAAATAATTCGAACTCACTAATGTCTTTTCAATATTTCGCGATCCTTCAAATCTTAAAAAAGAATTTTCGAATTGCTTGTTAAAATTCAAGTATCAATAACACCGTGTCTCTTACAATGTCTTCAATTTAATTTAATATTTTGGAATTTGTGCATCATAAAAAAACTCATACTAAACCTTTAGTTAATATTTGTTCTTAAAATTATTGGCTCATGTTTCTGTGATGTCATTATATCTCGTTTGATCTAATTTGTGTAATTTCTGCCATTTATTGTAACGAAATTTGTCTCCAATAATTTTGACTGAATTTATTTGTATAGAAACAAATATTGTATTTACAAAATATAATTAAAAATATTGTATTATTTTGCAGTTTTATAGCAATTTTATAATTTTGTATTTATATGCTCTAAATTAATTGCTTAATTTCACTTTCGAAAACTAGTTTTCAGAGACACAAGTGGGATATTATAAAATATCTGAAATAATAAAAAAAATTGTAACAGAAATACTCAACTCAGTCAAAATTATTCGTGTATAATTTATTCCATTTATTGAAATTTTTTTGTAACCTACCACTAAAGAATTTAAGGAAATTAAATTGATTTGTATTTGATTCATTGCTAAACTTCAAAGAATTCATTAATTTGAAAATTTTCTTCACGAGGAGTTGGTGATATTTCTTAAAATGATTTAAAAAACTCTTACTAATTAATGAACAAGACATAGTATTAAATTATTATTGTTTAAATTATTTAAATAAAAAATAAAATTTACAATTGATTTGTGGGTTATAAAAATCCAACCTATTCGATAGATTTTTTTCATAATTTACTGTTACATATATTATGGAACATAAATGTGGTTTTATCTAACTTGTCGGAACGGTTAATTAAATAGTTAATTTTTTTATTAATTAAAAATTGCTTCCATGTATAGAATATATTTTATCTAAAAAATTTAAAATTAGGAATTCATGGTTAATTAGAATTGCAGCACTAAAATGACTATAACTCCTAGTTAGTGAAAGTATTTATTCTTGAAATGATTATATTCAATTAATCTGTTTGTTGCCATTAATAATGTATAATCAAATTTCGTATTAGTTAAAAAAAACATTGATAGTTTATGAAAAATATTAACTTTCGACAATTCTTAAAAATCGCCTGATGCTAATGATATTTCCATTCTAATTAAAAATTAAGTTGAAAAGATAAAAAGAATTTTGTGCCTTCTAATAGTTTATATACATATGCATTTAAAAGTGTGCATGAAATTAATCACACCTTGAACATTCGAACTAATTATTTCCTTGAATAAAAATGAAGGGGGAAAAAAATCTCTTTTGAAAGAATTGTTAATTTCTTCTGCTATATGTTTTAATGTAATATTGACACTATAGTAGCTCGATAGTAAAATTTTGGTTTTGAAGTTGGAATATCATGTTTTCGAGATCTTATTCATCTCCAAACACTGTATATGTAATCCTGATGTAAAATAAATTTGTCACTGTCTAGAATGTCTGCATTGGTTTTGTCTAGAAATTGGAGAAATAGTAGACAATACCAGTGCACAGCATACCTAGAGATTTAATTTAATATATATCAAAATATGAAGTACTTATCTAAGAAAAGATAATTAACATGTATCTAAGAACTCAACAATTTTTATTACTTTGTGGCAGTAAATTTATAATATTTCATATACATTCATTGGATTTATATGCATCACAAATGGAATTTTAATTAAATCTAAAAATTATATTACTTCTCTCCCTGAATACCTGATGACGGTTCACTTATTTTGTATGCAGTATACTTCTCTCTTTAGATGGCTACACACGAACTAGCTACTTTATTGATATAAAGTGTTATTCTCTATTTGGGTTCTATTTACGGATATACTAATTTACTAAGTACGGTACAAAATTCGCTCCTTTAATTTTGAGGTCACTTGAAGACTTGCTAATTTCTCAATATAATACAAAGTGTACTTTTTTCCTTAAGGCATACTACAGAAATATTTCAAGGAACTATTGTTCTCTTATAAAAGTAATCTTACACAAAAAGAATTGAAAGACCTTTAGCTGTCACACCTCTACTATCTTGTCTAGTCACTCGTATTCGGTCTGATATCAACAAATGAACCTTCTTTGAAATTTTAGTGGTTATCGTAACAAAATGTCGGTTAAGGTATCGTTCTGATGGTCTAACTACACAGTTCTAAGTTAGGAATTACCATTCAAAGTTGGATATTTAACCTATAAATTAATAATTAATGTAGCAAAAGTTGCCAAAAAAGAGGAATTATATGTATATTTTTAAATATGAAAGTTATATTAAATTTCCAAAAAAAGGTTTTTTGCTTCCTTTTAGATATCTAAAAATATATTACCGTTAATCTTAATTTTTCATATCATGTCTGGATTTAACCCTCTAAGAGGTCCGCATTTCCCTTTCCCAACTTCCCAAACGATCTTTTTTATTGATTTGAATTTTAAACTATGCGAGCAGTCTTTGGTAATAAAATCTGACAGATAAAAACTATTTAATTTCCAGTTATTTTCAAGAAAACTGGGAAAAAATTCTAATCAAGAAATATCTGTAAAAAAAAATTAAATACTAATCAATTATTTTTATATTAGAATTATAAAAAATAAGATAAAACTTGCAAATGATAATTAATTAGGAAAACTGATAGATTAATGTTTCAAACTCTTAAATGATATGTATTTTTACTCGAACAAATTCATATGTACAACTTTTATAAATTAAATTTCTCCAAAAATACCACAAAAATTTGCACTATCAGGTCTCTAGACAATTGACTATTTTTCCTATTTATTAACTTAGCCATGCTTTTAGACAATAAAGGTTTTCATTGTTTTAGATTATTAGCATTTCTGTAGACGACGCATAACTAGAAAATACTCGCCACAATTAAGCAAAAATAGAAGCGATACTTTTCACTTGCGATTCTTCGCCAACTGCGGCAACCTTTCTCAACACGCGTCTCCTAATCCGGCAGACTCGTGAGTCGAGGCTTTTCGTGTGACAGCGACCATCAATCGCGATTTGCGTGGGGCTTAAGTCTCGAGGGAGAGCCCCGGCGTACAAAATCAATGGCGAGGCCCCTGCAATTACAGATTACGGGCATCGGCTGCAAATTATGAAAAATAACCCTCTGCCCCCTCTTTTTCCCGAGCGGGCCGTTAACTTAGCTTAACGTTGCTGTGGGTCGCGCATTAACCTAAGTGATTTCTAGCGTTGCCCTGGTTACAGTCGCCCCTCGCAGTGACAGGTAATTCGTCCTCCTAGGGCGCTCTTTTTTCTACTCTTTATCCGGTACTGGTGTTTCTTTTCCAAAAACCCGGAGCTTAGAAAAAGGGTGTGTGTTGTGTTCTGATGCGAAAATAATACTTTCTGCTTTTCTCCAAGTGGTCTGGTTTTCTTTTAAATTTTTTAGATATGTATTGATATACCTGTTTGGAAACTGGTCATAATGGAACAGATATAGAGAAACAGAATCCTAGAATTTGGGTGCATACATCAGGTATTTTTTATATCTTTCCAAAAGTATAGGACTGCAGTGATCTGTGGTTCGGTTCTTGGCTCTGAAACTGGAGAGTTCCAAGTTCAATACTCAGTATCATCAATGATCGGTTGCATATATGTGGAATGGCACATATTAAATCTGGACATTACAAACGTGCTTCCACTGCTATGACGTGGAATTTTGGAAGAAGAGATGTTGATTCTTGAATCATTTTAACCATTTACCAATGCTTCAGAATTATGAAGTCCGTCCTTATAAATAAACGAAACCGTATTATATCAAATAGGAAGTTAATATAACTAGATTGATAAAGCAGTTTCTTGGATCCAAGGTTCAGGTCTGTCAATAACATTCGATAAAGTTTATTTTCTTATGGGATAGGGAGCAAAAAAATGATTTTATTAGTGAAACTGATTCGCTATTATTTCTAGATTTCGATAAATTTGAAAATTTTTATATGAAAGTGGAAATGATTAATCTACAATTAATATAAGAACATTTTTTACAGAAAAGAGGCATTTTTTAAAAAAAAAAATATGAGTACTAAAAACAGTCACTGAATATTTAAACCTTATGGGCACTAAAGAATATCTCTTAATTTATGTAATATCTCAAGAAACTTGCAACACAATTTTCTCAGATTCGTCATCAACAGATCGATTAATTAAGGATGTTTAGTTTTAAATGCATCAAACACTAAGAAAATAAACAGAGTCGTTTGAAATAATCTGTCGAAAACATGTTAAGTCTTCAAAACTAAATCCTTATCCGTTGAAAATAGTTGTCAACAATCAGGACACAATACGCATACTTGAATTTTCAACGCCAATTATGGTAACGTAAATGGGTGAATTTTTCTACGCCAATCGGGGTAACGCTATGCAGATTAGAAATTTGTAATTTCCTGTATTCTGTTTTATTTTAATTCAAAAGTATTTCAGAATGAATCTAGCACACCAATATTTTAGAAACAAGAAGTTAAGAAGTACTTTTGATCCTTAAAAAGCAATTATTCTTCTTGTATTACTGCTGAATTATTTTGATTCTGCAGTAATACTATAATGCAGAAATACCATAATTTGATAGTGCAAGATGTTGTTGTGCAAGTTTTGTTAAATGTCCTGGTTTGCTCCGAGTTTTTGTTTATAAGTAATTATGGTATTTTTTAGGAAAATGCCAACTAAAATAAATTTTTAAAAGAAAGTTTTTTCATTTTAAAATTTTACAGCTTGCTGAATTCATTTATTCTAATCCATTGGAGAATGAAAATGAAATTTGTTTTTCGAAAAGGATGAGGAATCTGATTTATTGAAATAATCTGGATTAATTTTTTTGTACCGTTTTAGAAAATATTTTTAATTTGTTTCGAATTTCAACTTAGTGCCTCAAGACAATCCCATAATTTATTTTACAGCAAATAGTTCATATTAAAAAAGGAACTACATGATTTAACTTTTTAAAAAATAGCTTTTGAAAAACCTCCCTTTTTACAAAGCTCGCTTAAATGTGGATGGATTTTTTTGAAATAGTAATAAAATTCATAACAAAGTCTCAAAATGTCTCATATAATTATCTCATTTTTATTTATATCAACCTGTTTTTAAAATTTTTTTATAAATTATTTTATTATTTTTAAATTTTTATTTATTAAATGGGTTTTTTAATTACATCCTACTCACTGAACCAACTTTTTGCTGTCCATTCTGAAAATAATAATCTGGTAACTATATTAAGCAGTGCCATCCAGAAATTTAAGATTTAAAAAGTGAAAATGATATGATTTAAGTTCAAGCTTTTTATTTAATTTTTCTCTACACCCTATTAACCATAAATTCCTTGACACCGCTTTCTATGCCAGAAACACAGCTGCCTTTTCACGTTTGGCTCCAGGAATTGTTGTTCTTCAATTGAGCGACGTTCCCTAACACGCGTACAAAAGCTTTTACACCGAACTCCTCTTAGCTCTTTAGTCCAGTCCATTAGTCTTAATATAAATTTTTCTTTCTTTGGGAAAACGAACTTTCGGAGCCTTGCATTCAATTTATTATGTAATTTTTCCCCCATGCCGAGCAGACCTGACGGAATAAATGAAGACTAATTGTCGAGGGAAAGAGCCAAGGAAAGCCCTACTCTATCGAATTGTATAGGACTGTGCCCCTCGCAGTCTGGATGCAGAGGTCATTGCTTGAAATGGGAACCTTCGTTGTTTTAGAAGGCATCAAACAAAATTAGTTTTAAAATTGCTTTTTGGATGAGAATTAATGTGCAGTGCTTATGGGGGTTAATTCATTGAAAAAATATTTTGCCTACAAAAATGGAAGTTGTTAATTAAAAGATTATTTTCTTTATTGTATTGTATGCATAGTCAACATCGAGATTTTTAATAAATTCCTCTTTAAACTTCAATGAATCTAAGCAGAAAAAAAATTAAATAATACTCCCTGCCAGCGTTTATTTGAATATAAGTATGTAAAAAAATGCAATGATATAGACGAATGAAGATTGACGAATGATCTATATGTTACGCTCAATGGAAATCATAGGTTATTGTTAATAATAACTGAGGTTAATATTGATAATAATCGGTCAGTGCTGTAAATCGATTAATAACATTGACAGATTATTAATCATAACAGATTAATTAGATTAATCGTAACATATATCAAAATTATATATCTGTATCAAATTTTGAACTAAATCTGACAAAGATTTCACATATAAGGTCACTTGTGTATAAGGTCATAATAACCCAAAATTGCCATGACATAGGCAATTAAAATTTGGCACTTTCTTTATTATTATTGTCATGGTATCTTTAATAATTTATTAATTCTTTGATTTTTTTTTATTTATATATTCCAGTAATGCATTTAATTCGTGCAAACTATTTACTTTTATTTATTGCAACACTTTTTTTTTTCCCCCTTCAAATTTTATTATGCTTTCGTTGACTTCATTTCATTGGTATTTTGATCTTATATATTACAGAATTTTGGAATTAACTGAAAATATTAGGATTAAGGAAATTTATTAGCGAATGAAAATGGTACAATGAAATCTATTGTTTAAACGTAAGTTTCCCATATATCAAATTATGACTCGTTATCGCATCTATTAGCTAATTTTAAAATTTCATTATAGTTTGAAAAATCCATGATTGAATTATACCCATTGAATTGACATAATGGAATAATTATCGTAATATAAAGCATATCATAAACAAAATATATGTTAGCTTTCGTAAAGGCGTTGGTAATGGTTTTTGCAATTCGTTCTACTTAGATGGCAGTAGTACACATGCAGTACTGTTCATTCGCGGATTCTGAAACTCGCCGCACTTTTGCGCATGCGTCAGGGGACATTTATTTTGTCAAAAAGGGAGTGATAGAAAAAATGAAAGAAGAGGATATTTATATTTAATAATAAAGTCGAATAATTCGTGAATTAGGAGGTGTAATAGTGGCTCATCTTTCTACGTATCACCCCTTAGCAAAGTGCAAGAATCGAAAATTGCTAGTTTCGGGATTCTGAAAGGAAAGTATTTAATTGCAGATATGGAGGAATAAAAACATACCATAAGATTTTGGAAACTTGGGGGAAATGCACTTAAAAAAAATAAAGAGCTAAGTCGTCAGTATTACCGCAATGAATCTTGCATCTTCTTTTCTAAATACCCCGAGGGAATATTTTTAGGGATAATCAGGATTTGATCCTTTAATCGCTTTTCCTCGGCTGCTTCAAATATTGTATTACACAGTAATTACAAGGTAACTTTACTATACATAGAGAAGTTGAAAGAAAGAATTAAAATGGCAAAGAAGTTTGTGATAAAAGATGTATGCTTAACGGATCCTGTTTTGTAGAATACATTATGCTTTACGAAAAAGAAAAGTTAACCTGTTTTTTCTCACTCGATTATATCAACATTGAAGAATGTAATTAATATTTTTATAGTTATATAAGTTTAATAACTCAATGATTATCTTGTAATTATGAAATGTCTTTGCATGGGTTCATACTTTATTTAACTTTAGAATTATAATTTCATTTTCAATTCAGAAAATTAGTCATCCAAAATTTAGTTATTATTAAGAAAAAGTTTACTATTAGGCGATACAAGATTCATTGATGTGATACTGATGACTTAATTCTTTTCTTTTTAAATGCTTTCCCAAATATTATACTATGCTGTTTATTGCTACAATTAATCCAAATATTGAGTATCATTAGTTATCCAAGGTATTGAGAATTTGCAGAACCCAGTTCTCTCCGATCCTTTCAAAATAATTATGTGCCATATTATTTTATATCTAAGGATTTCGCTTTATTATTATTAAGGGGATATTATGTTTTGATACATACTAAACGGTTGCATTGTAAAATGTTGTCTCTTTTATTTTTAAAGAATTGAATCAATTATTCTGGACTACTTTTTGGATCAATTTTAATATAATTTTATTTATATTCACGTAGTTTGCATACATTAAAAAATTACATTTTTTTAATCGCATGGTTTTGCACTTTTTTAATAATTAAGTTTGAAAACTCTGCATTTTAGGGATTGAAGCCTACTATATTTACAGAAAAATGAACATTTCACTTATCTTGATGTATTAATTTTTATGTTAACCTTTGAATCATTCGAGAATTTTCTTTTTCAAAAAAATTTTAAAAAAACACTGCAAATCAGTATTATTGCTTACAACACAACTGATTTTGTGCACACCAGTATAGAGCAATATCATTTCAATGTGAAAAATCAGAACCGTTCCAAATCGGACCCCATGTCCTCGAGAGGCCGAGTGATTTGCGAATGTCCCATTTTGGTGACTTCTAATCGCGCAAACCAACAATGGAAGAGCGAACCGATTAAATCTTTTGATATCGATCCCGAGTGGGGGGGGGGAGATCGATCCCCTGTAAAGCCCACCACTTTGTTATTCTTAGAATGGATACAAATGGCCCGTGCGCGAGCCCGTGTAAAAGCAGCCAGTCACCGCCGTGGTTACTTCTCCTTCTGTTTCATTAACTTGATTATCGCCAAAGCTCCCCAGTTTCTGCATCGATGCGCCCAGAACGGAGATCCCGATCCAGTCCCAGGTTGCCGGAACGCTTGGCGACCTAAAAGTTTTCTGTCGAAACGTCGAGAGACATTTGGCGACCTGTGGAGAGCGTCTTCGGCACATGTTTGTTTTAAGATGGTTGTATATTTGTAATACGCAATATTAATCTGAGAGCAGTTATTTATGACAATTTGAGGATGTAATATAACATGAATTCATTTTTATAATAGTGGAGTGAAACAAGGTCGACATGTTATTGTTGCATCTATTGGATTTTAATGAATAATACCAAATCCTATCAAAGTGTTAAATCTCTGATTTAATATGGTTCCAAGACATATCTTGTGATAAAATAAGGAAGGGGTCGGGGGTCTCAAACCAGATCAATGAGAAGAAAAATAATATTGAGTATGTGATATCATATCTCAGAGTTTAACAATAATAAAAGTAGTAACGTTAATCTGCTTAATTGTTTTAATTTAACTCAAATAATTTTATGAGTAATATAATTCCAAATTACAAGATAAAATATCTAATATTTTATAGCAAATTTAATTAGAGATTAAATTTACTGATAAGTTAACTTTACAAAAAAAAGTTTTTAGAGTAATATTAATTTCTTGGAAATCTTTTTTTAATGTTCATTAAAAAATGTACATGCAATAATGTCATATATATTTGACATTATTGCATGTTCTGAAATTAAATAATTTCGATATTAAAGAATTTTGATAAACAACTTCTTTATCAAACTTTGGTCCAACATTAGCTAGCTGATAAATTAAAACAACTTTTTTAATTTTTAATTGAACAAAATATCTTTCATAACGCATGAAGCTTGCCTTGAACATATTAACTGTTTGGTAACCGCGTAATCTTCAATATGCTATTAAACGGTCTGAAATCTCATAAAGTTGAAAGACACTACAAAAATTTTATCGAGAAAACTGAAACAATTTTCCATGAAAATATTTGTTATAGAATAAAGAACGATGGAAGGTCTCAACGGTGATTAAGATTTTTTTAATTGATGCAAAGCTCTAATTAAAAATGTAATGATGATACACTTGAGTATAATAATAATTTTTACATTCTGTGTCTTTAATGTGAATTGTTTATTAATCAGTGTCATATCCTCCAATACAGCTACGGAATTTTCGTAGTTGCTGCGGAAATTAGGTGAAAAATACGGAGTTATGAATATATAATAAAAAAAAAACTACTACAAAAAGTGGATATATACTAAAAACTACAATAAGCGTCGAAGATAAATCTCCCCGAAAGCAATGCTAGTATTGATGGAAATTTTATCATAGTTAGAAAAAAAAATGAGCTTTTTCCATAATGAATACACAAACTTTAGAATCTCTCCTCATAAAAATGTATATGGGAGTTTATTATGATGTTAAATAATGATGACTTAGCAAGCACTTTTACTTCTTTTTTATCTATTAAAAAAAATGTTGATGTCTAACAAATAATTTGCTTGATCAACAAAATCACGTTGTGTGACTTTTATTAAAAAAATATATTTCTATTATATATTTGATCGATAATAAATGTCAGTTAAATTATTCTGAATAACGTTTGGAAATATTTATTTTAATTAAAATTCTTGGACTATCTATTCTCCAATAATACTGCATTACATGTAACATATCGGTAATAAGCGCTACTGATGACTGGGCAACCATTGTTGGATGATATTCAGTGTTTCCAAATACGTTACTTAATATAATGTTGTAGCTTAGAGATTTTCAAAAATAAATGACATTTATGACACAATTCTGAAAAAAGTTAACATGAAATAATCAAAATAAAGCCTCTTTAAATCATTTTTTTAATATTCCATTGAACAAAGTGAAAAATAAAATGTTCTCAGGATATACATAATTCTTTGATACAAATGCAAAATATAAATATAAAACAGAAAAGGCTGTTGTACAAAAATAGTTAAAATAACTTCCTCGCTAATTAAAATTTTTGGATTTTAACTGTAATATTTCTTAATCAACAATTGGTGCAAAATCCTGCCAATTGTGGTAACCCTTCCACCATTCTGGCCCTTTAGAAAAAGAAAACTCTTGCCTTCTCCCCTTCCCCTGTCATGATTTATGGTAGCGATTTCCAGGGATTTTCTCTTCGCTCCATAAATTATTGGCACCCCTCATCCGACACCCTCCGGGAGCACCATGCTCCCCCCCCCACGATAAATACCGCGCGGTGTCACTATCAGGCTGCACGGAAGATGACACGCTCGCCAAATTTGGTGCCTTCAGCTTAATCGGCCGGAATTATTGGAACGGGAGACACCAGAAATGAAAAATTAACCGACCCTCTTGCGGATAGTCTGCTTTTTTCTTTTTGTAAATATGTATTGCTGGTTGCCTAGCATCTCGGGCCATTTTTCTTCCGTGATCATCCAATTTCGTCTCTTTATTTTTTCTATTATCATTTTTTGTCTAACTGATGTTTTGGTGTTATGCTGGCTAATAAAAAAAATAATTCCCTCTAAAGGACAATATGGCGTCTATCTTTACTAATAATAAAGGTGTGTGTGTGTGTGTTGCTTTACAAAACAAACCATTGACAGAGAGCTACCAATTTTGGAGGATGGGAATGCACTTCTCGAAGCATTTTATTAAATTCAAATTCATGAAAATTTTTTAATTAAAAATTAAGCGACTTTTTGAGATTTTTCTGCCAACAGAAAAATCTCAACCTAAACACTTTTACTCAAAACTGATTTTTAGATCATTTAAAAGTTTTTTTTTATTAAATGTCTTTTTGATAACACCAATCTAATTTTTAAAATTTTTCCTGAATTTTAATAATTTTTAACAATATTTTTTTAATGATTTTCAACGATAAAGGCATTTTTGCAATGAAATTCAAACTTTTCATTGTTTTCTCGAATACTTAATCATGTGATTTTCTTGCAATGTTGAAAGCTAAGGAAGAAAGATTCTGCTTAATATCTGTGTAATTTATAAGAGGAATAAGGAAGGAATATTAAAATACTGCGGAAACAAAGGATGGATAAACTAGCCAATAACGTTCTTAATAGCCTTTGGCATCATGGAACTTGACTCTATTAGGAAGGTTTAATGTCCAATAAGCTAAACCAAGTATAAAACCATAACGGCCTTCATAATTTGTTTTTAGGAAAACACGAATATTAAGTTATGCATAAGAATTTTAATTGAAATCAAATCAACCAATATTACAGGCAAACCAGTTGAAAACCACTAGTTTCGAAATAATTTTTGAAAGTATTTGTATATATTTACAATGAATTGGTACAGTAATTATGAAGCTTCCGTATAGTAATCTATATAATCAAAATTTAAAGCAGTAAGTAATTTCATCAGAACTAAGATTCTGGCTTTGTCTACGATAATCCCTTGTCGAACATGAGTTATGTCATTAATGTGTTAGCATGGGAAGTAAAATTGCATTCATCAGTCTTCAATTAAAAAAAAAGTAGTAAGAATGTTTTAAATTAAGAAAGAGTGCGTAATTTAAATAAACATAAATATTGTTTTAATGAAAAGGGAAACAATGAAAATATGAACAAAGAAACAATGAAATGCATTTCAATATTTTACCGATATAATAAAATATTAAAATGGGGATCACTCTTCAGAGATTTGGTTTCTGTATATTGAGAATAAAAAGAAAAGCAGAAAAAAAATGCAATGTTATAATTTAAAAATACTTTTGTAGAAAATAACAATTAAAAAAACGAGAATATTTTTAACACATTCTGAATTTTATTTAATTATAGAATTTGGCTTTATTTTAAACTTCTAAAGCAGTATTTAAACGAATTATAAAAAAGAATTATAAAGTAATTTATAAAAGACAGTTAGTACAGAATGTTGTTAATACAATACTCCAAAATGGGAATAATTTATGATTTTAATCAGAATAAACTCGAATCCCTTTATAAATTCAATAGAGACACAAAATTGCATTACTTTGAAAACACGCAAAAAGTATAGAGAACGTGGGACCCTTAACAGTTGCTTTCTTTGCCTATTTAATGATCCGATTCTTTATTTAAATCTATATCAAAGCTACTTAAAGCATTCTATACGCTGAACAATATATGAAGAAGTGGAGAACTCTCTTGCTGGTATGATAACGTTATGCACCGCATAGCTTCGTTCCTTAATAAGGATTTCAAGCCAATAAGATCAAATATTCAAAATTTACTCGTACAGTAATCAGCTCTAAGTAAAAATGTGGACCTATAAAAGTGTTAGATGCCGTTACTAAAAATGTATTTCCAAAAAAATTAAATGATTTCTAATCTCTCAAAATGATAGATTTGAATTATTATTTCATATTTATGATTAAAGTGAATAGTTTGATGATTTTATTTTCCTTTGAATTTTAGGTTTATAAATGCGAGACGAAGAATAGTTCAGCCTATGATAGATCAATCAAATAGAGCTGGTAAGTATTATTTAAAATAATTTTTAAGTTGATAGATTTTGCGATGGCAAAAAAAAAAAAAAAAAATCATTACTATTGTCTAATAAAGTGGTTCGTTTTTAATAAATATATCGTACAAAGCACGATAAGCAATGATGAATCAGAGGAATATTATTTTAATTAGTCTTAAAAAAAGTAGCAAGTGGGATAGATATAAATTTAGCAAGAAAATTATCAGAGAATAAATCTTTATAAGCTAAGCCTACTTTGCGTTAAAAAAATTACTCAAAATAGGGCATACCTTATCTTTCTTTTCAATGAAACTGTCCATTATCGACATTTAAATAAGACAAATGTTATCTAATTTTTTTTTTCCACTTTTGTCAATGAAAACGTTCTTTTTTTAAAGTTATGTTTCATTATTCAATGATGAAATTTTTTGTTGATAGGTGGCTCTATAGGCACCCCTGGAGCAGCATATAGTCCAGAATCGACAGCAATGGGTTATATGATGGAGGGTGCTTCGCCAATGCACCTTAGAACTTCGAGTAAGTATTTTTTTTTTAAATTTAAGTGTATACATAAATTTAAATGTTATTATATAATTTAGTGTTATTTTTAGTTAGACCATATATATATAATGTAAAGTTAAAAGTTATTAAAAAGGTTATTTAATGTAATATTTGAAGAAAATCTCAGATCTGATTGTCGCAGATTAATTAACAAAGTTGTAGTAGAAAACCTTCTATATTTCTTAAGCACTTTGCTAATATGTATAATTATTTGCTATACACTTGCGATGTAAATATATAACAACATCACAAGTTTTATTTTCTTGTAATGGAATAATCTCAATTCACAATATTCTCAAACTTTCATATCAAAATGAATCACTAAAATCGAATTGAACCAAATAGTGGTCCACTAAAAGATAAGAATGTGATGCCGAATATAGAATAAATTAATACTTAAAGAACGGCTATAGTTTAATCGCTTACAAAGGCATGATTTGAATCGTGCATCGAATGAGATAAATAATTATTTCTAAAGCTATAGTTAAAAAGCAATTTAAGTCTAAAATTAATTGTTTACACCTAAGTATGTAGGATTTTATAAGGATTATTTACGTTTTTATATGCATTGGAATAAGAACACTATTTAAATATAATGTGCTATTTTAGAGAGCTTAAATATCTTCATAAATCAAAGATTTATTGAAAATCTTATTTTAGAGACTTCATTTGTCCAGAATTTATTTGTACTGATTTATAAAATCTGGACACTGAATGTGCGAATTATCTTCTTTTGCGCTTTGGAATTGCATGGACTCGATGTTTACTTCTCATTGCAGGTTTGCAGAACCTGTCTTGTCCGGAGAACATGACTCTTGGTCACATGGCCAATTATTCACAATTGAGATCTCCTCACTCTCAAGCCATGCTGATACCTGGACACGCTATGATGATGCCTCACGGTCCGCTAGCTCCACCCCACAGTTCTCCATATGACAGCTCACCATCAAGTATTATGGATTTGCATTCCAGTTAAAACTAATGAGTGATTGATATCTAATATTTATTTGAATGTACTCTACCACAAGCGGGACTTTCGCAGAACGGATACAAGAATAATTATTTGTCACGTGGATTTCATTAGACAGCGCAAGTTGAGGAAAGAGGGTGTCTTAGATTTCGTTAGACTTTAATGATGTTTTTTATTTGTGTGCTCATACAGAAATTAAATTGAGATAGCCTTAAAGTTTCCCAAACTAAATAATTTTATGAAATGTAGGAAAATAACATTAAACAAGTCGACTATATCTAAATGTCAGTCTTTATTTAGAAGTAAGGATCAATCTTCCTGATCAAACAGAATATGGGGAATTCAAAATATCTATCAATATTTAATTTCTAAAAGATGGCCCACGATGGTGAGGTTCTGACTTCGGTTCAAATTCGAATTCTACTTAACACTCGTGATATGTATAGGGGTCTAGTACAATTGTCGGCAACCACCTTTCTGTCACAAGCAGTCATTTGTAAGTCACTATTTAACGAAATAATATTAGTAGCGTCTCAAGTCAGCAATTTGAATAATGAAACTTTTTGGAAGTTTGGTGTAAAACTAATATATACTTAATTTTTATTATTAAACATATAATTGTTGAAATAAAAAGAAAGATTTTAAATACTTGCAACTAATTTTTTTTTTTTTTTTTCGTGAGCAGCATGATAGAAAAATAATATAAACTTACAGCATAATTTCAAAAATAAGAATAATTTATAGCTTCTAATGACATTTCTGTTAAACTACTAGAAAACTTTTTATCAAAATTGAATGAATATGACGTTATTATTATTAAACAAGATGACAGACTTAAATGGTTTAGCCGATTATTTAATCTATCTCTATTTATAATAAAGGTAGATTTGTATATGTGAGCGTAAACTTCGGTGCTGTTATGGGTTGGCGCTCTATTGGCTAGATCTACCAAATTACACATATACTTTTTGGAGAGTGGAAATGTACGCTTTGTGGCGTTTTTAAAAAATTTAATTAAAAAATTAGTGTAAATTTTGACATTCCTCCTCCCCTATAACTTTCGAAAATATTACAACGTAAAAAGGATCTTTACGTTTAAAAAGATATATTTTCAGTAATCTGAAATTTGTTGTGCGATATAATGTTTTCAATTTATAAAAAATATATATTATATGTTTATTTTACAATAAATTCCACCTTTGAATTGAAACTAAAACCGTTTTCGTTGTTGCTACTAATATATCATCCTGGCAGTTTTTTCATTACGGGGAATCAAGGCATTAAAATTCAACTATTGTTCCGTGTTGAATAGGTTTCGATTAAATAATGTAATAAAAATTTTGAAATTTTGTTGTAATAGAAATTTTGTTACAGTTACGATTGATATTTAACTTTAGAAAGTGAGACCATTTTTAATAATTCAATAATAATAATATTTTTTAAATGATTCAATAATAATAATAATAATTTAATAAGTTCAGATGGGCTATTTTATGTGATGACACAATATTTTCTTACGACTTTCTTGTTTTAGAGAGCGAATGAGTGTACTTGAACTCGTGACGCTAAAGATTGTCGTTTTTAAAAGAAGGGACTTTAGAGTGCTAAATAAGAATAGTAAACTATTCACAAGTAATAAAATATTGGAAATTTTTTTTCGAATTAATTTTAATATTTTGTTAATTGAGTTTAATATTACGCATATTATACATTTGGGGGGGGGGGGGGTGCAAGATTCCGGAGACACGGGTTGCCGACCTCTTGTCTAGTGAATTGTAAATCCAATCATGGGGTACGGAGAGGGTATTTTTTATCTATTCGCAAGTAAAAATATAAAATGCGAGATATTAATATAATATATAAAACAAGTATATTTGGCTGGTTGATTCATACAGTAACTGCCCTTAATGTGATCATTTAAGAATTTGATAGCATTAATCGATTGGAAATAATAACCAAATTGGATGAAATTAATTTTATTGTTATCACATCAAAAAAAGAAAACTTATCTCTGAGCTTTATATGGTTTATTTCAAAAAAGTTTGTCAAACATTTCAAATTTATATTTAATATTCGTATTGTTTTTTATATATAAATGTAAACATAACTTAATAGTTGCGTGGCTGAAAAGAAGAGACTTTTGATATTTTAAATCTTTAATTTATTTCATTACGGTAGGCATTTTATGTACAAGAAGCGATGATAAAACTGACGACCGTTTACATCGCGACACAAGAGCGGAAAAGACTGAAATTTTCCCTCTTAATGATTTCTTTGATACCTGTCGACTTAGAAGAGGGAAACTGAGGTATCTTTAAAACAATGTTACAAACATTAAGAATTTTTATCTCTTCGCTCAGAGCGTGAGAACCTGCTGAAGTGAGCGGTTTTATAGAGCGCATGTATAAATAATTAAATAAAAAATAGAAATTTGATCAGGAAATAAGAAAACATTTTAGCATGAAGTTACTATGGCAGGGATGGCGAACCAGTGGTACCAGTACACAATATTTTGGGCAAGCCGCCGATCAAAACGGTGTGCATTTTACGGTTTGCGAAACGGCTTGTATGTGACTTCATTTAATAAACTGAATTTGTCCCAATTCGTTTGGTGGAAAATCGAAGAATTTGAAATGCAGCTGATTGATTTCCAGTATAGTTCAATGTGGATTCAAAAATTTATTGAAACCAGGAAAAGGTTGGAATTGATTGAAACAGAAAGGTTAACAATCAACATAAGTAAAAATGCCAGTGACGAAATCTTGGAAACATGGAATTTGATTCAAACATTCAATTGTTTGAAGAAGCTGCCTCATTCTATTTTAAGCATATTTTCATCTATGGCTGCGAGTCATTTTCAGAGAGGAATAACATTAAAGACTCGCTTAGAAACCGTTTGGCAGATGACTCCAATTCAACGTGCATTCTGAACATCTTATATAAATCCTTATATAAATTATTTGTCATCTAATCTGCAACATCAGAAGTTACAATACTAATTTAATTTGAATTACACATACGTGTATACAACTAAACTTTAGTTAACTAACTAACTTTAGTTATACAACTAAAACATTTCTATATAGTGCAAAATGTATTTTTTCGTAGTAAATAAAGGAGTTTTGAGTTGTTAGTATTTAGTTTTATTATCTTCCCAAAAATCACAGGCCAAAATTATTTGACGGCACGTCTATACCTCATTAGACATTTCTTCAAAAAAAAAAAAAAAAAAGGCACGCTGATCCATAAAAGTTCGCCATCCCTGTACTATAGGATAAAAGTTAGGAAATTAATTAAGAATTCAATTAGATTAAGAGATATTATTACGTATATATCTATTGTTTTCGTAACTCAATCGTAGGCAGCAGGGATTTATGACTGTACAACATGCTTCAAGACATACCAGGCAGCAGAACTATCCATTTAAATCAATTCAGACCACTTTTGTCCAGACAAAGTGTAAGCCCCATCCCATTGGAAACTGCCATGCAAAGGTTCTCTTATAAATGGAGAAAAGGGCTCTAACCACAAGCGTTAGTTTTAAATGAAGGTTCGATCCTTTTGTTTTCAAACCTGATAACATTAAACGGTGTAGTGATTACACTAAATGAATATTTTTCGTTATTTTGAATACGTCGGTTTAGATTGATGATGTAAAGCAAATGGTAGCTTTAACCAGGATCATATTAAGCGGCATCCACTGTATTGGAATAATGAAAAAGTATATACATATACAATTATATTAAGTCGACGTTCTAGAGAAAATATTTAATAAATAATTAGTCGTTCTATTTCGGTACGTAGTGGATTCGCTATCTATGGAATAAATAAATGATCTCTTTAATGTTTTTTTTTTTGGTGTATAGTCATTCAATCTCTATATATAGTTTGATTGTGTCATGAACAAACTCTTGAATATGTTAATAATATACAATTTATATATTATGTTCATCTTTGTAATAATCCTGTGTAAATTGAATGACTGTATAAATATCTTTCTAATTGTAAATAGTTATATTTTCTCCTTTTGAAGAATCAACGTAATGATTAAATGTTCTTTTTGCCTTGACTGTTTTTTTTAATTTCTTTTCAGTGTATCCTCCTTATGTTTATAATCAACCTTATTTACAAAACCGATCAAAATCATCAAGTTCCGAAGAGCTAGAGAACAGTCAATAAAGTCGAAGATAAATAGACGATACTTTTTTTAGGAAATTGAATGCTCATTCCATCAGAATTAATACTGATGGTGAAAATTTTAGAAATAATAACCATAAGTTTCTATGTTTTTAAATCTACCTCATTTTTTATTTATATTATCATTCAAATAATTATTATTCATAATTTTAAGTCTCATCTTTTTAAAGTATTCACATTTAACCTTCCATTCCTTTAATATTTTGTGTTTGATATCTTCTAAATATTAATTTCATCTATTTTAAAATATCTTTATTTGAATAAAAATGAAACTTCTAAATTAAAATAATTTAAAATTCTTTACTGAATGAATATGAATTTTTATAATTTTGTATCTGATTATGTAATTGCAAATGGAGAAAAAATAGTGCTAACATTACTAAAAATAGACTACTTATTGTAAATAAAACATCTTTACCTACTGCATATTTAAGAATTTGTCAATTACTTACATCAGTTCCTCAAATATGAAATTTAAAAAAAAAAATCACATTTTGAATGTATTTAAAACCCTTGTCAATAATTCTTATGTATCTAAAAAAAAAAAAAAAAAAAAAAAAAAAATTAAAAAGTTTTGGAATGGTATTTAATGATTTGCTGCTAACCAGTTCAATTGATACTAAATATTGCATAATTACTTTCAATTACTTGATTATATTTTTATCAGTTTACTTAAGCATTTAATACTGATACAAATGAATTTGTAATTTATGAAAAACAATTTTTCTCCAATTCTTTTCATCAAGTGAGCTTTAATACTTGACTAGAAAAATCACAAGAATTACTGATACAAAGGAATTTGTAATTTATGAAAAACAATTTTTCTCCGCTTCTTTTCATCAAGTGAGCTTTGATACTTGACTAGAAAATCACAAGACTTATATGTAAACATATAATTTTTAGCATAGCCATGATACTTTTTTTTAACTCCGTTTTATTCCATCCTGGAAGACATTATTTATGTACAAGCAGCAGAGACGAGTACACCAACCCAGAACGACACAAAACGAAAAATGAGAAAAAGCTAAAAAAGGAAATTATTTTTCCCAGTGTTTCTATACTGTGAGATTCTGATGGGGATTTCTTTACATGTGTCAATTTTGGTAAGGGAATAATAGGGATTGTAATGTCTTGTGAAGGAAAACATAGCTTTAAAAGCAAACAAGACATTTATTCACAGACATAGACAACAATTAACATTAAGCATAAATGAAAAACAGGTTCTAACAGTTTAACATCCTCCAGAGATTTCAAAACCAAACTAATTTAAAAATGCTAAATATCAAGAGTTCGGGATCCGGCCATTATACACAGAACCAAAGTCTTCCCCTTTCTTTTTATTCAGTTAACGCCCATCTCTCTTCAGTTTAACTCCCAATAAAGCTGAAGGGATTCCAACAAATTCGGCTCCAGAGCGACTTGCCTTTAAATGAACGGCAGGACGGTGCAGGTTGTTTTAAAAGAATTTGTTTAGGTTAGGTTATTTTTTATCTCTTTACTCGGAGCGTAAAAACCGCTGACTAAAGCATTTTTACAAGGCTTCTGTTGAATTAATTAAATAGAAAAGGTGGAATGGGATCAGGAAATAAGAGAATATTTTAGAATGAGGTTAATATGAGCTGAATTAAGTTAAAACTTTGGAAATTAATTAGGATTAAATTAAACTTTAAAATATCTTTACATATTTATAATATAAAATAAAATATACTGGTATTCTGGAATTAGAAAATATAATAGGGTTATTTGCTGATAGATGGAAATAAGATTTTTTAAAAATAAAATGGCTTTGATTTTTAAAAATTATTGCTTTTGCTCTTAAAATTTTTTTATACTTTTATTAATACAGTAAACCCCAAAGTTATGCGACAGGGGATATCAAAGAAAAACCTGCAATCCAACTTTATTTGTACATATACACAAAACTTAATTAATTGGAGAGGGCAGCTATTTTGTGAAATATATATAATTTGCATCCTGATCAAAAATACACATACTAAAATAGTAATCTTGTATAAAAAGAGAATTATTTCGTTGTCTATGACTTTATTAAATTTAGCTACAATAATTGTGAGAAATTATGTATCGTTTAAATTTTTTTAGATCACATTAATATTTTTTTATTACTTGTAACAAAAATATGTTCATTAAAGTCTATTGTTTCTGAAATTTGAAAGTTTGTCTTCAAATGAACAAATGGAGGATTTCCGACTAGGCAACTGAGAAGGCGCAGCAGGATATTAATTAAATAGATATTATTAGTCTAATTGCCAAATAAATAATTTTTAAAAAATGCCAATTTTATGAATTAAATAGTGTGACGACATTATTAGAACCAACAAATATAACTGACATAGTTCCAATATCTATTTCATTACTTTCTTTTAGTTATTATAATACTTCTAAACACTTTTCTTAAATAATATTGTGACAAATGTGGATGTTGCGCAATCATGAATCATAATAAATAAATAAATGTATTTTGGCAATAATGCTGAAATAATGAAAAAAAAAATTAATATGTTATAAAGTTAAAAATGCGTTGAAATTTAAAAATGTAACTGACCATTAATTTTCGATCCAATCCATTTTAAAAAAATGGGCCTCATAATGTACATTATCTATTCTGTTAATGATGAATACAAACCATCTTTCTGGTTTCCAGTTGTCGTTTGCTTGGTTCATAGACTTGTATTTGAGGTAACAGTCTACAACAACGATTTGCTCAATTGTCTCTATAAACTTATCGGTTAACAACTCTTTGTTTGAAGAATTAAATAACTCAACAAGCATCATTATTATTTTCTAAATTGAAGATTACTTAGAAATTATATGTTCAGTTAGAAAGATTAACAACGTCTATTGCTTCAGATTTGGTCAGGTTTCTGGTATCGCTTTTATATAATTTTTGAAAGTTTTTTTTAATTAATTTTATTTTTGAATTTTTCTCATTTAAAAATATAACACAAATATAATGATCGAAGCGGAAAGGTGAAAAAAAAAAACTACAATAAGTTTGGGTTAGATTAAACTGGTGTAATGCTAAGTCAAAGTATCATAGTGTATAAAAATTTTGTAAACATGTTTAAAGATCTTTAAAAATTGTGATCCTCCCACATCTGATTTTAAACTACATTCTGTGTCCCAGAAGTTACGGTACTGTGTAAAAAAGGTATTAAGTTAAGATAATAAATATTTTGTGCTATCATTTTAGAAAACATCTAGATATAAATTAACACAGAAAATGAATTGAATTTGTGCATTAGTTACGATTTTAAACTAAACATTTTTGAGAAAAGAAATGAATAACATCACTTGTCTAATATATAAGTCAATAAACAATAGTTGCAATGACAGTTATAAACAAGAATAAATAAAACAGAAAGGCATCAGATTATTCTGGAAATGGAAATCAGCTACCCACTATCTGATTTCAACATGTTTTTTTTTTTTTTTTTTTTGAGGGATAGAGAACGAGGATTATTTTCTGCATTGATATCAAATTATTATTTTTGTTATTGCTTGAATACTCTCATTGAGCCAAAGATACAATGGATCATGGCTAACCTGAACTTCACAGGAAAACAATAAATATTCGAGCAAAAAAATATTGGATCTCATATGAAATGTATATCAAGAAAAAAAAAATTACTGATATATTTAGTTATAAAATTTAAGTTTATTTTTAATATTATGAAATAGATTATTCAATTAAATAAAAGAAATTTTAAAAAGTTATTATTTAAATAATTGACTTTAGCAATTAAGAGTATACAGCACAGTGAAAATACAACAATCTTACTATTAACTACATAATAAAAGTGTACTGCGCCAGTTCATATCTAACATGTTCATTTTCTTAATAAGTGAGAAAATGTGTATCTTCTTTGAATGAATAATTTGCAAAGCAGTCGAGTCCTTCAGTGAATGAAAGACATTAAAAAATTAAACACTGATACACACTGTACAGCCTATTTCATTCAGAAATAAAACAATGTTTTACACTTTAATAGTTTTGACTTCAAATTAATTGAAATAAATTTACATTGTGGCAATAGATTAAAAATTATATTAATAAGAAATTCAAGAAGAAACACTAAAATTTCTAATAATACATTACATTGTTGCTCTGAAATTCAGACGGTCTTCATTGTTTCATCAGATATTGAATTGCCCGATTTTCTTCTGTAGTTGAAAACTAAGCAAGAAAAAAATATCTAAGTAGTTTATACGACAGTTTAGAAGTAGAAATTACAGACTGATGAAACAGACAATTAAAGTGCTGTGATGTTATGAAATATAAATGGATTAGGATGGCTCATGTATGAGCAGCATAAGTTTTAGTCTATTAAACTAACACAGATCAAATTTCCATCTGAAAATTTCTTTTTCTTATTTTCAAAGAAGGAATCTTCACCACCATGTTATTCATAGAATATTTAATTGAAAGTAAACACAACCAAAATTCCTGGCCTGTCAACTGATAGCTAGTTTAAAAATTAAAAAAAAAAAAAAAAAAAAAAAAACCTTTCATATTAAAATCCTGTTCTAGAATATGCAATTTTTTAGATATTTGTTGAAACGAGACATTTATGATATAATTAAATAATTCAAATCATAAGCATTGGAACAGCATCGATATATGTATGGTCAGTGAGAATAATTGGTTATTATTAATACTAACAGGCCCTTCAAGATAAGGTGATTTTTATCCCATTAGCTTATTTATTAGAAAATAATTATAATTAATAGCGGTAGATAACAGTACGAGGAAAACTACATGTTATATCACTACACTACTTTGACTGCCCGTAATTTATTCCTAATGTATTTGATCAAAACTCGATTTAAAGCACTTTTAATAGATATATATTCAATAAACTTAGTTTTTATTGAAGAATCATATAATTCATGGAACTTCTTTTAGTGCCCTTTGATACATAGAAGTATGCCAAAGGGCTATGGATGTTGCAATTGCTTATACTTTCTATGTCATGGGATTCACAATCAAACCTTCTTTTGCTTTAAAACTGAAAACCGAGAGCGCAACATCTTATTGATTTGTTATCTTGTCGACTCTTTTGCCAAGTGTAGTTATTGTACCGACTAAAACCATTAGCTGGATATTTCAATTTAATTTTAAGATGATTTTTTAAATTATCTGTTCTCCACAACCGTTCCGAAGTGGTAAAGATTTTTCCCAACGAAACTCTTCGCGACGGGTGGGCTAGGGCGTCATTAACAGGGATGTAATTCCGCCTTTCCCAAAGCTGCTTCTAATTCAGCAAGCTCATCTTAAACCCTGTTCCGACTGCCCAAGCATGCCTCGAGTCCGGTGCATTCTGCCCTCTTTCCTCACACTTGTGGTTTTCCGGAGTTATTTGATGTCTATTCATTTTACCAACAGTTTGCGGGAAGCTTCCAATCGACGTCCATAAGCGAGAGTGGTCCTACAATGGGTCAGATGGCAGATTTGCGACTATATCCGTAAAAGCAACGGGCCATGGGCACGGGGCTTTACGTTCAAACAGATAACTTGGTTGAGTAATACTCCCAATCCTTCATTTTCCGAAATTTGTCGATTGATCTGGGCATTCTTTGACATTCGAAATATTTCCATTTCTAAAACTTCAAAACCAAGACTAAATGGATTTTTTTAAATCGATGGAATATGTTTACTATAAAATTCCAGCAACATTTTTCTTAAAATTAAACAAAAGTAAATCTTTTCACAAATGGTATTTTGCTACCTCATAATTTGATATCTTAGGAATTGAGTGGAGAAAAAAACCCCACTTCTGTTTACATTTTAACAAAATGACACATAATAAAAAGTAAAGTCTAATGATAGACCTTTACATGAATATAGTTACAGATGTGTCTGGTGTGATATAACACAAATTACACCATCTATTGTAAATTCCTTAAAATTAATTTGCAAACCTAGTGCAATGAAGCAATACTACTTTTTATGGAAAGTTAGAAAGCATAAGAAATCTTCTAGAGCAATGAAAAGAACGAATTTGAAAAGCAAATCTTAAAATAAGATTAAGCTTAGGAAATAATTCCAGATGGATTTTATCCCAATTTTTAAAAACTGTTTTTAATTATTTAATTCTTATATGGAATAGAAATATACTTTTTTTGATAGTCAATTATAAAATTTATGTAATACTGATATGATCAACAACCGATGTCTGTCATATCATTCATATGCATTAATAATATTCATACCTTGCTTCTATAACATCATTTGTTGTCTGATTGTGGCATTCCTTGCTAAAAATGGAATTATAACTTAATATCCTTTCAACGTTTATATTTTTCATTTAAAAAAAAAGGGGGGGGGTATCAATAAATCATTGATGAGATAAAAATATACTCTACATTTGAGTGAAAGTCAAAACGGAAAACTTATGAGGGATGGGTACAACTTCCATAACACCATGTTAAACGAATACTATTGTGATGTATACAACAAGCTTCAGCCAGAAACGAAAATAGGTAATAAATACTTGGAATGCTATTTCAAAAAGTACTAAAACAATAACATGTGAATCTCATCTTCAGACTCGATTTCCTGTATATTGGTAAAGCAAATCCTCAGACAAGAACAAAATTTAAACATTTTATCTTTTCTCTGTTTGAACAGATGACTAAAATCCAATCATGAAAACTACAGAAACCTTCATCAATAATATATAGAGCCAAAGAATCGTTGTATGCAATAATATCTCTATGATTAATTATTTTGCTGCTGCATATTAATTAACATGCTAATCGGTATCCTGAATTTGAAGTAGTATCATACAGTACTTTAAATGAGATATTATAAAGCATGATGAAAAGTTCTATTCACGAAAAAATTCTATTTCTATAATAAGAAAACTTTTTGAAGAACAATAATATATTATCAATATCATTGATGCTGTTGCAATCATGGCAAAAAGGATCATTATGCAAGTTAAAAATGGTTCTAAAGTTCTGATAGTGATTAAATTATTTGGAATGATGATCAACGCTTCAGGCCAATTTGATTAGGAGGGGGAAAAATTAATGATGTCAGATTTGTTAAATTAGCTAGAAATTTAAAACATTTTTTGAATTAATTTATAAGTTATTTATTTTGATCTGTTGAATTAGTGTTCATTCCAAGAGGTGATATCAGTAGTTTAGTTTAGTTATATTAACGTCCCGTTTGAAGCAACACTAGGGCTATTTTGGGACGGACCTCGTAATTTTGAACCGCGGTCAGATGACGAGGACGACACCTGAGCTGGCACCCCCCTCTCCACACCAGCGGGAGGACGTTTTGTCAAGACGGATTTAACGTGCAACAGACCCCCTTACAGGTCGGTTCTTCGGTGGAATCGGGTCTCGAACCTGAAACCCTCCGGTTCCGAAGCCGAGACCTTACCACCAGGCCACCGCGGCCCCAGGTGATATCAGTAAGAAATATTTTATATGAGCCTCAAAATTTAAAGAGAGTTGAAATTAAATCCTGATCCATCCTAAAAACTATTATACCATAATTTAAAAATATAAGTCATATTTAAATATATACAGACACAGTTAAATATAATTAACAACTTTATTGCCTTGAAAATAATGAATTTGAGTTCAATTTTTGTTTTTTAAAATTATCAAGATCCAATCTTCCTCATCAATAATAAATATCTCCTAAGGCATACCTATTTAAAATCATTTTTAAGAATTTGAAATGATGAATTAAAGTTATCAGATCACTTTCTTTTATGAAGAGCACCTTAAATATTTAAAATTATTTATACTGTCTATTCTTCCAATAGACATTTATAGGGACGCCAAAAGACATATATAATATTAAGAATTTAGAAGAGCAACATTCAATACATTAATTACCATGATTCATTAAAATTAAGAACTGAATTATAATTTTTTATTATCTTTTCTTTTCATCTAAATATTTAATCAAATATAATCATATTTTATCATTTTTAAACATTACTTCAAAGAATAGGATTTTTAATTCAGTAAATATATAGAATTATAAGGAATATATAAAAGGCATTTGTATACCAATTTTAATTAAAGCATATTTTAGGAGCAAAAATCATATAATACAGCTTCATATTACAAGCATTTAATCAAAAGTAATAGTATTACTCAATAATCCAGTGGAGTTGTGCAGGTTCGATTTCTGAAATACTTCAGCACCATTATTAAATATGAGAACAAATTTTCATTTCAAATTTAAAATGGAAATCTAAAAGTTGATTTTTTAAAGTTTCATTCTCAGGCAATTTTTTTCAAAGCACAATCATATCGAAAATGTTCTAATGCACTGCAAATGTATCTGAAAATCATAACATAAAATTTCAGTACACATGTTTAAAATGTCAACAGAAATAATTTGTTATTTTTTAAATAAAGGTGCAAACTTTATGAGCTGTAAACATTTATTTATTTATATTTTTTTGTAATACAACAGAATACTCTATTTTAGTAGATGAACAGCATGTAACAATATATATCCTACATGATGTTTACCACTTCAATAGGAAAAAAGTATATAGGTCATTATTTTGGTTTATTTTTATATACATTTTTTTAATACTTTAATAGCATGTAATACAATATAGAGCCATATGCTTGCCTAAATAAATGAAAATAGTTTAAATTCTTAAAAATTAAAAAGATTAGCCTTTTGAAATATATATAAAAATGTCTGTGATATTATTACAATTCTATTCAAAAAATAACATTTTTGTAGATGTTATTAGTCATATTAATTTCATTTAACTGCTATTTTATTTCCATATTTCCTGCCACCAGAAAGTTTCATAAAAATTTGATGTACTAAATTCACTTCATGTGAGCTTTCTTATTTACAAGATCTTGGTCCAATTACAATAACTTCCCAATACTTATCATATGGCAATAATACTATGTGGCAGATTAAGCAATTTTTAAACTCATAATGAAGAAATAAAGTTCACTTGTGCGTATAGCATAGACTAAATAGGACGGGAACTAGTATTCAATGTCCTGCAGCTCTCTAATATTCGACATCACTATAGAAGGTAACCCAAACCTGTTAACAAAAACCATATCCATACCCTTCCAGAAAATAAAAATATTATTTTGATATGGATTAAAATGGTTCAGAGATATAGGAGCTCCAGAACCCTTATACTAAAAGCAACTAGAATAAACATGTGTAAAGAAAACAAACAAACAAAAAAATCTCAATAGTTCAATAATAAGAAAGTGCATTTATGTATCAGACCTATTCAGAAGCCCACCTCCACTTAAAAAGGCCATAAATCACAATAGTGGAGATGTTCTTACTTAGAGATGATTAAAAATATTTTTAAGAAACAAAAGTATAAGGCAAAAGTAATTGTTTATCAGTAACTCACTATTTATTTGAAGTAACTCACATTTTGAGTTGTGAAATTGTTCAAGAAAAATTGTTTTTCGATTTTAAATTGTTTTAAACCTCTGAATTAGCCAATCTAGTTACACTTTAATTTGAAAAATTTAAAATATTTTGAAAATTCTATTCCAATGATTCAGTTCAGTAACTGAAGTAAAAATTTATTTGCATACTACAATCCAACAATACAGTAAACTTCATATGATACAAGATTTACTTGTTTTCAAATAATAATTATACAGAACCCTCATCATTTATATCCTAGATAAATATATAAAATGCTGCTGTGTTGGAAATTTAAAATAAAAAGGTGTCAAAAAAATAAAAATTAAGTTAGTAGAAATGAAGAACATTTAAGACTTGTAGTCAGATTTAAATTATGAAAGCTCTGTTATTTAAGACATTTACCACAAAAAAAATTTTAACTTTCAATAATATCTTTAAAAAAAATTAACAAATACAAATATAAAAAAAATCAAAGCAAGCAACATTTTGTCATTTTTATGCCTTGCTTTTTGCATAGTTGTAATAACCTTGATCCTTTTATGAAAAAGCACAATGCAGGTACATATGTATCCCATTTTGCATTAAACAGTCTCTGCAACTGCTTCTAAAAAATTCAGTGCTTCTATTCTAAAAAAAATGTAAATATATAAACTCTACAAATATTGCTGATTGAAAATTTCTTAAAATGATACTTTAAAATATTGACTAATTATCATCACAAGCATATACCTTAATATACATATATAATAATTCATATATAGGTTAAATTGCAGCAACTAGCTATGTACATGCTGCCATAAAGCACTCAGCTATATTTACATACATATGGTTAGGATTATATACAGACACTCGGGTAGTATTCAAAAATGTACATATCACATAACAAAGACATATTTCATACATAACTTTTTGAACACAAAAATCCAAAAACCCTAAAAATATATTTGAAGAGAGAACTTAGCGAGCTAACTGTGCAATCAAAGCAGCACACATTTCAAAAAATTCCATAATATTGTATGATTGTTGGCAACTGGACGAAATGGATTCAGAAGAACCTAGAAAGAGATTGATATTGGGATAAGAAATTCAGGCTAATATGTCATTTAATAACTGATAAATCATTTTATATATATAATAAGATAATGATAAACATAAAAGTAATTATAATATCAGTTAAAAATTTAGCTGTAAATAAATACGATTATAAAAATTAATTTTTACTTATATTTTTCTGAAGTTACTCTGGGCAAATCTTTCAAATTATTTTACAATATATAAAATTTTGGTTAATAAGCTACAAAACATATAATATTAACTCATATTTTGAATTAAGAATTGCTTCTTAGAAATGTCAGTGTCAGATAAATTCTTCTATGGATCCTTATGGGTTCATTGCAAGCTTTGGGATACACCTTCCTTTTTCCTAATTTTCTACATCAGTTTCTCTATATAAACAGTTTTATGTAGAAAATGGAGGAAAAAAATTCAATTTAATTATAGGCCCATTTTGAGAGAGATGGTTTAAATATTTTACATACAAAAAAATTAAGAATCAAATTTAGACATATTTTAAAAGAATTATTTATAAAATATTATTTAATTACAGAATCAGACATTTTTAAAATTACAAAGCAACATATTTTTAGAGTTTTTAAACAAATGCATGGATATAAAACTTTAAAAGATTTCTATTAGGAATTTTAAAATAATGTTCTTACATTTAAGCTATCTTAATTTGAACCAATTTGAATGCATGGGCTTTATAGATTAAATGAAAGCCTAAAATTAATATACTCCAAAAATATCATATAAAAAATATATCAACCATTAGGAGCTCCAAGGCAGTTGCTTAGTTTGCCTATTTGATAATTATATCCTGAGTAAAATTTAAGAGCTGGTGAGAATTGTATTTTAAAATATAACTTTGTTTGGAAATTTGGGCACTCATAAATTATACAGCCATATCATAGTAAAACCATGCAATATATATGGCAAAAATTCACTTATTTATGAAATAAAAAATTTCTTCACTAATTTTCATTACTTCAATATTTTTTGAGAGTATAATGATAATTTTATAATTAAGAATATGGTACGCAAATGCAAATATATATTTACAGATACTTTTTCTTACATTCAGTTTTCTAATAATATACCATATAGATTTATAAATCAATATTGAAGCTATATATAATAATTCTGGCTCTCAGATGCATGCATTTTGATACCATCACTCTTATATCCCAAGATTATGAGCATTTCTAAAGTTAAATAAACTGAGTGTGTGTGTGTGTGTGTGTATATATATATATATATATAGAGAGAGAGAGAGAGAGAGAATACAGAAGTTTTTAGTTATTAATATGTGAGAAATAGAAATCATTTAGTAAAAATTACGGAAAGAAATCTAAATGAAAAAAAAAATTAGGATTGATTATATTGTCACATTCCTCTTTCATATCGTTCATTAATTTGTAATATAAATATCAGTTAATTATTTTTCTACTTATATAATATGGATAAAGCATAATTATATATATCAACTTGCTATGTATGCTTCATTATTTTCCTGCTAGCACAATAACAGTAAAAAAAATATTATTATTTACCAGCATTACACTTTTGGAACATATCTTTATATATACAAAATTATGAAATAGACTATAAAAAATAAAGACTATAAAAAAATCAGTTTTTAAATATATTAACTGCACATTATGTGTTTATTATGTAAAGGAAGCTACCAACAACAGTAGAAATATAGAAAATTTCATAATGTAATAAAAATAAAGAATTGTTTATAATCAACTAAAGAAATATAATCAAGCTTAAGATTCCATTCTAAAAATTAAAAATGAACCATTCCACCATATTTAAATTTGCAAGAAACAAATAATAAGATTGTATAAAACAATCAACATATAATCAATTAATTTTTTTAAATATCAGTTAAGGATTCATTATAAAAGAAAATTTTAGTATATATTTTTTTATGATTATTAATAAAAACTAATGATAAATTATTTAATTAGATAACTCACTTTGACTATCATTAGGTTCTTCATTGTTTGCAAGGGACTTAAAATCAAGTAGGTAACTTTTATAATCTACTTGATAAAGCTGAAGGGTCATTTTTGTCTGTAAAAATAAAATAATAAATAGAAATATTTTTGTTTAAATTTAATCTTGATTACTGTCATTTAAATATGAAGTCTTAATTTCACACTTACATATTTTTTAGTAACTGGATGATATCTTCTGACAATGATATGGAAAGGATTTGCTGTTTTCCATTCCTAAAAATGATAATTTAATATTATTATCAAACAAAATTGTGATCTAGAATAAAATGGAAGGAACAAAAGTTAAAATTCAAACAAGAATTACTTACAAAATCCAAAGCTTTCATGGCTCTATATACTTCTGTCATAATATCAAATGGTTTGCTTTGGGACCTAATGCCTGTAAAAAAGAACAAAAATTTAATTCAAATATATTATTGACAAGGTTATGTTATCATTCTATTTTCTATCATGCATAAACACATTATGAAATAAAAATTAAAATTACTTCAATAACAAATTTTTTGAATACATTAATCATTCATAGAAGTACTTACAGGTTTTTAAAAAAATCATATTGATAACATTATTTGGATATATTAAAAGCAGTTTTAGAAGCATTAAAAAATTGCTCTGAATTCAAAATGAATTCAATTGATTCTCTGAATTCAATTGATTTCTTTTTACACATAAATAAATGCATTAAAAATGTATAATGTAAAAATGATTATACATGAAATTCTTAAATCAATTCAGCCAGGTTTAATGTTTTCTTTTTAAAAATTTCTTTTGAGATAATTTAATTAATATAAAGAGATATTCAAAATATTTGCTCAAATATATTCTCAAAACATATCTACTTTTAAATTTTCATAACAAACACTACAAATATTTCTTTAGATTAAACTTTAAATGTTCACCAAGACTAAAACATAATTACTTAATCAAATATAAAGATGAATAAAAAGATCACCTAAATGCCATTTTGCTCTTTTCATTGGAGTACCTTTACTTTTATCAGTGCTGTTGCCACCACTCATCATTCTCTGGCGGTTCGAAATTGAAACTGCAATGAATAACAAAATTTAAACTACACATTTAACACATGTACACTATATTCTAACTGCTTTTAATAATATTTCTTAGCAAATTTAAATACTTTTTTAGATTTTTAATTTATATTTCTAAAATTAAATTAATGATTATAAAAATTAATGTTCATCACACATAGTCATTTGCAAATACTAAACTGTGTTCTTATTTAAATTTCCCATATTATATCATAAAAAGATATAAAACAAAATATCAGATAAAAGACTAGAAATAAATAAATGAAATAATAATATATATATGGAATAATAATTCCCATGATAATGAAACAAATGCAATAAAAAAATCCCTCATATAAATAAAAATTTATAAATAAAGAAATAAAACAAGATTTTACCTCCAATTCGTTCTGGATGACTTTTACCAGGGCTCTGAAAATATATTTATTAAAACATCTAAAAAGCAAAAGCTAAACACAATAATACAGACATTCAACACTGACAAATAAGAATTGCCATTTCAACAGGGAAAGTTTTTTTTTTTTTAATGCTAGAGGAGGGGGGGGGAACCACATAAATGGTAATAACCACTTTGTAACACCAACAATTTTTTAAGCCATTTATAGTTTTAAAAGATAAAGTCTGCAGATAAACATATTATGCAAATTCTGCCATATTTTTAAAGGGAGGGGGAACATACTAAACTTTATAAATGAAGAATAATTTAAATTATCCATATCATATTTTTGTGACAAAATTATATATTTACAGTACATGAAAAACATTCAATATAATAATGGTAATGAAAAAAAAAATTTTTTTTTTTCCTTTAGCATGACGCCAATTGAATTAAAGAAAAAAAAATATTATTTTTGTAATAAATATATTAAGAAGAATACTCAGTATTTAATTCATAAAGGACAATTTCAATTTCAAAAGCAAAATGTGAATAAATTAAATAATACAGTAACTACAAACACACAAATATTTATTAAATCTCTAAAAAAAATTAGAATTAAATTTCAACATACATTAATTTGTTAATGCTCTATATAAACACTTATATGATAAAAAAGAACAAACACAGCATGAGATACAACCATCAATTTTAAAAAAAGTATTCATAGAAAATGTTAATAAATAAAATAAAAATGACCAGTTGATATATTTAGAGGAGTGAAATCAAAATATATTGTTCAAAATAAAATTTTTTATGGATTAACTTATTTGATCAAAATCACTTTCTGAAATTCACTATAAATCTGTGTAAAATATAAACATGATTCTAAAAAAAAGAATAAACACATTACAATTAGTATATATTATATTTATTTGAAGGGAAAAAAAGGACAAAAAAATTAATATTCCATAGTATAGATTTCTTTTCATTGTTGTTTTGTTTTTGAAAAAAATAAGCAAGAAGAAAAGGATAGGCATGCTAATAAACATAATGCTCTCCCACACAATAAGAGAAAACCCCAAAAAATTTTAGTAAATAAACTTGATGACAAAGCTTTATACCAAAACCAAAGTTTTATAAAGGTTTTTTTTTAATAACAATTGTTTAAATAATTAATAATAAAGGAAATTTCACTAACAATGGTTTACTTCATCATTAATTATCTCAAATTATAATATAATCTATAAAAATATTAATTATGAAAGCAAAAGTGATACTTAAGAATGTAATACAAAGTCTATTTGCAATAATTTTTAAATTAAACTGAAAATAACTTTTTTTGATAATATTTTGCAAAATCAAATAAATCTCAATATATGATTATTAGCATTAGCTTTATACTGCATCCAATCCTAATTTTTAAATAAAAATTTTAACTAATTTTCACCGTTTATTCTGTAAATATATAATATGATAAAATAGCTTTGTACAAATAACAAAAATTAGCAGAAGCAACAATATAATTACATTTTTTTTTTAATTTTAAGAGGCCAATTGATTTTTTTAATTATGGTATACTAAAACAAATAATATTAAATAACAGTAGCCAATTAAAATGTAATAATAAAAATATCTAAATCTGTACCCAACAGATATTAACAGTTAAAAAAAAAGTAAATCGATTTATCATACGAAAAATTAAAGCAACTTTCTACAATAAAAGCAATACTATTCAAAATTTGAATTATGCCCAACAACTTTATCTTCCTTTCATAAAATTCACTAAATTTTTATACTTTCTTAAATATATTTGCTTATTACAAAACAGCAATTATATTATTATAGAGTAATTTACTTACATTTATATCACTGCTCGTAGTAGTTGGAGGTGGACTAGATGCCCAATAAAAGTTATTTTTCTCCAGTTTTGAAGTCTCATCTTCAATTCTTTTATTGTCCAAAATCAAGTGATATGCAATTGCTAACTGGTCATGGGGGTCACTACTGAGAAGGGCAGCATGGACCTCTCTTTCGGATACAGAGAATTTCTGAAAAACACACATAAAATTATATATAAATTACCAACAGGAGAAATCTCTTCAAAACCTTTTCTCTCACAAAAGTACTATCCACCCTACTTCATGATAAAATTGTGGTTCTTAGAAAGCAACAAATGCTATAAATATTCAGTTGCCGTCCCTCAGAACTTGAGCATGAGAATTTTGTGTGCTGTAGTATAATTAAGAAGAAAACCAAATTTTAAAATTTTTTTCAATCAATTAAAACCAAAAACTGATATGGAAATAAAATTTAACAGGTTCACATACTAAATTTTATTTATATCATTGCATTTTTGAGTAATCATATTTTCATGCATATGAAAGTACACAGCAACAGATGATCAACTAATTGATAGATTTGGTTTGAAATTTGATATAGATTTACAATATAAATGATAAATTTGCATATTACATTTTATTTATCTAACTCTTTATATTTTCCCATTGTGTTCACTTGTTTTTGAATAACAAAACTTCTTATTACAAGATTGCATCCAAAATTTGATAGAAATATGGTGTGAAGACCATATACCAAATTTTTATATGTCTAGCAAAAAGTATTTCTCAATGACTGTGTTCACAGACAGCCATAACCCAAAAATAAATTTTTCAGTACCATGGAGGGCTAAAACATTAAAATTTGTCAAAATTTAAAAGCTCAAATTTTTTGACAGTTACAATACTTTCTATTTATAAACTTTGCATATAGAAAATAAAAAGTAAATTTGATGTACATGACAGCAACAAACTCATTTGAAAATTTAGTATTGTTATTTAAGTTGTTTTTATTTCATTTAAATACAACAAAAATAATCATTCATTAAGTACTTCTTACCTCGCAAACTTCCATCAAGGCTTGAGTGTTTATAAGTGATGTATCTTGATCATTTGAAGCAGGAAACAAATAAGCAGGGAGGTCTTTTTTAAACCAATCATGTTCTCTGTAATGAATAAATTTATAAATATTAACTCTCCTATTTATGAAAAATCTACAATAATTTAAATACTACATAATAATCTAATCTGTGATAATAATCTAAAATCCTTTTAAAGCATATAGCAGTATAATTCTAGAATTTTAATGAAAAAACATGTAATTAGTTTACAAGAAATCACATATTTTACTTTACAATTTTAATTCACTGCAGAGATTATCAAATCCCTTTACAATAAACTAATTAACATTTTTAATAGTTAATATAGTTTTTGGATATTGACTATAGAAGCCATAACACAAAATTAATATCAGATTAATAAAAGTTGTACAGGATATATACTAAATTAATATGTATTTGTTGAAATTGTTCCAAAACACAAATCTAGATATATTATTTAAAAAAATTTGAATTTTTTTAAAGTTTTTATTTTTAAAAAAGAAACTATCGATAGGGAAAATGAGAAGACAAAGTATAATCAAAGAAAATCGAATTTATTGCAATCAATAAATAAAAAATATTTTATAACTGTTTCAGTTACAAATAATACTATTGTTTAACAAACACGATCTATCAAAACAAAAATATTTTAAATTTTCAATTTAGAATTTTTTGTTACATATATGATATAATTATTGATTAAAAACCTGCAATCCATTTATCAAATAAATAAGACAATCTTGAATTTCAATTAAATATTTTCAGCAATCTTTTTTTAAAACAAAATTAAATGTAAGGATAAAGTTTTATGAAGACGGTAAGCACTCTTTAAAACAATAAAGCAGATTCTTGCTGCATTTGGGTGGATTATGTAATAAATTAATTTAAAAATATTAAAATATTTTACGTGATAATAAAATTATAATTTTGAGTTACAAAAGTAATTTCAAAATTGATATTGAAGTAACTTATAAAAAATATGCAAATAAAAAAATGCATACTTAATATCATTCATTGTAGCTCTTTTCATGGGATCTACTTGCAACATATAGACTAAGAGATTCACAACTGATTTATTCAGATAATCAGGAATGGGAAATATACCAGCTAAAAGAAAGCTCTGTTAGTCTATTACACATAAGATAAAAAAATCACAACAAATAAAGGTTTTCATTTTAAAATGCAATCAATAATATCATTAAAAAAAACAATGACATATGAAAATTTATATAAAAATTTCTAAATTAGGGCATGACAATTCAAGTTTGAATTCTTTTGTTATAACATTCATGACTCAATTGTCTATTCTTATGATATATACAAGTTTCATTTATATTAAAATTTGAGAAATTTTTAGAAAAGTCATAACAATTCAAAATCTTCTATTTTTGCAATGAAAAGCTTTAAAGATATTTTGAAATAAAAAGATATTCATTAATACTAATATATTCTGAAAAATCTAAAATAAACAAATAAAAAATATCATGCTCAAAATTTACATTTCACATTGGATTTAAAAAAAAAAAAACATTTTGATTCGTCCATATACAAACACACAAGTGTGAGTGCGAGCACTATCATTATTAAAGATGACACTTTTGGATTTTTCAGTTGAATAGTACTGCCATAAAAAAATGCATACAAAAATTAGTCATTCATTATAAGATAATTAAATACATAATCAATTGTTTTTCCCATTCAAATTAACATTAAGCCACTGCTCGTACACACAAAAGGCTCAACATTTGTTGAGCCACTTCAAATCAATTAGCAAAAATAATTATGTTTATGCATTTTATAAAACAAAATTAAAGAGAGACCAACATTTAACTTTACTTAAGAAAATATTGCTGTTTGTCTATTAAAGAAAAATTTCTTTTCTAATATGTATAACAATCTATAGGATCAAGTTTTAAAACATTCTTTTATATAAAATTTCATATATTAATGCACTGATCCATTGCCACTGTTATATGCAATATTATAATTTATTTATGAGTGTAAAATTTTAATTAGCATTTTAAAAAATTGGCATGTATACGTTTGTGTGGTACAGTTTATAATTAATAAGAAAGCAATGAAAAATTATGCAAGTATTGTGTAATCAAATAAAAAACATATTTTATAAAATAAATTTCTATTCATTTATTTTACAAACTTTTAAACTTACATTTTATTTTCCTGAAAAGCGTAGGTACATGCTCATCATCAAAAGGCAACTAAAAGGAATATTACAAATAAATTATTAATAAGTGTATTCTAACCAATGCTACAAAAAATTATTATGAATAAACAATCATTATAAAAGAAAAATCAATGATAATTACGAATTTATTAACACAATCTGTATATAATTTTGTTTATAAAGAGCTATAAATTATTTATCAATCAATGGTAAGGAGGAAAAAAGACCGATTGAAAAACCATTTGATAAATAACTGCATAAGTATACAAATCACACTACAATTTCAATAAAATCAATTTTTTTTCTTTCTTAACAAAAGCTTTTTTACACAATAATATTGCCATTAACAATATTTATTTATCAAATTCAAATATAAGAACTAATTGGCATGATATTGAACACTTATTTAAATTTTACATTAAAAATAAATCAGTAAAATTAATGTAGATGCAATACTAAGCGAAACAGAAAATATATACAATAAAATACAAAAGTAACAGTACCGTTCCACACAGTAAGGCATATAAAATAACACCACAACTCCAAATATCTACTTCAGGTCCTGCATATAATCTAAAATTATAATAAATAATTTGTAATGAATTATTATTAACTAATGAATAATAATAAAGATATAAATATCATAAAGAGTAAAATAGCAAAGATCAGCAATATTATATATATATATATATATATTAAAAATGAATTAAATTTACAAATGAAAATATACACACAACATACAGAATCAGATTAATGTATTAAAAAATAACAAATTTTTAAATGTATGAAAGCTACTAAAGGTAGGTAGTGCTGTCATAAATAAGTATATCTCCAAGGCTTTAGCTAACATGTAAACTTTTATAGGAAAAAAGATTAACACCCTACGAAAGAAAGCACAAAATTTTCCTAGCATATATGATGTTTTTTTTTTCCCTTCTATCTTTTCCTGTTTGTAAATGTAAAGAATGCAAAACATTCTAATAATAGACCGCATCACTAGCAAATGAAAGATTTCCTTAAGAATGCTTTAAATTAATACTGAAGTGGATGATAACCTTTATTGTAGGATAAAATTTTAATAAAATTGAATAATATAAAATTTAAATATTTCATTTGTTGATTATAAGTACTCTATAAAATATTTTCAAATTTTACTAATAATAATGTATCCTTACTTTCCAGATATCACTTCAGGAGCAGCATAATTTGGGGACCCACAGCTGGTTCTAAGGAATTCACCATCCATCATCATATTAGACAAACCTTAAAAATATTAACATATTATATAAAATATTTAAATGCTAATTAATTATATTGAAAAATAAAAATCAAATCTGAAAAATAAAGAGCAATTATTAATCTATTGTAGAAATTTGAACAATTTTTCTGTGCTTTGTTAATGAAATACAATGAGAAATAATGTAAATAACTTTTCAAAATCTAAACATGCGACTGATTTTTTAAAATTAAAATGGTATACTTCAACTGAAAAAAAAGATACAAGTTTTAATATTAATAAAAAATAATTGTAATAATATTAGAAAAACTTATGTTATAAAAATACTAAAAACAAACACAAAAACCAATGGATTTCAAAATGCCATCAATCTTTTACATTATATTATATATATTTTCTAATGCAACAATATATAGAAAATAACCAGATAAAAAAATAGTATTTATAATTTTTCTGAAAAGAGGAGGGGGATTTTATTGCCAAGAATCTTTCTTAAACACAAAAATAATAATTAATCAAAAAATTGGTATATTTCTTCCTTGCAATTTTAGATTATCAATATTTATAAACCATCTCTCATTTATTTTAACAGTCCAATTCTCATGATGATATAAAAAAATTTACCAAAATCTGCTATCTTCACATTAAGATGCTGATCTAATAATAAATTTTCAGGTTTCAGATCTCGATGAACCACCATATGACGATGGCAATAGTCAACACCAGAAATAATCTGTTGAAAGAATCTCCTTGCGTCAGCCTCTTTTAACTGAAAGAAGAATGTTACAATATTTAATGAATGCCTTGAAAAAAAATGATAAAAATCAAATATCAGTTCAATTTTATATTTTCATATTTGATATCAAAATTATCAAGTAAAAATACAAATTAATAAATTTTCCTATTTTTCATTCAGAATATAAGCAATTAATTTATATTCTAACTGATCTCAATATTTTAACTTAACAAATATCTTTTTACTGTCATGCATTTAAAATGAAATATCAATAATATTTATCAATTTTATGCTTCATTCTAATAGCTTACAAAACTCATTTCTAGCATTTAATAGATATACCTAAAATGTCCAATATGTAATTAACTAGAAAATGTTGCAAACTGAAAATGAATAAAAATAAGTTTTAAATTATCAAAATAATATACTCTACTACATGGCCTAATGAGGTGGAATAGGTCAGATAGCAAGTTGCTAAAATGTTCATCTCCTACCCTAATCATGCGATTAAAACATCTAAGCATTTTGGTAAAATAAATTATTTTTCATTTTATAACTGAGAATTATTTTTTAACTATGCCTGTCGAGGAAATCTATAATTTTTAGTTGATAATTTTTAGTCGAGGAAAACACTTCCATATAAATAATCTGTACAGAAGCATTACACACACGCACACAATAAACAAAGATTTTACAAATATTAAATATGGATTAAATTCACTGTAGCAAAGAGAACATGATATGATTCTAAGTAATAAAATCACTTACTTTCCCATGTTTAACAATGTAATCAAAAAGTTCTCCTCCAGACACATATTCCATGATCATAAATATATCTGTAGGAGTACTGATAACCTGATAACTATAAATATAAAAAAGAAATATTTTATTATTTGTCAAAAGTATCAGTAGTTTGGTTATTTTTAATGGTCAAATACAAATTCAAAATGTAAGGGAAAATTGGGAGGAGTTGAACTAAAAAAAATTTGTGCAATCTGTCCACTTGTTTAGACCAACCAAGAGTGCAGTTTATAAAGGCCTAATAGTATATTCTTTAATTCATTAAAAAAATGCCAGAACAGTAAAAGACATTTAAATGAGCTTTTATTTGTGTAGTTAAAATTTGTAACATTTTTGTCCCATACCTCCCTTATATAAGGGAAGAATGGGACAAGAATCAAGAAAATTAAAATTAATAAAGAATATATTTTGAATCCTTTTCATTTAATGATTTATGGTTTTGAATATGCCAAACAAGAGTCGATTTTGAAATCTTCATTGATGCTGCTACACCTTGGAAGCTTTATTGTCTTTTACTACTACTTCCACAGATTTTAATATATTATTATTTAATATATTTTTCCCTATCTAGATATTTTTCCTTCCATATTCGTGGCATTTTCATATAAAATTAATAATTAATTTAAATTTAGAGTGACAAAATCTTTAATAACATCCATAATTTAGCTTCACTTTTTTCATTACTTATTTATTATATTGCTTATTATTTTATTTACAGTTGAATTTCTCTTAATTTACAGTAGAAATTAAGTGGTAAACATCATTTCAGATAGAATTTTTTTTTTAATGTGAAATGGTACAGAATGATCTACAGTATGTATTCATACTTTATATATTACAGTTAATAACAAAAATAAAAAACAAAATATGTTTAAAGATAATGGTGCTCTTAAGTAAATTTTTGAAAAAGAGAGGAATTTTACTTTATGCTTCGGTTAATGGAAGCTTAGCCACTTTATCATTAGCATATGTAACTATTTAGAAAGTGTATTGAAATGTAATCAAGTATGCCCAATTCCTCCTTCTACAGAATTAAAATGCATATCACATAGAACATGGTAAATTAAGTTTCATTTGATTGTTAGTTTGTAAACACTATGCTTTGAGTTTATTATACATTTTACATATTTTTATTTTACAAATAATAAAAATTATTAAAAAAAAAATTTGTATTTACTGCTGAGGCATAAAAATCATGCTTTCTGTTTTAAACACAAATAATATTATAGTTGGTGTAACAATTAGGATTAAGCAAGGGGCAATAGCTGCTCTATCTAATGGAGAAACTAGAAATAGAACCTAGTTTTTTATTCCGGCATAAATGTAGCTGTCCCATTCTTCTCTACTTTTCCCTAATATTTTATTACTAAGATTTGAATTAATTTTATTTAAGAAATAAAACATAATTCAACAACAATGATAAAGAAATCTAAGATTCAGATAGCAAACTAAGTTAAAATTACTATATATAAGATTAAAAAAATGATGCACTGTTCTATGATATTTTTTTTTCAAAACTGTTTTGATAAATAAAACAAAACAAAAAGAAATACACAAGATATTTGATAAATGCTAAATCTGGATTTACAGTTTAGGCATATGAATAATAATCAAATGTTAAGCAAGTGAGATATTTAAGAAACATAATTTAAATATAAATATATGTGAACTATAATACATTTCAGGACATATAAATTATGGATAAATTTATTTACATTTATTATATTATATAGAAGTACTATAGATGTATTTATTATTTACAATATCTAAGGAATTCAAAACATCTAAAGCATTCCAATTTCTTTCATTATTATTAACAAGGGAGCAAATAATTTCACAACTATAATAATATATCAAAAGAATTCACTTACAGTTTAATAATGTGAGGATGACGAAATAATTTGAGATTTTGAATTTCTCTTCTGATTTTCCCAACGACATCTAGATTCTTTATTTTTTGTCTATTCAGTATTTTGACGGCAACTTTGTGTCCAGTAAGTTCATGTTTGGCAGCTGATAATCAAGGAATAAGGTAATAATTAGTGATGATTTTTAATATAAAAAAATAAATCGCTGAGTGTGTATATTAACAAATCTCTGGAATAATTCGCACAACAAAATCGTCATCTTATCAAAGCTAAAATTATGTCATGCAAATTTCTTTGTGTCCATTTAAATAGCATATTGTTTACATTTTACAACGCACATGGTCGTGAACCGCAATAAGTTATATTTATGTAAAATACAATTTTTCTAATTTTAAGAAAAAATTAAATATATCACTTACTTTTGACTTTGCCAAATGTACCAACTCCAAGTGTTTCACCTAGTATATAATACCCAATTTTCATTAGAGGTTGACCTCCAGAAGTTTGTGATTGCCCTTTATCCGCCATTTGTAATTATTTACTACAAATGTTTCCAGAGAAATCATAAACAATCCACACGCACGCCACACTTGCTACGCATGTAACATTACATCGCATATTTCAATAAAAAAATAATAAGAAGATTTAATAATATTTCAACATAATGAAAAGGTGATATTTTTAAAGATAATTATTTATGCAATTCTTGATTTAAAAACTTAAAATATATTTAAAGTAGAAAAAAGATTATTTAAAAAACATTAACCTATTTCTTTTGAATATTGTTTTAATGATGAGCTTTTATTCTAAAAGCATTTTGAAATGAAGTTATTTAAACAAATAATAAAACTTTGAAATCTGTTTTCGATTTTATGGTGTGATGAACAGCTGGCTGTAACTTTAGTTTCGATTTTCTGTTTTGTTTATATACGATACCGCGGTATTTAGAATCATGAATTACATCAAGTAAAATATTTAGGGTTTGTTTTATTATAATTTTCGTCATTTATCAAAAAATAAGTGAACTTCTTAAATGGCTAAAAGACAGAAAAATACTCCAAGAGAACGGTTTTTATATTTGAGAGAATTAGTAACAGAATTTCAAGATACATCATCCGTTGGTACTCATGGTTTCATTTTTAAATTTTTGGACTGAAAACACGAAGTTCGCTTAATTACTTTTTTTACTTTAGGATTATTGTTATGGTTCGATGAAAATTTTAGAGAGATTTTATACTTAGAGGAATTATGTAGATTCATCAATTTGTTATTCTAAAAAAAATGTAGTTATTTATTATTATTGTTTAAGTACTTTTTTATCCGATTTCAGCATATTAGTTGGTTTTGAAGCTTCTACAACTGATGCATTACTTGCTTAAATTAATTAAATTGGTATTTAATTTGTTCATTAAATGTAGTTATAAAATCGTCGCGATTTGTCTTACGATTTAAATTCTCAATATCTAAAAGCTAATATGTAAATAGTATTGCTTTGCTGATGATTTGTATTGATTGAAAGACATTTTAAATAACTAATTTGTATTTGTATCTGTTGTTCATATTTTTACACAAACGTAATTTGTGTATTTTTTAAAAATTTTTAAATACTCGTTTACTCATTTTTAAAATTTTAAAAACGAGTTTTTAAAATAAGAGATGCTCTATAGTGCTTCATTTTCAAAACTGTTCTGAAACAGTGCACTAAGAAAAGTGATGCCCTGTTGAATCTTTCTTCTAATTGTATAAGCTTCTTTCTTTAGCCATATAATGTACTGATATGAATAAACTTTTCATTAAGATTTCATGTTCATTTTATTTTATTTCGTTATTATGCTTGTAAGTTATACAATATTAAGTAATTTTAATAATAGTTATTGGTGGCATATTTAGTGATAATTATAATACTTTAATTGAATTAGTTCTTGAATTATGTACATTTTTTATCATATCATATATAAAATATGATTCTCATTATTGGATATGTTATTATAGTTTAATTTAATTCAGTAGATAGACATTGTATCACTAATGTATCAATATTTTTTTTGATAGAATAGTTTGGGTATTTTTGTATTTGTTGGGGTACCAGATAGAAATTTGCCAAATCCTTGCAAAAAAATGTCTTTAACATAATAATGCTAATATTTAAGTTTGAAGGCAGTTAGAATTCTGTAATTTAAAAGCATTGAAGATTGTGAAGTAATGTTCAAATTTTAATTTTGTACTCTCCCTCCTCAAAAATTTCTTTTAACTGTCATTCAATTTAGATTTTTATCTTATTATTGTGAATATATAATATAATATTTTTTTTGGTCCCCTGTCATGACATACAGAGGCATTCTTTAATGGATTAATGTTTTTATTACATTTTAAAAAGGTAGTAAAATAATTTCCTCATCATTCCCATTCTTTATACAAATAAACAAATATGAAGAAATGTTGAATCTGTTTGTCCGATTCCAAAACATCTATCCTCTTTATTCGTCAGTTGGCTCTTAATTACTCTAGAAAATTCTGAAACTCTTTGAAAAAGAAACAATGATATTTATCCTTCATGTTAGCTGCTGAACATGGATGTACATGGATTTTAAAATTTTCTATTTCATCCAAATGAGCTAAAAATTATTATATTAATTTACTTACAATATTCTTGCTGGAAAATTTACCCTTATTATCCTAGTAACAATACTTGATATGATTTAAATTTATTCAATAACATTAATGCTACTGTATTTCATGATAATAATCCAAAGATAATCATCATTAATTACACCTGTTTCATTGTAAAAATGTACTGTTTCTTTAGTATGTGCAATTTGCCAACACTGATAGGCATGGCATTGCTTGATACCTATTCATATGCTTTTGCCTGTACTTTCTAAATGCAGATTTATATATCAGTTATACTTCTAAAAGTGAGCAGATCAGCAGAAAGAAAGAAAAAAAAATCAGGGTTTTGTTATTTTAAAATGTCCTATATATTGTATCAGTGTGCGGTATATATTTAATATATATATTGTACAGCAATATTACATTGATAGTGTTTTGATTACAGAGATGACATTTTAAAATGACAAGAAAACATTTATTTGTTTTTCTATAGATAGGAAATTGGCATTTAGTTTTATTTTTGTCATATTAATGAAAAATTAAAAGATTTAGCATTCACCTTGATTGCTGTTAAATTAGCAGAAAGTATATATTTTTATTTTCTTTCTGTAATGCATAAGGTTGCGGCATTTATTTAATATTAAAAGTTTCTAATTTTTGGATAGGTAATCAATAGTATATGCCTGATGTATATTAAATATGTGCAGCCTAAATATTCTAATGTTGGTTTAATAAGAATAATTTTGGGAAATGAGAAGTTAATTTAAATGCTAGAATTCTGAGGTTTGTTGGTAGGAGTTCATAGCACATATTCATAATTGGCTTTTAAGTTAACATGTTAAATGGAATACTCAAGGTAACCCTTTTTTAATTTTTTTTTTGTAATGAATTGCTGTCTTAAAAAAAATATTTATTTTACTAAAAAAAAGAGTTCATTTGCTTTTTGAGTACCAAGTTTTTATTTCATTCATAATATCAGGTTTATTTATGGACATTTTAATATGATTCATCATATTTTGCCATTGAGTTCAATTCATCTTTTTATTCATATTTTTGTCATAACTATTGTTTTCATTTAAAGCAGCATAAGAGTAAAACGTACAAATAGTTGTTTCTCTTTGATAGTCTCTCTGTGTATTTTACATTTTCTTTAGTAGTGTCATATAGTTATAAAAATAGTCAGTGCATTTTCTACAAAAATATATTTCTTATACTTTAATTTTCAGTAAAAAAATAAGATTAGAAATATTGTCAAAGTATGAAACTTTTAAATGATAAATTTTTATTTATTTCTGCTTTGTTTTTCCTTTAGATGCTAAAGAGCAAGTTCTGGCTAATTTAGGAAATTTTGCTTATGATCCAGATAATTATATACACATGAAAGAATTAAATATTGTCGATCTTTTTTTAGGTAAATATAATTTAAAATGACACTTTCTACCCTTTTAATATGTAAGAGTTATATTTAAATGCAATAAGTCATATTTAGACAAATTCTTGCTGTTTAAAAATTAATTTGTTTCCTTCATAATTTTAATATTCTGTTTGTGTGTCAACTGTCAAATATGAACAAAAAGACTATGAGTAACATCCTAGTGAAAAGGAGAAATTGTAAAATTTCAGTATTTTTTGCCCTGAAACAAGTACAAATTAGAATTCCAACAAATTAAAATAAATAAATAAAACTTTTAATACAAAATGACTATATATAAAAATTATTCTTATCAAAATTGGAATATTTAAATTTTAACCCACTACTAGTGATATAATTGAAACACAAAATTAATGTTTCATTTTCTTGTTTGTGTTTTAACAAATTTATCTATTTTCATGCTTAAATTTAAGCCTTCAGATTAGTTCGTTTTCCATAGGAGGAAGCAGTAAGTTAGATAATCTTTTTTATGCTATTGGGGCTTTTAATTTTCTAAAAATTATTATTAGTTTAAAAATTGAAGAATTAGTTAGTTAGAATCTATAGTTAAGTTAATTCAGTATGGTATACTATTGGCATATATTTGGCTGAACAATATTACTGCTATCAAACAAACAGCAAAACAAAAAATGAAATCTGAAATCTAGAAATAATTCTCATTATATTTTTTAATTCACTAGGATGTCATGAAAAATTACTTAATATAGATTAAGTAATTTTTCATGTAATTAAAGTAATTAAGTAATTAAAGATTACTAAATATAGATTTTGTTGCTTATTGATTATTTTTTTTTCTAATAAGTCAGAAGAACATGAATTAATAAATCCAGATCCTGTAAAATATCTACAAAATGACTTACTTTCAGTTTCATTATCAAATTCTAAATGATTTTTTACTATCATAATAAAATTTTAAAAATAACTGTTATGAATAATGTAAATATTAATGTAAAAATATTTTAATCTTGTCTGGTAAACTGTGTAAGCAAATGGTAAAGTTATAGAAGCCTACTTCTCTTTGAAATTCACGAGAATGCTTTTTAACATATTTTGTTTTATCATTGGAACTTGCTAAATTGCTTATAGTAATTTTTATACTTAAATAATTCATTACTATTTTATTACACCTCTAATCTGCTGAAATTGTAGAATACTTTTAAAAAGTAAACGGTATTCTGGAGGATTAATAGTTATTGTCTACACTTTGCCTCTTTTTAAATTAAATAAATTTTACTCAGAAATTATATTAATGTATTGCATTATTGTTACTATTATTATTATTTTGTAAAAATATTATTTTTACTGGCATTTTTATAACATCATAAATTTAAAAACAAATAAAATATATTATTTGTTATCCATCTTTGCACCAACTACTTTGTTAAGAATATTGATAAAGTTTTATTTCATTTAAATCATTTATGTATAATTTGACATTCATAATTTCCTGCACAAGGTATTTTTAAGCATAAAAATATGATGAACATTTAATCATATTATTTAGTAGTCTTAAACCTGTTCTGTATATTGTGTAGATGATCCTTCCAAATGGAATCAAATTCTATGACATCACAATGCCATTTTAATTGTAATCTTCTAATTACATATTACCTTTTTCAATACTGTTATTTCATGTGTTTATTCCTCATATTCAATGAATAGATAATAAACAGAGTCTTTCTTCTTTAGGTTTCCTCAATGAAAGAAATAGTTTAATAAAAGGGATTAAAATGTTAAAGAAACAATAAAGATATTTTTAATTTTGTTGAACAATAAAAATGGACTATAATTGAAAATTATGCTAGTGAGATATATTGTTAACAAATTATGAAAATTCAGGAAAAAATTGCTATTTTTAAAAAGACAATGTTTTAAATTTAAAATAGTGTAAAAATATTAATATTTTAGAAGTTATCTGGAAGAATGTCAAAATCTAAGTTAAATTTTAAATGACAGAAATTAAAAAAAAAATGCATATATCTGATCTTTAAGCTATATTTATGCCAAATTTGTTAATCTTAGTTTGGCTGATAAAGCATCAATAGACACCCATTCTCCTTTATCTCTGTAAAAAATAAGGGAGAGTGTATTTATTTGTTAACACCATGTAAGATAGGCTCTTTGATATAATGCTACCAAATTCGACACAAATATGCTTTGGGACTTTCTGTCTAGACATATTTTTTTTTATTTTGAAATTTTAATTAAAAAATATGCAAGAATTGAGTGTTTTTCCATAAAAATTTCTGAAGATATTATTACACAAAATGGATTTTTATATAATTTAAAAATTATCTTTTAAATAATGCCAATTTGCATCTAATTTTTTTCTCCTAACGTTCAGCAGTTTTTAAGAATTACATAGTTTTATAAAATTTTATTGTATAATTATCAATTAGAAATCTCAAAGTAGCTATAAAATTTCATTATTTCATCAATTATTTAACTGCTGGATTTTCTTCTAATCTGAAAGCTGAAGAAGAAAGAATCTGTTGATTATCTGTCATTTATTTAGGGAATCAAAAAATAAAATTATATTATTGCAAAAAATTAACATGCAATTTGAAACAAATTATACACTTAAGTTTTTAGTGTCTTTATGATGTTAGGGGACTGAATTCTATGACAAAAATTCATATGCTCATTAAACAGAAAAATGTAAATTTATTAAGATAAAAACTTTAAAATGGTTTTTTGAAATAATTCTGAACATCAAGTTATAGCGTGAGATTTAGTTGAAATTTAATACAACCAATATTCCTGGCAAAACAGCTAATCATGTATTATTAATGGATAAGTAAATCCATAGTGTTAATATCTTTTCATATGGTACATGTATTATGACATAGACTTTCAAAGTCTAAAGAAAAAGTGACTTTTAAAGCAAAAATAATAAACAGTCTGTTGTCGTAAGAGCAATTTAGAACTATTCCAATCATAAAATCAATCAAATTGTTCTAATTTATAATAAATTCTGTCACTTTAAATTTGATGTTAAATAACCTAGAATATACATATTTTAATCTCTTCTTTTATCATTATTTTAAACATTTTAAAAATGTGTTGTTGCCTTTTCAGCAGAAAAATTCCATCTTTGTTCATTGAATGGGTTTTATTTTTCATTCAGCTTTACACAAAATAAAATTAATTATAGTCAATGAATGTGTAAATGTTTTTGCATAAAGTAATCTTTGAGATAGATTATAATAATATTTTCCTATAAAAAATAAACAATTGAAATAACTTATGAAACATTAGCATATAATTTATTTAATATAAGTTTGTGCCATAATGTTGTAAAAATATTCCAGATAATCTTGAAGACGAAAATAAAAATTTGGTGGAATTTGCTATTGGTGGTATCTGCAATCTCTGCTTAGGTAATTGAACTTTATTCTAAACAATTTCCTTGTTATAATATGGCTTGCTGGACTAAGAAAAATGCATTTAAAATTCTTCCTAATGTCATTCTCAAGTAGATATAATAATAAAAAAATATTATTAACATTATTAAAGGAGCTACTGCTAACATTATTAAAGGAGCTACCATTACAGTTAAAAAGATTCAAAATTTTAATAAAGTGTGTTTAATCAGTTTAGAAATAATGTGGATTTTATCTTTTAAACATCAAACATAACAGGAAATAATCTCATTTTCAGATCTTTGTTTTTAAAAAGTCTTTCTTTCATTATTATTTCTTTTCTATTTTATCATAATCTAGTTGCCGTTGTCCATGATCAAGATAAAATCAATCATGAATCTTAGTTTTTGTTTCCTAAAAATTATAAATAAATATATTTTTTTCATTCTCTTTATCTAGCTGTTAATGAAATAAGTAAATTAGAAAGTATATCTTTAAATAATTATAAATTGATTAATATTTTTTTATGATTAGCTTATCATATAAAATACAAATTAAAAAACATTTTTCTAAGCCCTAAACAGATCTGCATTTTGATCAGAAGTGAATGATTTGGCCTGAAGATGTGTTGTTTGATTTTTGATATTATTTAAAAAATGTTGAAACTAATATAATTTCAAAATCAGCATATTAATTTTTTTCTTTTGATGTAATATTTTTAAAATTAGGTACAAATTAAAAACAAAATTATTCATTTTCTATTTGTATCAAGATACATATATTTGTAATCAATGGATTAAAATAAATATTTATGAATATCTTTAAGAATTTTTTTTATTTAAAAATATTTATATGAATTGTTAAGGTATTAATTTTACAAAACTGTCTTCATATTCTATGATATATGTTTTTATTAGATGGTTTTTAGGGCATTCTTTTCAACAATTCTATGAAAATCTGTTGAATATTGAGTATTCATCATAAATTAATATATAATTGTATCATAAAATTTTGATCTTTTCATTACTTTGTCTATTTAAATATTCTAAAAATTAAATAATATTTCACTTAACTCAAAAATCAGTTTTGGTATAATATAATATGTTGGAATGAAATTTTCTTAAAGAATCTTTGTATGTAGACCTCATAAATGCCATAACAACAGCTTTGAAAGAAAGCTTGCAGTGACAAAAATAATCTGAATGGCTGCTTTGTTATCAAAAAGCAATTGTATGTCAATGGATATCATTATAAAGCATTTTAAATGATGCTGAATTCCCAGAAGGCCACTCCAAATAAAAGCAATATTGTATGACTTTTAAAGAGGAAGTAAAATGTCTAAAGGAGTAGAAAAGAATTTAGTTATGTTGAACTCAAATAAATATCTTTCACTCACTTTTATTTTTACCACAATTTTCCATGTAAGCTGTATGTTAATGTAGTACTTTTTTTTTTCTTTTCGTATATTGTTCTTTGGATAGTTGAAATAAAATGAAACGTGTTTTGAATTTGCTAAATATATGAAATACGTTTTCCATTTAAATATGGTTCTTATTATTTTTGTGATTACACTTTATATTATTACTGTTATTTTTAAGAAAGTATTTGATACTCAATTATAAGGCCATATTATTATTTTTCTTTTACCGAGGAAACCAGAATGTTTTATTCAATTATTCTATATTGCTATTTTGTATTATACATTTTTAGTAAATACAAATTTGTATTTTGTTCTTCATCATGGATAAACTGGTTTAGATTTCTATTATATGTAATATGATTTAAAATTTAATAAATAAAGATTCAGTTGCACAATATGATCAAATGCAGTGTATTAATTTTATTACAATACATATATATATATTTCATTTTGAGTGCATTTTTAAAAAACATATTATGTATATTCAAAAATATAAAATATTGTATATTTTGAAAAACATTACATGTATTTTCAAGTGGCAAGAAATTACATGCAAAATCATTTTTATCGAAGTGATGATGAGAACTTTTGTAGCATTTATTATCATAGGTCAATATGATTTTCTTATAAAGAATATTATTAGATTAAGCTTTATTAAAGACAAAAAAGCTTTGTCTGCGAAAATATTGAAAACATACCCATAAGCTAGAAATAAGGACTTTTGAGACTATAACAGAGTTTGAATTAAAAACTGGAATCTATAGATCATTTAATTAAATTATACATTTAATTCAATTAATAATGTAAAGCTTCAAAAGTTGAATGTTGTATGTATTAATCTGGCAGAGTTTTTTAGAATTCACTTGGATAAAATTTTGATATTGTTAACAATTTCAAGTTAAATTTGTTACAATTAATTTGTTAATTCTTTTCTTCTTTGATGAAAAATAATCTTTATAATTCAGCCAATTTTCATAAATTTTTTGCATTGTATCTCTTGAAATTAATTTTATTGTCTAAACATTTTTTAGATAAAAATTTTAAGCAGTTGATTTATAAAAGAGGTGGTGTTCAAAAAGTTATCAATTGCTTATCAAGTGAAAGAGAAGAAATAGTGTTATCTGCAATCACTACATTGATGTTTTTAGTTTATCCAGAAAGTAAGGCAGGTTAGTTCATTTTGCTGAGTATCTTTTCATTCAAATGTCAAAAATTTCATTCCTTTGAAGCTTCTAGAATTTTAATAAATCTAAAAAACTTCATTTGCAAAATGTTGACTTTACCAAAATTAGTGTTTACTGTTGTTAAAAGTTTTAAAATTATTATTTTGAAGATATTTCTACAATAGCTCTCTCTGAATATGATCACCTCAGGACTTCTGAATTAGGCAAAAATCTTTTTTTATTCAACAAATGAAAAAAAAAAGAGCACTTATTTCTTCTTAAGACTATCTGTAATTTATCTTAAAAATAACAAAAAATCATTAAAAAATTACTGTCAATAGGCAATAATTAAAGTTTATGTATTATTTTTTTTTGTACTTGTATTGTTAAAATTTTTTTTAAATAATACTACACACCAAATCTCAACTGCTTTACTCATTTCATTCTTATTTAATCCCTATCAAAATCATTAACATTTTATTGCTAAGTCTTGCTCATAAAAAACTTTTTTAAAAAAAAATTTGGAAAATATTAAGCCTATGAAATTTTTTATTGCTCCCACAATGTTGCGTTGCCTCGTTTTAGGTAAACTTTTATGCTGCCATGATTTTCAAATTTTCTCTAACACTGAAATCAATTCCACCCACCTATCCTTTTTTTGTAATTTAACACAGGAAATGGCAATTCATGGGGCTTCAAGCCAGACCTGGCAGCTTAACTGCCCCTTCATCCATATATAAAAAAATATGGATTCCATCCCATGAGGAAAATGACTCCTAGATATTTCCTTACAAATGAAGCCAGAAATTTCATGGAAGACAGTCATTGAAACTAATATGAAATGATGGTCTTATCTACTTAATTATCTACTTAATGTTATATCACTTAATATAACATTAACTGATATATTGATCACATGAAAATGAATGATCAAAAATAAATATTTTTTTATTGCATTTGAATATGTTGGTTTGGTACCATGGGATTTTAATAATATAAAGAAGATGATATCAAAAGCTATCACATTAAGCAATGTCAATTGCATTAAACAATTAAAATATATTGCTGATTTGAATTCATGACATTATTTATTGATAAAGTATTATTTTCTTATCTGTTCTGTAAAATATCTTTAAGCTTCTTCTTAGATGTAATCATAATAATAATTTGCTTTATTTTTTCTTTTCCTCTTTTAGCTATAACGAATGCATCAGTTATAGATTGTATGCTTAGATTTAAAGAAAGTAATAATAGAAGAATATCCAATCTAGCTTCTGTATTTCTTCAAGATTACTGTACGTCAGATCAAATTCAAGATGCTAAAATGTTATCATCTACTTACAAAAATAAGTATATTTCTCATTCTGGAACATGAGTGAGTGAAAATCAATTTTCTTTTTTTATGTATAAATGATGTATATTTTTGTAAAATAAATCACATTTAAAAAGTTTTGGCTAATTTTTTCAAGATTATTAATATTAAAAATACATAGTTTTAAAATATTTATTTACAAAAAGTAGTTATAAAATTTTAGATAATACATTTTTACAAATATGGTTTTAATCTCTGTCTATGGATGTAGATGAGATGATAATCAATTGTTATTTGTAATTGAACAGATGAATGCTGTTCCCCTTTTAACCCATCAGCCACCAGTAGCTATTTTCTCTACCTGTGGTATGGCCTTCTCCTTGTATTGAGAGCTAAAGAATAGAAAAGCAAGCTATTAGCAAAAGATAAAGTGTATATTCATGATTATATCTTAAAATATTCATCTAGTTTTATTTTAAAAGTTGATTAGTTAAATATCATATACAAAGTGAATATTCTTAGAAAAAGCAAGAATGTAACAAAGTGAAATATTTATATAGACATACATTTTTAGTGAAAGTACCCAAAACATTTTCGTCATA
>JAPMOR010012670.1:21813-35287 GCA_026543865.1 Argiope aurantia | reverse complement strand
TTTCAACATAACAATAATTACCCCCATTTTCTTGATCACTTGAAGAAATCTTTTAATCACTTCATTGGGATGTGCCTACTCTTTGCTTCTTCAGATTACTATTTGTTTTGCTTCATATATATATTTATATTTTACATATGTTTCCTCACTCAGATATCAAAAATTGATTTGATAACTGGATTGCATCTAAAGAACCAGACCTTTTTCTTCTTGGAATTCGTTTGTGGAAAAAAAATTCGTTGTGGGGAAAAAAAAAAAAAAAAAAAGATCAATATTATTTCTGAAAGGAAAATACTTTGTGTAAATCGATCTTTAATTTCTATAGAAAACACTTTTTCCCCATTTAAAAATGAATGTAGTTCTATTTATACACCCATTAGATTTATTTGTACAATATAATATTAATAACTGATTCTGTTATACTCACCATGTTGGCATACATCTCCAACAAATCCAGATGGGCAGCTGCACAATCCTGGCGAAATGCATTTGCCTCCATTCATACATGGCCTGGTACACATGCCTGAAAATATATGAGAACATTCTACATTCTAAAAATCTTGTATCATTAAGAATCAATTATAGTGGTGTCCAAAAACTAAACATAATTTGTAAAAGGGGAAAAAAAAAAAAAAGTGAGTAAATATTGTGAATTTATTCAAAATGTCTTATGGAAAATCATCTGTTGAAGGTGAAATCATGCCAAACATTTCAGCCGACATCTTCACACACGAAACACCATTGTATGTCGGAATGCAGATAATTCGGATTATTGGCTTTGGCAGTTCAGACAAGTTTCTAGCAAATGAACATTGTTAACAACTAACAAAACAATGATGACACAAAGATGTCATTGTTTTGTGATGAAATAATTGTTGAAATGCTGGAATTTAAAACTTGATCTCTAACTGAAAAGTTTTAAATTCTGAATGTTCCTCAGAATTGTAATAAAGGTTTAAAAGTGCTAGAAATGTCAGTGGATGACCAGTACTAGGTTGGCCAAGTGTCATAAATGTTCGCCAAAACAATATTTAGCAATAGCGACGTAGAGGGAGAGTTGTGTCGTAGAACTGAGTTTAGCATTCACACTAGTTGCAGAATTTCAAAATTCCAGATGAACTGCTTATAGGCGATTCAATTGTGTAGGCCTCTATATCAAACGAGCAACAGTTTGTATTCCTCTCACATCTACACATGAACAAACTCATTTAAACTGGAATTTGGCCAATGTGATGTTTAGTATTGAATCTCTTTTTATACAGATTTTCATCAACTAACAATGTGGCGAGAATGTGGAACTCATTTTCACAAAAAAAAAAAAAAAAAAAAAAAAAACCATCTCAGAAAGACATTTCCCATCAAGGAGAGTCATGATATGGGTAGACATCCTGCTGGGCAATCGAACAGACCTCCATATCTTAGAGACAGAATCCTACGACTGCTAAAATTATAGATAGAAATTCTTGAGTCTTATATTTGCCTATTTCGACGTACAGTCTGTCCTTACTTGTTGTTTATGGATGATAATGCACATTACCACACTGCAAGCCTAATTAACACCTTCCTTGAAGCAGGAAATATTCATCATATATTGCAGCCTACTCACTCACCTCATCTGAATGTATATTTTATCAAGAATTTGTGGGATGTATTCGGAGATGACTTACAATCCTTTCACACTCAGCAGTCTCTGTTCTACAACTGAAAAGAGCTTTTTGTGATGTTTTGAATTCTTTGAGCTTACAATTCATCCGCAATATCACATGGGAAATCGATAGGCAATGTGTTTGGCTGTCTGAGATTTTCACACTTATATTAAATTACAGCAACACCTTTTTATTTTATTCATGTTTCATTTCAAACTGAATTATTATTGCTGTTTTGCATTATTTCTTTAATTTTATAACTATTTTTTATTTCTATGTCATTTCCCTTCATTACAGCTTAGGTTTCCATTATTATTCACATAATTATCAATTATACGAAACAATGTTATTTTCTACTTACATGATGATTCTGTGCCTTTATTTTTAATCATTTCATGTAGAGATATTTAAAATTAAAGAATAATTTTTATTTATTAGAACTAGTGTAAATACTGTAGTATAGCATTTTTATGTAAAATCCAAAAAATAATTTAATGGATTTTTTTTTTGTTGCTTCTCTTAAAAAATTAAATTTTTATAGATTGCTTTTTTATTGTAATTTTTTTGTTATTTCTAATCGATTTTTTTATTTTATTATTATTATTATGTTTGTTTTTCATTGTAAAAATATAATCTCTTAAAAAATTGTTTTTTTTTTTTTTTGAAAATAAACTGTGCACATATGTAAGATATATATAAAATACTATGTGACCTGCAAGGAAATGAATGACTGGATATCATCCGAAGCAGATTTCACTTTTGCTTGTTTTTCTGAAGTCAATGCTTATAGATCAAGTCAGCACATATTATACTCATATTTTTTAGCAGCATATTTATTAAATATTTCGCTGAACATATTGACTGATGGGACTGGCAACAATGATTACATTCCTCTCTAATTTCTGTAATACAAAATCATCTGCAGAAGATATTAAAGGATATTTCCAAGCCTTTCAGTGAACTTCAGACATTATGAGATGATAATAGCAATAGAAATTTTAGCTCTACATTGTGATACTGTGCAAAGCCTCAACCTAAAGATGCAAGAGAAATTATTTGGTGTATCTTTTATCTATTAATTATCCATTTCAGTTTTTAGATTCATGGCATGCCATTACACAGCTTGATATTCAAAATAGAATCTCCTGTAACTTATAACTTTACAAAAATATAGATCTTTCTAAAGGGCATATTGATTCACTCTTCATTTTTAAACAATTCCACTCACATATCAATTTGACCACAATAGTAGCTTGGAAATCAATTTCAGCTAGAAAAGGCAACTTTTGACTTCAAATGCCTTTAAATTACTATAACATTGGCCTTTTCAATCTAACCATGGTTCAAAGATAGTTTTTGTTGGTCTCTATTTAGAATATCTGTGTTTTTCTCGTGGATGAGTGTATAGTGCTCACTTCTGAATTGGCAACCCGAGAAATTTGTATATTATAAAAATTATGAAATAAGAAATATTGTATATAAGAATGGATAATCTCTAAATAACATACCTTTATATAAAAATGAATGTTTTTATAAATAATGTTTTTTCTCTATAGATTCTTTGTAAATTCTTTTATTGAAATGTTACATAATAAAGAAATAAATCTTAAGTTTCAAAGAATATATATATATATATATATAATTTTAATTTATATTAAAATGATATTTTATTTCTAGAAATACAAAAAATAAAATATGTAAGCATACCTTCACATTCTGCTTTGCCATCCCATTCTCCACTATCAGTGCATGATAATATCTTTTTTCCTTTCACTTTACTTCCAGGTGGACAAACTACCACTAAATTATCCCTATACTGATAAGACATGCCCAATAAGATTGCACCAGTATTAGTTCTTGGGCGTCCGCATGCCATCTCTACAAGAATAAGATTATGAGAACGTCAGTTACCTTTGATCAAAGGAATTTCATCCATAAAAAAAATTTCTTCATTTAAATATCAGGAAAATTACATTTATCTTTCGGAATTATGAAATTTTCTGCGCATCAATTATGCTACTTTTTACATTTATCTTATTATCAGTACTTTTTTATTTATTTTCCATTGATTGTTTTAAAAATGTTATTCTTAAAGAAAGAATATTTATTTGACATTATATAAATTTTAAGGAAATGATATCATTGTATTCATATGCAACTTCTATGTCTAAATCCGTACAGTAATATAAATGCCATTTCTTTTTTATTAAAATTATCAGCTGCATATCTTCTGATTTTATCTACAATGATCTTACAAATGATGTAAGAATATTTAAACTAAACACAACTGTTGGTTTTATTTAAATCATCGCTGAATTACTTTTATTTATGTATCTCTTTAATGTGTATCTATTACTGCAATTGAAATATCTTGGCAGTTTAAAAATTCTTTTATTATTATTTTGGAATATTTCTAATCTCTCCAAAAACATCAATATTGACATTACTTTTTAATGATTCGAATTAAAAATGCAATATATTTTTGAAGCATTTAAAACAGTTCTGTGAATTTCCGGATATTTTTCAGAAAATTCTTTATTCTTATTTTCAGTATTATGCCTTACATATTATAGAAATAAAATTAAAAACACAGAGTATAAAAAAAAGTTTTCAATATAGTGCAAATTGTAAATAACCATTTTATTTTGGTAAAATAATATAGTACTCTGCATTACTTAAATAGTTTTGAATATCCTTTTACTTACTTTTGCATCCACCTGTTGGAATAGACCATGAGCTGTTTGCCAGGCAGTGTGATGTAAGATCGCCAAAGGCTCTGAAACCTGGTTCACAAGTGTAATATAATTTATCACCAATAGCAAATTTTTCTTCTTTAAATGTTAATGGAACAACATATGGTGGGAATTGCTTCAGTGGTGCGCATGTGACACCTGCAAAAATTTTTGGAGGAAAAAAATATATATATATAATAGTCAAAAAAGAACATAAACAAATTTTGATAAAATTCTGACTGTTTTATCATAAGTTTTAATTGGATAATTTGAATTTTTGAATTTATTCATATGTCCTCACATATTTTTGAGTTTGCATTTAACATTTTTTGCAAAATATGTAAATTAAAAAATAAAATTTTTATGCTTATAAAATAATGTTTTGGTGATTACAACTCAAAAAATTGCATGAATTTTGATAACCAGAATGTGATCTGGTGAAGCTGAATGGTCTCAGCATTTTTTTACAAGAGGGATGGATTTTTCTACCACTTAAAAAAAAAAGGCACTTAAGTTGGTCACATTTTAATCTAGCCAGAGCAATCTGGGAGCCACGGTCACATTTAATTTCCAGCTATCCTTACAGATTTGTTGCGAATTTCATAATTTCCGGAATCAAGTTTCATCATTTTTTAGATCAATTCATTTTTATTTATGTAATAATTACCACATTTTTAATATCTCAAACATTTTTGCATACGTTTTTTCATTTTATTGTATAATTAATCATTGTTATTTTATTTTCGCTGTTTATATTTGATACAACTCATTTTATGAAGTTCAGCATTTTTATTGTTGTTTGTAATGCTGTTTATTTGGCATTTATTTAGCCTTTTTTTTTTTCTTTTGTACTTTTGCAATAAACATTTCAAATTCGTATATTGATTGTTCAATTAGGCACATTAAAGAAAAATAGTTTAAAATGCTACCATTTAAATTAAAATTGAATAAAATTTCCAAAAATTCTTAATATGATGGCTTATCTGTTACAAATATCTGAATGAATCTGAATAAATAATTTAGAATAATATGCACATATTTTCATTATTTATATGCATTTGCAAATTAATAAAATTAACTGCTTTAAATGAATAATTGGAACAATTAATAATTTTACTTCATTTTTATACTGTGGAAAATGCATGAACAGATATGAGATTTTATTCCATACAAAGATGACACAAATAAAACAAATATATTATATATATGTACTGATATTTTAATTCTAATTTCAATTTAATTAATTTCCAAAATTTTATCTTAATTTAGCCCATAGTAACTTCATTCTAAAAATATTCTCTTATTTCGTGATCCAATTCCACTTTCGGTTTAATTAATCCCTTTGTAAAAATAATGCGCTATCAGTACTACGTATAAAATGAAAGTGATACTTTAGTTACATTTGTCAGAGGTCGGCATATGTATTCCATTGGCGCGTGGCCGGAAATCCTATGTTATATAAGACTAGTGATCATTTGTTTCTCCGTTCTTTCTTACTTCTGCTTTTGTGCCTCACTGCATCTGCTTGTAAATAAATTGCTTTCCCGAGATGGATATTAAAGAGAGAATAAAACAAAACTAAAAATACAACGTCTCGTCTATGTCTTCAAACCTGCACTCTGCTTCAATCAAAATAACGTTACACACACACATATTATATTATATAAATTATGTTTGTGCACTCTATTTTTCTTGTATTTGTTTGAATTCTATGTATTATAATATATTAAAAAACATGCTGACATTGAAATTTTTACCTTTCAATTTTATTTTATTATGAAATTTTTTTTATGTTTTTTGAGCTTTCCACTAGAAATTTCTTATGAGCTGATGGAAGACAATTAAAATCGATTTAATGATTGAGGTATTTGCATTCAGATAATTCAAGATTTTTTTTTCAATCCTGACAGTTCGCGTTGCAGAATTCTGGGATTGCAAAAAATGTCTGCTGTGAATTTCATTCTTTAATCTTAGCAATGAAATACAACGAAAGAAAAATAAGTTTAAACTTAAAACTTGGCAGAATAACTATATGAAACAAAAAAATTTTCATGAATTCTTTCTACTTTCTTTTTTTCTTTCTTTTTTTATTTTCCTACGTGTTTTCTGTTTTTATTGTATAGGATAACCAAAATTTTTGCTTTGAATATAGGATCATAGAAAATGTTAAAATCCGAAAGTGGATCATAAATGGAAAAAGTTGGATTATTTTTATATGCAGTCATGCCTAGCTTAACAAGTATCTTCCATATCGAGTAATTCGTATAACGAACAATGATTTGCGATGCGAGGATACATTGTGATGTTATATGTAGAAGTGGTCTATATTTCGGGTATAAATTTGTGTTGAGGACATATTTGAAGATAATCTTTATTTATACCTGGAAGATTTATTGGCTGAATAGCATTGTCAAACGTAACCTCGAGGGAAAGAGGTATTGTGCTAGTTTCTTGATCAGAGATAAAAACGACGAAATTGTGCATCTGGCCAAGATTATTGGTCTAGAAGGGGATAGCAACGACATCAATCAACTGATGGAAGAACGCAGTCAGTACCACAAAAGAGTTTATCGAGCTGCCTTCTGCGTCACAGTAAAAAGTTGGGAATAAGATTTAACCAGGAAATGTGGATAACAGCGAAGCAATAACCTTTTAGTGAAACAAGGGAAATGTCGAAAGATGAGAAATTAATATTGCATCGTATGGTTAGTAGCGCTACCCTAATCAGGCAATAAAGCTGTATCTCTATTTCGCCCAATTTTGGAGCATAGATAACGATAATGCCTTTAGGCAGATTATTTTTTAAAAACATGTATTATAAATAATAAATTACATAATTATAAATTTTTTTGAATATTATTTTCTGAATGGAACGCACTATCCTATTTTACATGGATTCCTGTGTAAACAAAGCGTCTCGCATTACGAGTAAGATTCGTAAAGAATTCTATGAAGAAAGCGAGATTCCATTGCAATTGTAAAATCACTTACCAACACATTTAGGGACAGGTTTATCCCATTTTCCAGTATCCAAACATTTTGCGGTGTCGCTTCCTATCATTTCATACCCTTTATGACAAGCAAAAGTGACTCGGTCTCCATAGTGACCAGGTACATCTTGCACAACATAGCCATTTTCAGGAACATCAAGTTGTCCGCAAGAAATCTCTGTTGTAAAAATTTAACATATGATTAAAAAACTCCGATCATATTTGAATGGTAATTGAATAAAATAAACTATACAGATGATAAAATAATGATTACTTCTACAGAGAGGAACCTCTCCTGACCAAGTACCATCTTCCAAACAAAATCTTTCATCTCTGCCAAAAATCTGATAGCCTTTGTCACAGGTATACAGCACTGCGCTTTGAAATGAATAGTCCTCGCCATCCACTTCTCCATGCTCTGGTACTTCCGGCGGTGGGCAGGTGATTGGTACACAGTGCGGGGGCTTTCCTTCCCACACACCCTGCCAAGAGCATTCCACTGTGGTACTACCTACTATTCGGAATCCCGGAAAACACTGGTAATAGCCTCGACTTCCAACGGTCATGTTGTCTGGAACTGTAATCTTGCCAAATGCTATGGATGGCGGCTCTCCACATAAAATTAGTTCACAGTAAGTGCTGAAATTTTTTTAAAAAAATTATAAAACTAGTCAATTTATATTAAATTTTATCAATTTGTAATAGGAAGGTAAATTAGAAACTTTAAATAATTATCCTATTAATTCAAATACATGTTTATTTAAATCGAAAATGTTTTTTTATGAGACAAATCATAAAAATTATGAGTAGTACAAATCTATGTCCGACCTTTTTAACATGTAATGAATATCTGTTACGAAATTTTTAAGTGTTTTACCATAACAATATTTTGTAGGATTTTTCTTTTCTTTCGAATTTAGATTCTTTATATATGCTCTTAATTAAAATACAAAAAATTACTTTTTTACTAAAATTGTTTTTAAACTTTATTTTGATAAATTTAAATTGAATTGTTATTAATGGAAATATACAGAGGGGAAAAGAATTGGCATGTACCCCCTTTATTAAAATAACTTTTTTTAAAAATCATTATTAGATTGTTTCGATCTCCGGTGAAAAGAAGTTAAAAGTCCGAAGACTTAACTTTTCTATAAATTGATATTAATTAAAAAAAGATTTCGAGCAACTGTTTTATAAAATATTTTAATCATTGTTTGGATTTTCGCATTTCCGCGTTATTTCCTCATAAGTCAGAAGAAAAGAAAAAATAAAAAAATAATTACTGCTGCATAAACCCTCAAAAAGAAAAAAGTAAAGCAGAACAGAACTGACAGAGAAGCAAGAATCAATTTTTAATTCAAATTAAGAAGATTTAATTCTAATTCAAAAATTGTAAACGATTTCGAAACTTTATTTATGGATAAAAAGAAACTATTTTATTTTAACTGATCAGAATATTGATTATCCATTGGTTCAAGCTATTTATTTATCAATTAAGTCTTTTAAAGTATGGATCACTAAGAGAAAAACATTAACTTTGTTGAAACTAGATGAAATCTCTAGTAATAATGAGGAAAATATGTGTACTTCTATGCGCTTGCCATCTATTGGGCAGATAGTATGATTTACAGCTACCAAATTTGGCACATATATACCTTGGAGAGGGTGAGAATGTGCACCTCAGAACGGTTTTTTTTCTTTCTGAAATTTTTGTTAACGTTTTATTACAAATTATTAAAATCCATTAAAAACTAAGCTGAAAATTTGATTTTTTTTCTGCATTAACTTTCGAAATTATTATTGCACAAATATAAAGTTTTACCGTTTTTATTTTTTTTTTTTTTTTTTTTTTTTTTTTTTTTTTTTGATGATACCAACTTAATAGTCTTGTGAATTTTCCTGAATTCTTACAATTTTTATTTATTTATTTGAGTATTTGTTCCTCTAAAATTTAAACCGTTTTTATCTTTTAACAAATGTTTAATCACATGGTTTTCTTGTATTGTTTTAAACTAAAGAACTGTGCAGTTTACAAAAGTAAAGTTGTAATATCGCGCGATTTAGAAAGATGATATTTATGTTTTTAATAGCGCGCTTGGGACTTTGGATATAACTTCAAGTACACAATAAACAGAATATTTAATACTAGCCGCCTTTGGCGACCAGCCGGTTCGCCAATCTTAATGTTCGTTAAAATTTTAATAAATAAATATTTTATGCAATTTCTACTTTAATAGCCTCTTCATCAAAATATTTTAAAACTTCAAATTTTGATAGTCATATAATATTATAAAGGCCTTCAGTTATAACGTAATATGTATCTCTCTAATTTTCTGTTAGCTCCCATAGAATTTATACTTTAAATTTAAGTGGAAATGATTAATCTGCAATTAATATAATAATATTTTTTACTGAAACAAAGTATTTTTTTGTAATATGATTACTGAAAACAGTCACTGAGCGTTTAAACTTTATGAACACTAAAGAATATATTTCTTAATTTATGTGATATTTCAAGAATTTGTCAACAAAATTTTCTCAGGTTCATCATGACCACATCGATTAATTAACAATGTTTAATTTTAAATGTATCAAACACTAAGAAATTAAAACGAACCGTTTAAAATTGAAAAGGTTGAAAACAGGTTAAAAAAACTACTTAAAAAACGATGTACTTAAAATTATAAGCATTTACAAAAAATATATAGCTAACATAAATACAATTTAATTACAAAAGCATGCAAATAACCTGAAAATAATTTAAATCAAGTCCGCAATCAGTTACAACAATCAAAACACAATGCGCATGCGTGAATTTTCAGCAACAATTACAGTAACGCAAACGCGTGAATTTTTCTACGCCAGTTGGGGTAACGATATGCAGATTAGAAATTTTTAATTTCCTTTATTCTGTTTTATATTAATTCAAAAGTACTTCAGAATGAATCTGAAAGATCGATTAATTAACAATGTTTAATTTTAAATGCATCAAACATTAAGAAAATAAACAGAATCGTTTGAAATAATCGGCCGAAAAATGTTAAGCCTAGCCTCATTACTGTTGGGGAAAAAAAACTGAAGCCTTACTCATTTGGCGGTGGGGGAAATAAAAAGATTTTTTTTTTGGCGAAAAAGTTAGTTTTTAATTAATAATTAAAATTCTAATTAAAAATTCAAATAAAGAAACCCCAGGTGCAGATTCCCGACATACAAGGTATACATGTACCAAATTTGGTAGCTGTAGGTCAAACGGTCTGCCCTGTAGAGCGCCAACACACACACGCATTGAGCTTTATAAGTACTAGCCGCCTTTGGCGACCAGCCGGTATTACCGCTCGCTACAATTTTAAGTAACTGGTCTTTTAATAGATTCTCAAACAAAACATTTTTAATCTTCAAATTTTGATAGTCATACCAAACTAATACTGTTGCTTAGATCGTTTCGCTCAATTTACTATATATATTTTGCTAATTTGTTGTCATTTCCGATAAAACTTCAACTTTAATTTAAAGTGGAAATGATGAAATTTCAATTAATATAAAATATTTTTTAATAAAACCAAGCGTTTTATTTTATTTATCATCTTTATTGTTATTTATTTATTATTATTATTATTGAATATGAGTATTGCAAACAGAATCGCTCGGTATTTAAGTCTTATGTGAACTATAAAACATTTTTCATAATTTATGCAATATCTCAAAGAATAATTCAACAAAAATTTCGCAGATTCAGCATAAAATTCAGTTTTTAGTTTTTCTTTCAAAAGGATTGAAATGAAATCAATAATAATATTTTGTTCCGACCTATAAATATATTTCAAAAATTATGAAGTCTAAATTTAATGCAGTAAGGTATATTCTGAGAAATATTCTGGACACACCAAATTTTAAATAAATGAATGAATGTTTCTATTTTCCAAGATCAACTAAGACTTATTTATGAAGTTTAGAATGTTAAAAATTTAGAAAAACTCAACATTTTCATAATCTTAGGCCAATTAATCTTGAGAAACCCGCGCGCTGATTGGCTTATTTTCTTTGAAACGATCGATGGAAAATCAAAAATTATCCTTTTTTTTTATTGAATAGTGATATTCAAATTTTCATAAATCAGTCAGTTTAAGTGATTGATTTAGTTGATTGGAAATTAACTCTTTTTGTTTAAAATATTAGTGTTTGAAGAACATTTTGTTATTCGTGATTTCCACAGCAAAAGCTTTATGTAAAATCAAAAATTCGTTATTTATTAGAGCATTTATTGAATCAAGTTACATAAAATATAACCATTTTCCATTTAGGCCATTTTAGCAGATCTGTGTCTTACTAAAGGTTTACAAATTAGCCGTGTGGCCCTGATTTGAATGGATATCCTGTTCATATTAAACAAAACTTGCCTTAAAATAAAACTGATTTATTGAATTAATAATATAGAGAGTGTAAAAGATCATAAAATAATTTTTCTTGAATTTATTTTTTAGAAAAAATAATATTTCATATTTGTTTCATTTCCTACAGACACGTGCCGAAAATTATATTTTTGCAGATTTCATTTCTAAAAAGATTTAATTTATTTATAGTTGGAACTTTAATCAATGTGATGGCAACTTTGAAAAAAGCTAATTTTTTTCCATGAATGCGAAACGTGCTAGTGCAACTTAAATTTTATTTTTATTTTGTGCGAAAAAAATTGTTGAAAAATATAGTTAAAATATTTATTTAAAAATTCATTAAAAATAGAAATTTAATTTTAAGGTTAAAATATTGGTATCATTTAAAAAATAAATTTTTGATCTTTAACTTCATGTAAAATTCTTTTTTGCGAGGTAATATTTTCGGAAGTTATAGTAGAAACACGCCAAAATTTCGCTTAATTTTTAAATAAATAAAATTCTAATTAAAAATTCGAAAAAATAATCCCCAGGTGCACATTCCCGGCCTCCAAGTTATACACGTGCCAAATTTGGTAGCTGTAGGTTGAATGGTCTGACCTGTAGAGCGCCAACACACACACACACACATTGAGCTTTATTATAAGACAATTAAAGTAACACGGCTTTAATGTAACGGAGTCATGGACATGAAGTTATATCTAAACGAATTTTTGGAAATCAAACAAAACCAATATTCCGAAGAATCAACCGATCACCCTGGGAGACTAGTTTGTAATAAAAATATGTGACTCATTTCATAATCTTTGTAGTTCATAAAGCTTTCTCAACACATCAGTTGTCATATAAGTTGTATGTAAACGAAGTAAGACGACTTATCGACTTCTTTGCATACAAAGTGAATTATTTAGAAATTATTTATGCTGAACTATTTTTCACCCTAGAAAGAAACTCACTCAGTGATATTCCAAGCACCATTTCCAATGCACGTATGTTTTGGCGATCCTATTAATTTGTATCCTTTTTTGCATGAGTAAATAGCTTCACTTAGCCCAGGCACGTTCTTAACGACGACGCTTCCATCTTTGATATCTGGTGGTGGTTCACAATGTAAAACTTCGCACATAGGAGGTTCACTCCATTTTCCGTCGGATTCGCATGCGATACCTGCAAAAGGTAAAAGATATTCAACTTTAAGATATCCGAACACGTTCGGAGCACTTTTTTATAAAAACATGGTGCAACCATGCTTTAACCATTCTGGGTTTAAGACTATTAAAAATATCAATATTTGAAAGAAACATCAATAATTTTTGAAAATTGGTATTTAATAGCATACATTTAAGCAAATTCTTTAAAAACTTCAAAACTATTACTGTCATCCGAACAAAACTTATACCAAAATAAACTAAATAGTTTTCTCCAGGGAATGAACTACAAGCGTATGGGTATAATAATAAAAAGTTTAGAACCAGTCGAAGATTTATCATGAAATTTCTAGTAAATTTAAGACTTATTACTCAAACAATAGGCTGTAAATTCAAAAAAAATATTCACTCAATCTAAATTCTTTTAGTTTATTCCCTATAAAATAGTATAAAGACAAAGTTCAACAAATTTCATAGTAATATGATAATTATATTTTGTGTTATTTGATTTGAAGTGAGCAACAAATAAGTAAAAATCAATTTTAAGAAAAATCCATTTAAATTATA
>JAPMOR010012670.1:0-21803 GCA_026543865.1 Argiope aurantia | reverse complement strand
TGCATTTAAATTATACAATAACGTGTTTTAATAATAAATTATGTGTGCACATATTTAAAATTCCCCATATTTATAGGTTATACATTTTTCCTCCTCAGTTTTTAATAATTTTCCTCTTATAATCATTTTTTCTGGCAATTTTTGTGCATTTGACAGTGAATGCCGCCTAGATTCATTTATTGTGCTTTTGTCGAGCTCAGCAAATGCTCTAACTGCATTTGCACTAGGATACACTCTAATACCCTTAAGGATATTCAGTAATCCCATAAAACCTTCGTTAAAATGTATTACAGACATAAATGCCCCTATTTATCGAGTTCGGAGCTCAACAAAGACATCCTTAAGTACAAATTTCCACAAAACATCGTTGATATTCTCAATGGCATTTTGCGTTTTTTTGTGCAAAAAAATTTGCAGTATTTAAAACTAAACTTGTGTTTATACAAATTTTTAACTTGTTTTTGGCCCTTTAAATCGATTTTTCCAGTTATTTAAATGTCCACTTCCAGTTTACCGATGAAAATATCTTGATCATTATGAAAATCATTATGAAAATATCTTGACTTCTAATTAAGGTAGAGACAAAAGTAAACCTGTTTTGGATAGCTCAAAAACTGGTCTATACAATAAAAGAATTATTAAAAAAAATTTAAAATGCCATTTTTAGCTTAAAATCGACCTTTCGACGTCTTCGGATACCTTAATACATAAAAACTGAAAACTCAAAGTTAACTAATTTATAAAATTAATCTCTCACTCTCGATATAATATTATATATATATATAATGTCTGTGTGTTTTAACTTTATGTATTTCTACCGCCCGCAATGGATTCGAACAAAAGTTGCCAACCACATTTTTTAGAATCCGAAAGGATTAATTATGTTATTAAAAATGTTTTCTACTCTTTTCTACAAAAATGAAAGACATTTCGGAGAAAGATTTGTTCGTTTTTCCATCATAATTTCTAAAAATATCAAATATTTTTTATAATTATAAAATTTAAAGTATGAGCTTTATAGCAACTCATTTTCTTTGATTTTCAAACCAATTTAAATTCAACTTTAGATATAATTCCCATCATTTTTTTTAATTAACATGTTAAATCTGTTTCACTGTTTAACCAAATTTCTCTCGTGTGCTTTTGTAGATGTTGAAGTTTAACTAATTTCTGGAAAATTTTAATTTTTGGCAAACGATTTTCTTTTGTTAACTATATATTAAACCTAGTTAATTTTCCTTTAAACGCTTTCTTTGTTGTTCCATTTTCTTAAACAATTTGAATGAATTTTATTTCAGATGCTTTACAAATTTTAATGCACCCACAATTAGCATATATATTTTTAGTGTAGTTTTTTATCTGTTTTTTTAGCTTGAGTTTATTGAATAAGATTTTATTCATTTGATTAAACGTCATAGAAAAGTTGGATGTCATGACTGTTATATGCGTGTAATGTGATGTGAATGCAGATAATAGATTCTGTACCAATTAAAAATTTTCCACAAAATAAATAAATAAGCACAAACAAAAATGTTTTTAAAATATATGCTTTTTTTTATATTGGCGTCAGCATTTCCAACTTTTCAAGTACTCTGTGAAAATAATTTATCGGCCTGTTATCTATATTTTTTAATTGCCTGAATTCATTTTAGTAGCAAATGGTATTAAAATACTTTCGTGTGTTATTTTCATTTAATTTAAATTTTGAAAAATACGTTCTGAGTTCACATTCCCACATTTCAGTTTGTTTCGAAATTTGTAATTCTATTTCGAATGGTCTTACCTGTAAAGCTCCAACGGCCAATTATAAACATGCAGAGACATTTTATTTATTATTACAAGAGACTATTTCAGCTTTGAGACCTTAAAACCATATTGTATCCGATTTATACTATATATTTGTTATAATTACGTTCTTGTTTTGTTACTGTGTTCTTGCAAATTACCCGATTATTTATAAATTCTCTCGTATTTCATTTATCAGGCAAGAAAAATGTTATGTGATGCTACCTAATAAAAAAAACCGAATTTTCTTAAAATTTTAATTAGTCAACACATTGTCAAAGTAAATTTTATAAGAATATAATCTAATATACATCACTTTATCCATTCTATTCTGTTAAACATTTTTCACTAAGTACCGTGGCATATTTAGGCATTTTTCTGTCCTAGACAGCGCACATTATAAAGTCCTTCTTTTAATAATAAACTGGTCAATTTTGTTTCACATTATAACATATTTTTAATTTAATCAGCATCTTAATTTTTTATTCTAGATTTTTTTCTACAAAAATGTATATGTTTTTTATTTATTATAACTTTTAGCTATGTGGTATCTAAGTTCAGAATTATTTTTAAGCAGACACTTAATGTGTATTAAATACTAGCCGAATTTGGCGACCAACCGGTTCGCCAACCTTAATGCTCGTTAAAACTTCCAATTACTATTTTATGTAACTTGTCCTTTGATAGCTTCTTTATCAAAATATTTTTAACCTTCAAATTTTTATATTCATATAATTTACTTATACTATTATGAAGGCCTTAAACCGTAATATGCTATGTATCTTTTTATTTTCCTGTCAGCTGTTGTAAAATTTCAATTTTAATTTAAAGTGGAAATGATGTAACTGCAATTAGTATTTAAAAAAATATTTTTCTTAAAACCAAGCATTTTTTTTTTTAAATATGAGCACTCAAAACAGAGTCATTCAGCCTTTAAGTCTTATATGCACTACAGAATAATTTTCATAATCTATGTAATACTTCAAGAATTATTGAACAAAAATTTCTCGCAACTCGATAACTACAAAACACAAAGAACTTGGTCAATAAAATTTGATTCGTAGGTTATGCATCTAAAATATAGATACTAAATCCGTTAAACGGTAAATGCAATAACTCATAAACGTAATAACTTAAATCAGTGAAATTCGGTATGTTATTTAACGTCTATAGCAGTTAATGTCAAATTGTGGTGATAATATGCAGGCAAAAAATTGTCCAAAATATATTCTCGCAATAGAATGAATAAAAATGGTAGATTTACGCAAAAGATCTATATTTCGTAACTATCATCCACCAATAAGGTATTCGCAGCCTCAACCAAGGCCTATAATTTTATTTGGTAGGAGATAAGACCTTTATTGTAAAGCACGAATGAAAGTTTGGGAGAGACCACTCGTGCTAATTTATTCTAATTTCTTGAAACGGGAACCGCCCCCGCCATTTTTTTTAAATGTGTCTTTCATAACAGACTAAGAAAATTAATTTTATTCTCCCCTCTCTTTCTCTCTCTCTCTAGTCTTAACAATTAATGTGTTTTACAATCAAATTCTTTTCTATATTTTGATTTTTTTTTAAATTTTAAAGTCAGTTTTAAAAATTAGTTTCTGGAGCAGTCATTTACATGGCAAATTATATATATATACACACACACACTAGATTTAACCCGCAACTTCGTACACGTGAAAATTTTGATGTGTATGTGTGAGAACTGACGGTCTGAAATATAGAAAAAAAATCAATCAATGCAAAAAAAATGAAATGCACGCAAAAAAATTGAATCGAAAATAATAAATGTAGGCAGAGGGAATATGTACAGAAGGGGAAAAAAATCAAGGGAAATGAACAGGAATGTTCGAATTACAGTAACATAAAAAAAATGACGGCAATGTAAACCCAAACAAAGCGCTACCAAAAAATTACCAACCTCGCAAAGCGCCAAATGGTTGTATATCAAAGCTTAGCCCACAAAACTAACCTAAAAGCAGTTTATTTAAAGTGTGTACCTGAAATAAAACAAAACAGGAAACCAATAATTCAAAATCCAGTCCGTTGAACTTGAAAGTAGTAGGATATTGAAATTTATAGCATCAATGGCTTTATCTTTTGCGCATGCGCATGCTATATCTTTTCTACGCCAGTTGGGGTAACGCAATATAGATTATAAATTTTTAATTTCCTTTATTCTGTTTTATTTTAATTCAAAAGTACTTCAGAATAAATCCGAAAGATCGATTAATTAATAATGTTTAATTTTAAATGTATCTAACATTAAGAAAATAAACAGAATCGTTTGAAATAATAGTCAAAATCATGTTAAGCCCAATCTCATTGGCGTGGGGGGAAAACAATAACCCTGAAGTTTTACTCATTTGGCGATTTTTGGCGGAAAGTTGGTTTTTAATTAATAAACAATTAACCACTCAATTAAACGGAATAAATAGTAGCCTAGGTCCTATTCCAGACTATAATCTATCTTTCAGCTAAATTTCATCCAATTCTGTTCAGCCGTTCTGGCGTGATTGACTAACAAACATCCATCCAAACTTTCACATTTATAATAGTAGTATATATATAAATACAATTTAATTACAAAGGCATTCAACTAACCTAAAAACAATTTATTTACACAGTATATATGAAATAAAACAAATCAGCAAATCAAGTCCGTGTTTCTTTAAAATCAAGTCAAGTCTATTTCATTTATCGATCGAGATTGAGATACGTAGCTACAACAGTATAATACACATAATTTTTAAACTTTCAATTAAAATGAAAACCCAGTTGTCAACAATCAGAACATACTGCGCATGCGTGAATTTTCAACGCCAGTTGGCGTAAGGCAAATGCGTGAATTTTCTACGCCAGTTGGGGTAACGCAATACAGATTAGAAATTTTCAATTTCCTTAATTCATGTTTTATTTTAGTTTAAAAGTACTTCAGAATGAATCCGAAAGATCGATTAATTAACAATGTTTAATTTTAAATGCATCAAACTCTAAGAAAATAAATAGAGTCGTTTAAATATTCGGTCGAAAACACGTTAAGCCTAACCTGATTAGAGTGTGTGGGGGGGAAGAAACTGAAGCCTTATTCATTTTGGCGGGATCTGGCATCAAATTTTTGGCGAGAAACTTAGTTTTTAATTAATAAAAAATTAACCAGAATAAATAGTAGCCCATGTCTTATTCCAGACTATAATCTACCTCTGGGCTAATTTTCATCTAATTCCGTTCAGCCGTTCTGACGTGATTGACTAACAAACATCCATCCATCCATCCAAGTTTAGTTATATTAACGTCCCGTTTGAAGCAATACTAGGGCTATTTTGGGACGGACCTCGTAATTTTGAACCGCGGTCAGATGACGAGGACGACACCTGAGCTGGCACCCCCCTCTCCACACCACATCAGCGGGAGGACGTTTGGTCAGGACGAATTTAACGTGTCCCCCTTACACGACGGTTCTTCGGTGGAATCGGGTCTCGAACCTGGGTTCCGGTTCCGAAGCCGAGACCTTACCACCAGGCCACCGCGGCCCTTCATCCATCCAAACTGTCACATTTATAATAGTAGTATAGATATTGAAAAGAAACAGAAAACATTAAAGTCAATTAACTGGCGAAAAACAAAAGAAATGCAGACTGTTTAATAATACAAGTGAACACAGATTTTATTTTCTGAATTTATTTTAATGGCTTTGAACACTTTATTTTCTATTCTAAAATTTCTGTGTATGACTGAAAAAATAGAAATTTATCTACCTTCGGCTAGAATGCAATCCTATCAAGTTCTTCATGTATCGCGATTTAAAATTTATACAACCGTTATTTTTATGCTCATTCAAATATCAGCGACACATTTTCATTACATCCCTTAGTCAAAGATTTTAATCATTTGAAGAGACATATTCGATAAATTTAATCTAAACAGGTAGTAAGAGCTATTATAAAAGACATAAAATATATAATTTCTTTAAATAGAAATGATAGTATTTAGGAATATTTTGAGGAGATTTGATTTAGACTTGATTGAAAAACTAATGGATATGGGATAGACTAATGGACTTAGCAAATATATATCAGCTCATCCAAGTAATCAGTTTAAAGTATGAGAAGTTGTTAAAAAAAATAACGAAAGAAAATTGTTATTATAGAAAAGTTGACGAATGAAAATTAATGAAAGATTGTTTCATAATCAGACCTTTTCTACCATGACCAATTGCCATCTTTTTCAGTTGCATAAAAATTATCATTCGATAAATTTATTAGAGGTAGCATTTTATTAGATTCTAAAGCATCTGAATGTGAATAAAACATGAGAAACTTTAAGAAAGACTTTTTTTTTCTTTAAGACAAGTGTCTTTAAGAAAGGACTCCCATCAGAATTATTTCTGTTCCTTAGTAACTACTACGAAGGAAACTATTTTTAGAAAAGTATAAGGGAAAGTTTTTAAAAACTAAATGTTAAAGATAGCCACAAAATTTATCTTCAGAATGTAATTCTTGTTTCATACGAGAAGGCTGCAACACTATCGAACGCAAAATTAACAATTTTACATTTATTTTAATGTATTTTATTAAGTTTGGAACAATTAATGAAATTTATTTTTTGTTCGTTTTTATAATTTCGCATTCATAAAATGTTACTTTAGTTACAATTATTGCCTTCAATAAATGATAGATAAAAATCGAAAAGGGGAAAAAAAAGATTGTAAGCTTGAATGTTTTATTTATTTAAATGAAATGCGTTTAATATGAGATTTATTTTTTTATACATCCATAAAATATGCAAAGTAAAAATAGATTTTTTATAAAAAAAATAAGTACTTACTTACTGCTCCTTTTAGTTGATGACCATGGTCACACATATATGTTACTTTTCCTCCAAAAGTCCAACCTCCTTCTGTGACAAACTGAGAATTTTCTACATGAGGAGGTGGTCCGCAATCAACTGGTTTGCATGATATCTTGTTCCCAGACCACTGACCATTAGTGTCACACAGAATTGTATTGTTGCCTTCTACAATATAACCTTTATCACATGTATAATCAATAGTTTGGCCTACTACATACGGTCCAATCGGAATTTGTGAATTTGAAATGGCGTCAGGAACATCACAGAGATATCGCTTGCATTTTGGTACGTTTTTAGACCATTTCCTAGTTGAAGTGCAAGTAATGCTTTCAGGACCATCTATTTTGTACTTTGAATTGCACTTGAATTCCAGTTTAGAGTCATATGTATAGTTTGTGCCAATGACGCGACCATGTTTTAAGCTTTTGATAACAGGGCAAGTTATTAATTTGCATATTGGAGGATCCATGTTCCAAGTTTGATTCGTTAAGCAAGTGCTGTTAGGGGAACCGAGCATTTCGTAACCTTCGCTGCAGCTAAAATGAACTGTGCTATCAACTACTAGTGCTCTAAAGAGAACAGTACCATGTGCTGGTGGTATGGGTCTTGAGCAAGGTAGTGGCACACATTTTGGTGTAGCATCATTCCATACTTTTTTTGCCGAGCATGTAAGAACGGAACTTCCTTCCAGTTCGTATCCAGGATCACAAGAGTAGTGAACTGTTGAACCATATGTATAGTTATTTCCTTCCACGCGACCATGATCTATATTTGATGGCGGTGCACAAGATACAATTTTGCAAGTTGGAGCTAAAAGACTCCAACTTTCGTTCACTAGACATGATCTTGTCATAGTTCCTTCAAGTTCATAGCCATCACTACAATGATATGTTGCAGTACTGCCAACTATAAGACCTTCTACCTCTACCCATCCATTTTCCAATGGTGGTAATCGATTACATTCTCTAATAATACAGTTGGGTTCTTCACCACTCCAGCTACCAGATAATCCACATAATCTAACAGATTCGCCAATTAATTTATAACCAGGTGAACATTCATAGGTTGTTGCTGCTCCGTATCGTGACGAGTTCCATTTAGCATATCCATGAGGAATATTTTGTACAAGAGGGCAGACAATTGGCTGGCAGCTGGGTGGGCCGAACGACCAAGTAGCATTTGCTTGACATTTTCTCGTAGATGGTCCTTGCAATTTATAACCAACATCACACTTGTAATTTATTTCTGCCATGAATACATACGAACTAATTGCCATTTCTCCCATCATTATATTTTCCGGTGCATTACATTTTACTGGTTTGCATTGCGGAGTTTCATTTGACCAAGTTCCATTTTCTTGACATACTCTCGTGTTTTCACCTATGAGTTTATGGCCCTTTGAGCAGCGATACATAATTTCATCTCCAAGGTGGAAAATATTTGATCTAGCCGCATCCAACATTGCTTTCCCATCAATTGTTATATCCCCTCTTGGTCCAGCATCAGGCCATACTTGAACTTCTCTTCCAGTAGCTCCCTGAGAAAAACTGTGAACCAAAACTTCTCCATTCGGCAGAGGATCTGGTAAAGGACAAGATATTTGTTCGCAAACGGGGGGATCAGAACTCCATTTTCTGTCTTCTTGGCAAGTTAAAACAGATGCTCCATGCAACTCATAACCTCTGTCACATTTATATGTTACACTTTTTCCATATTCAAACAAAGCGCCTTCATATTTTCCCTTGGATATGTTTCGTGGTGCTTCACAAACTACAGGTTTGCAAATAGGTGGCTTTCCACTCCAACTATTGTCATTTTGACAAGTATGCTCGGCTGTTCCAATAAGTGTATGGCCCATAGCGCATTTGTATGTTATTCTTTCTCCATTACGGAAGTCAGATGCTGAAATAAAACCATTTTCTACATGTTTGGGTTCTGGACACTGAATACCTTCACATGTTGGAAATGGAGCTGACCATTTACCACTTGATTCACAGGTTAGTGTTTTCTCGCCTATTAACTTCCAACCAACATTACAAATAAAATGAATGGAACTACTGAAGGAGAAATTTTTGCCATCTATGTAGCCAAATTTTAGAACGGGAGGTTTGGGACACTGGATTATTCGACAAATGGGTTGCAAGCCGGTCCATTTACCTTGCCCATTACAAACGATTCGAGGATGTTGATATTCAAGATTGAAGCCTTTTTTGCAAGCATATTCTACTTCAGTACCAACTGTTAAATTCTAAAAATGAAAACAAAGTTCATTATAATACCAAGGAAAAAATAGATCATCACATAACAATCATTTTACTTAAATAATAAACTAGCCATTAGAAAACTTCATTATGCTATTTAAATAAACATTTTAGAATTTAATAACCCATACCTCTTTAGGAGTCAAAGAATGTCCATTTTGGATACTAGGTGGATCTGGGCAATAGATGCGTTGACACACAGGATCTCGATCACTCCACGTACGGTCAGACCTGCATACTCTCTTACGTGCTCCCCTGAGTCTGTAGCCTGTGTCACAAGAATATTCTATTTTCCCACCAAAATGTGAGGATTTCACATTAATGCGACCATACTTCAAATTTGGTGGAAGTTTGCATTCAACAGGTTTGCACTGGGAATCAACTCCACTCCACCTGCCATCAGGTAGACATGATCGTTTTTGGTCTCCAACTAAATCATAACCTTCAAAGCAGGTAACAGTGAGGGTATCTGCAAAACTAAGATATTTTTTATTAGTGCATATTATATTATGCAATTATCTTCACATGATTTCCGCCACAGTGAATTAGGTCATTTTAAAATTTATTACAGTCATTTGTATAATAGTTTACAATTGGATCGTTATTAATTATTTCGAAACATATTTACTGGATAGAAATTAGCAATTGAGGATGAATGTCTTTGTTTTAATTACTCAGTTGAATTAGATATTTCATTACGAATAAATATCTATTTATGTCATTATTGACCATTCAACATTTTCTTTAATTAAAAACAAACTGTAATTATAATTTTAATGCATTTGCCGATGACTAAATTTCTATAAGACCACTAAAAATTAACTTTCTAACAAATGGCTCATAATTCTGTTCTTAACATTCTTGAAACTTTAATTTCTTAACAGTATACATTTTTTTTTACTATGTTTAAATACTGCAGTAATACAGTAACGGTTACACCTATTAAAAACATTTGAGAACGAGTATCCACGCTTTTTTTGCTTGTACAAGCGAACTTTTCACATTTTTACTTGCCTTGTAGTGACTCAGACGTTCTAAAATTACATTTGTTTGAAAATTTGAAGAAATTATTAATTAAAATTGAGAAAATATTTTTAAAATTTTGTCACGAAACTTAAAAAAACAAACATTCATTCTATAATTTTATCCAATAATTTCATTAGTTGTTTCTGAACAAGTAAAAACTAATTATAAAAATGGTATAAAATATTCAAGAACAAGAAAAATATCATATAGATAATATGCATTTAATATATCAGTCTTCGCATGCAATCGTAACGAAGGGACGGTAAGATTTTCCTATCAAGGATTGAGGCAGAGAAAAGAGCCCAAAAAATGATTATTGATAAAATTAAAGAATTAGATACTGTTTAAAGGAAAAACGAACTGGAGAAAAAATTGATTGATGTGATTGATAAAAAAGTTTGATAAATTAAAAAAATCTTTTTGGACATGTATTTGTAATTTATTTATCAAAACACATTTAATTTGTTGCTTATATTATATTCATAAATATTAGTTTTCATTAAGCTTTTTGTTATAATTTATTAAGATATTTTTTTCAAGCATGTATCATTTATTAAATTGTAAAATTGATTAATTTGTGTAAAAAAGTTATATGTAGTTAGTTTTCCAGGGAGTAAACCAGAGAGATAATGAAAAATTATCAGAAATGTACCATGTATGGAGAGAGGTGGGGGGCAGTAACGCAGATGATTGACTTTAAAAGTCTTTTTTATTATTAAAAATAAAATGCTTTGTAAAAAAGAACAAGCAGATGGTGAATTAATGCTATATCATCAAAAGAAAAACATGGCTTATGAGGATATTTATTTTAAAACGTTATTGATTTTTTTTAAAAAAATTTCTGATGCGATAAAAAATTCTTTATTTGTAAATTCTGGAGTTATGAGTTATTTTTCAACATAAAGAATAAAAAAAATCAGACAAGAATGAATAGATTAGAAGAAAGAATTTTATTATTATATTTATTATGTTATTATTATTAAAATTATAAAATTCATACTAAGGGGAAGAAAGGCCAAAATTTATTTTTAGACTTGTCTATTTAAATTTTTCAATTGTAATTAAAATTTAGATATAAAATAAATTTATGCCTTAATGCAATATTACATTATGCCTTATTACATAGGTATATTAAGACATATTATATTTATGTCATATCGGTGATTTAAAAAAAAATGTCATCTGACGTAAACTCTTCTATATTATAACCAGTTTGAAATAATTTTTTTCTCTATAAACTTGTAATACCAAATGAAAAAATTTAGAGATCTAGCATTATAATTATGTAATTCAAAAATATCTTAGAAAAATATATAATTTTATGTTCTTTTAAATATGCAACATTTTATGAAAATATATCTATTCCTTATATGTTCCTACCTGTGTCCTCTCCAGGCTATTTCCCCGTTTGATGGGGCGACTGGTATAGGGCACATAATTTTTTCGCAGTTGGGCGCCTCTCCAGACCAAGTTTTGTTCTCCAAGCAAGTCCTAGTAGCTGTTCCAATCAAATTAAAACCCACTTCGCATTCGTACTGTATTGTTGCGTCAACCATATTATTGTCACCTATAAAACATTCAATAAGTATTTATTTTACTGTTGCATATAAAAGTTATAGAAAGGTAATTATATATGACAAGTATTGTTTGTAAATAAATTATTTTACAGAAACAGAAATAAAATAATATATATAATGCTTATTCAATGGTTAAGTAATATTTGTATAATATCATCATATACAAAATCTATCAACAAGTGACAGTGATTTTATACATCAATTATTTTTTTCTGTTAAAAAGTATCAGTCTTAATCCTCTATAACTTTTCTATCAATCTTATGTACAAATCCTTTCAATTCATTTTTTTTTATTCACATTTAGTTTTTCAAACATTTTTAAGTGTTCATCTCAGTAACAAAGAATAAATGTTTTAAATAATAATTTTGCTTTAAAAGGGATAACTTTTAGACTGCCGCCTTGAAATCTAATGAGGTTTTAAGCTGAGAAATAAGAAACGGAATATCCTTTTTTTAAGTTCATTGAAGGATAACAGTTTTGGTCCTTTTAGATCGTATGCGGTGTTATCAAATCTTGTTTTCATTCAGATTAAAATTTCGAGAAAAGAGAACAATAATGGAATAAAATATGATCTAGTAGAGTATCTATAGTAGAGTAGAGTTCTATTAGTAGAGTATCTATATCCTTCCTAATAAATCGACTCTTTTACTTACCTAAGATGCGACCATTAGCAAGGCTAAGTTTGTTCATCGGGCACCTAATAGCAACACATGATGGATCTGCACCACTCCAAGTTTCATCAGATAGGCATACTCTTTCAGATGGACCTTTTAATTCATAGCCCCTGTGGCAAGTGTACTGAACTACGCTACGGTAAGTTGTATCATGAGATCTGATTTCGCCATTGAGCAAGGATGCAGGCTGAGCACATCGAATTTGAACACACTTTGGCTCAGGCCCTTCCCACTGTCCATCTGCTGTGCATAGCCTTTGAACTGATCCAATGAGTTTATAGCCTTCGTCACAATAGTATTCAACTCCTGATCCATATCTAAAAGATCAAAAATAAATTATTATTTGTACAAACTAGTTTATAGTTTCCCATCATTTTGAAAGAAAATTTTTCAAATTTCAGAAAAAAAAAAATTAAACAATTATTATCATGTGTTTTAGTTTATTTCTGAATAAACATACATTCATATATTTTAACGCATTTTTTTAGACTCAATTTTCAGACGACTGTATTCGGAACATTTATATTTGAATCTATTTCGCTTTACATTCAGAATTACATTTTACATTATATTTAAATGAAAGAAAATCTACAAATGATAAACATACATTGGATTTCTGCAAATGAAAGATGCATACCTGTTATCTGAATAAATAAGGTAAGCATGTGATACTTTAAGAGGATCTGGACAGCGTATAATATCACAGGTTGGATCGTGGCCATTCCATTTTCCATTTGATAAACATTCCCTTGTATTTGGACCCTCCAAACGAAAGCCTTCACGGCAAGAATAGATTGCTCTACCACCAAATACCAAACTTGTTGTTTCCAAAATGATATTTTCTCCCTAAACAAATAAAAACAATGGAAAGATGAATAAATATTGTGAACAACGAAGATTCATTATTCAAAGCTCTTGTATGCACAGTCACCTCGGAACAATATTTCAAAGGTTCTTGTGTATTAGTCGCATGGCAAAGATTAATCGCCAAAGGTGTCGTGTTAATCTATTGACTACATTCGTCTGTACAAGATATGGCAAGTTTAAAATCGTTAAGGCTATGCGTTTGAAAAGTTCGCCAAGGTTATGTGTTTAAGCTAAAAGTTTGCCAATGGCATGCTATTAAACCAAAAGTTCGCCAGTGGAATGCGGTTAAGCCAAAAGCTTTCCGATAGTACGAGATTAATATACAAGTATCATTTGAAATTTTATCAAATTTTTATTCCTTTCAAATAAAGAAGAAAATCTGCTTTATATACCTGAGAAAGAGGACCACAATTAACAGGTCTGCATTCAGGCGGCCCCGGCTCCCATTTCTGATCTTCCATGCAAACTCGAACCGTATTACCTACAGGCTGATATCCTTCATAGCAATAATATGTTACTCTCTGTCCAAATCTTTGACCATCACTCTTCCAGTAACCGTGGTCAATATCTTCTGGCGAAGGACATTCCACAGGTTCACAGCTGGGAACCTCGTGCAACCACTGGCCAGTTTCAAGACAAACTCTATCAGCTTCCCCAATGAGCACGTATCCAGGATTGCAGCTATAACTTACGGTGTTTCCCACAGTCCAGTCGCTGCCGATGTACCTAAATTAAAAGCCAGTAGAGTAAATTAAGAATAAACAAAAAAGAATCAAACAAAAACACGCATCATTAATCCAAAAAAAAAGATATTTTACCTTCCATTCGATATTGATTCTGGTTGACTACAACTTACAGGAACACAGGTGGGTGCTTCACCACTCCATTCACCATTACTCCTACATTTACGAGATCTTATTCCCTGCAAAAATAGACGATAACTTTTTAATAGCAGATCAAATGCTAACAATATTAACAGATTATGGGATTATTAAGGATAACTCTAAATATAAATTTAAAAAAATGATATACTTATAATATTAGAAAACTACTGGAAAAATATTTAAAGAAAAATGGGCTATTTTTTAAGGTAATATATTTATATATATATAGAAATAATAGATATTAATTTATTGTATTATTTTACAATAAATTAATATCTACTATTGTATTTGTATTATTTTATTGTATTATTTTACAATAATATGTCAAGGGGAAAAAGACAACATTTTAACAAAAATATTTATTATTCTGCAGAGTCGGTCAGTGATAATTCATGCAAGTTTGTTTTAAAATTTATTATATAAATAATTTATAAAGATATTATTTAAAATAAACACATAATATTGAAACAAATTTTTAATATTACAATAACTTTGTATTATTAAAAAAGCAATAACATTTAATTTCCACAAGATTTCTTAGATATCAAACTCCTATAAGCTTTATTCCCTGCATTTAAATCTTCGTACATATACGGTGGGCTGATTAACGTAAGCTATTTCTAAAATCCAATAACTGATTCATCCTTTTATATTAAATCCTATGATCCTTGTAAACACTTCTATTTACAAGCATTTTGGTTAATAAATGATATTCACGAAAGAATTATGTGAATGAAGGTTGATGAATGGACTATATTTTAATACAAAGTTTTTCATATTCAACAGTAAAATCTCACATTATCCAAGTTACTTTTCATTACAGAAAAAAGTTAAATCTTCATACAACATGACAAGTACATGGCAAATTTTTGTAATTACAGATTGATTTAAGTAAAAATTTAAAAAAAATATTCAAAAATAAAATTTTTATTAATAGAACTTAAACAATGTTATATACTATAGTTTATATCTTTGTAGTAAGCTAACTACGACTATCGTAAAGTAGAAATTATATTTAAAAAAATTCAAAAATATAGCATGTAACATTTATATGTATGTATATGAGAATTTTAATTTTGATTTTTTAGGTTCAACCAGTGTGTTTATTACATTGATTTCGCTATCATGATCCAACAAAACTAACTATATTGATATCAAATTCCCCTTTGATAGCAATAAACTAAGGCAAAGATATTTATATTCCCTAACAGTAATAATAAAACAACCGATTAAAGATTACAAGTTTTTTTTCTTTGAATAGATTTTGAAATAACTGATACTTTAATGTTTTTTTAAAAAAATAATAACCACGTAGTAATCTACCTGGAGCTCATAACCAATATGGCAGTAGTATTTCACAACACTTCCGAAAGTAACATCCGTCATTTCAATGCCTCCTTGTTCAGGGAATTCCAGTCGGCCACAGCTAATCGGTCTACATTCAGGTGGTTCATATGACCAGGTCTTATTGGCTTGGCAGACTGAGTAGCTGGTCCCATGTAATTCATAGCCTTGATCACATTTATAAGTGACCATTGCTCCGTATCTGTAATCTTTTCCTTCAATGGAACCATACTGAATGCCAGCAGGTGGGGGGCAAGAGATTCTTTCACAGCGAGGCAAATCCCCAGCCCAACGGTTCTTGAGCTCACAGTACATTTCACCTGTTTCTTCCATTTCAAAGCCTTCATCGCACTGATAACGAACCACACTGCCAACATCCAGATTAGTCTGAGGTCCAATTACATGTCCATGAGGTACCCTCGGAGGAGATTCGCACGAACGAGGTTGGCACATAGGAATCGAGTCATTCCACTGGCCCCTGCTTGAGCACGTGAGCGTACTGGAACCATCAAGTCGGTAACCATCATCACATGAAAACTGAATACGATGACCAAGACGATACTTGCTTTGTAAAGCAATAACTTCACCATTTTCAATGTTCTTAGGAGCTTCACAAAGGATTTCTGTAATAAAAATAATTCATGCAAATTCCAAAATGACTATTTTTAGCATGTCAATAACTAAGATAAAAAATATCGATAGTTAAGGATTTTAGGGAAGCTAAATAGCAATATATTTTAGCCTCTTTTACTCATTATTTTTTATTTATTTATTTGTAAATTCACAAAATTATAAAACATTATAACGAAATTAATATGTTACAGAACACATGTAAAAATATCTCAGTTGAAAGAAACAATAGTGCTTATGATATTCATACTTACTAAAAGAATAGAATATAAGATAAAGACTGTTTCATGAATAAAAATTGGTGGTAGAAATGTTAATTTTCTGAAATTACCTTCATATCTTGGTGTGATACCACTCCATATGCTATCATGTCACATATAACTTACAATATTTATTCGACTGACTCATGTAGCGATATTAAGCATACTTCAAAACACATATGAAAATATTTGTTGAAAGAAATATTAATGCTATTGATATATTCTCTTCTTTTAGTAGTAAGCATGAATAAGATATAGGATGTTCTATAAATGAAAATCGGTAATTAATTTTTTTTTTGAGATTGCCTTTACATCTTGGTGTGTAATAATATAATTTACATACATAATTTATATATAATTTACAATATTTACTCAAGTGATTCACGTCGCGATATGAAGCATACTTTAAAAAATATGTCAGTTGAAATAAATAATAATGCTAATGACATAGTCTGCTTTTTAATAGTAAATACAAATAAGAAAAGAATGTTCCATGAAAGAAAATTGGTGACAAATATTAGTTTTCTAAAATTACCTTCGCATCTCGGTGTGTTACCACTCCATTTATTATCAACTTGACATGTCCTAGTAGATTCTCCCAATAATCTATAACCTGGATTGCAAACGTACTGTATAATGTCCTGGAAATAGTATTGGCGACCATTGATATAACCATTGGCAATATATCCTGGGAATCCACAACTGATACCTAGAATGATCACAATATATTTTGTACTACTTTTGTAAGAAGAATTTCGCTTATTAAAATACATTAAATATGCGAAGATAATGAAATGAGGAACGATTCAACTCTTTTTCTCAAATTGTTAAAAATTGTGAATACTTACGAACACACTCTGGTTGTTCATTCGACCAATTCCCAGATGCCAAGCACCGTCTGTCAGCGGCTCCCTTGATTTCATATCCTGGGTTACAGGTATAGATCAACTGGGCGTCTGTCTTCACTCCGCTAACCGAAACTTCTCCGTTTGGTGGTGGATCAGGTGTCATGCAGCCTGAAAAATGAAATGAAAACATTTCAACAAGTTATTATAACTGAAAATTTGCTAGTTTAACAATGAAGTAGATTGCGTACCTGTACAAAAGTGTGAATCTATATTTTGAACTCGCCCACGAACTCCAGACAAGAAATCAGCCCAAGAGCGGACATTCCCGTGGTACTTATCGCATCGGACCATGAGGGCCGCTATGTCTTCTGAGGGTATTACATAGTTCCAAATATTGAGAAGAGTCATGGTTCCAACGAATGATTCAGGGGTACTAAAGCCTGCACCTCTTTTGTCTTGTTCTTGGCCTAATATCAAGGTGCCAGACACTAAAAAGAAAATCAAGTAAGTATATTAACAGAAAGAGCTGCAAATTCTTATTCGTTTCTTTGTGTCATCAACGACGGGTATATTAGGATAAAAAAACATATATGTAAATTAAATAGAAACATATAAAATATTACAGTTTTTTAAGACATTAATTATTTCTTTATAAGGAAATAAGACTTTTAAAATGATTAAAATATATCAAGTATTTTTAGTGCCAAGTTAATAATATTAAATTATTAGTCGACCTTCCGACCAGTTTGTTCTTTAATTGAGAAATTGCCGAATACTTATCAAAATATTGGTTTTATTAGCTCTTAATCTATTACTATGCAATGGATTTATTTAAAATTTTGCTTTGCTGTTTGATAAGACTGAGAAATATAAATTTAATGGAATATATTTAAAATAAATTATTGTGCGTGTATATTAAAATATATAGTACAAAACAGAAGCAAAAGTGAAAATTCTGCTTCTGTTTTAATAACCAACGGAGGCAATATTTTACATTAATTTTAGCACTGGCAAAAGCATGTGACTGAATAGTTTGACGGAATAATGACCTAATAATAGCTTGTATTATCACAAAAATAAAAATATTGTTAGATTATTTTTAAAAAATTAAAATTAGAGAAAAAAGTTGCACAGGAATAAAATTCTATCAGTAAAAGATTTTTTAATTCTTTAAAACAATTTTAGTTTAAGATAAGAGTCAAAAATTTTCTGGTGAGATTATTTTCAAAAGATGCACCGAGAAAGACCAAAAACACTTAATCTTCAATTAACTTTTAGATTTTGAGAAATTGACAATAACTTTATTTCCCTATTTTGTAATGCACGCCTGCCGTATTTCATCAATATCGGACAAAAATTATAGAATTGCATAAAAGATATACAAATAAACATTCATCTTCATATATATAGATATCATACTCGGAATATATGTATTTGGTGCAAGTCCTATGCCGCTGTCTTGTTCGACTCCATCTTTATAAAGTGCCCAAGCTCCATGATTAGAAGACCATGTAATGCAAATGTGATGCCAATGTCCATCATTTGCGGTGACATCAGTAACAACTTTTTCCATATTGACGTACAAGACAAAACTAAAATAAAAAAAAAGACGTGAAACTTCAAAATGGAAATGAATATGTACTTCTAATTTATTTTAGAGAGTTATTATAATAAGATTGATTTTGTGAAAGAAACAGTTGATAGAGATGACACCTAAGACGCTGCTCGATTTCAGAAATTAGCGTATTTTACTTAAACGGGAAAATTTAGGGTGGTCATGTGCACGATTGATCCTTGCTCAATTGAATATTTAGATCCAATTTTTCGCTGAAGAAGTTAAGATTTTGTCACTATAATCAAATTCCTATAAAGAGCGGTTTTTTTTTCAATAATTTTTTTTCAATGCAGTCATCGCAAAATTCAAACAAATTGAAGATGTAAAAAAATGTACAGGGTGGTTATAAATAAAATGTTAGTGTTTGAAGGACTGTAAAAGAAAAACTACTTGGAGTATGTTGAAGAAATTTGGTATATGTTATATTTACAACATGGGGGAATCAATTATACAATAAAAAAAATTTAGTTCATTTTTTGCAATAGATGGCGCTTTAGATTATTAAAACTTTTTTGCTATGTACTATGTCAAAATGAATACCACTTCAATTTTAAAATCATTATGATGATAAAAGTCATGAATTTTTAAGCTATAGCCATGACTTTGTCAAAAGGTAGAACCTGCTCTGTTAGTAAAATGTTATTACCAAAAGAATAGCAATTATAGTGCTACTTTAAAAGAATATTTGAGAAAAGGACCGATGTCTGTGAATGGCTTAAAGAAAATGATTAATAAATTTGTAGCTACAAGAAGAACTCGGAGTGCTTCCTGGAACTAGAGGAAGAAGATCTGTGAATCAGGAAGTTGTGGAAGATATTAGGAAAACAATTGATTCAGGATTAGTGGATCAGCGATCTGTAAGTGCTGGAAGTGTAGCAAGGACTTTATCAAAACCATGGGCAACCGTATGCTATAAGTATAAATTTAAAAATTTTCAGCACTTGCAACCAGGCGATCCACAACAAAGAATTGATTTTGCCAACTTCATTCTTGCTAAAATTGATGAAGAAGAATCATGGATTCGAAGGATTTTGTGGACTGATGAAGCGCATTTTATTTTATCCGGACAAATCAACACCCATAACTGTAGGATATGGGGCTCATCCAACCCGCATACTGTTTTTGGGAAAACCTTGCATTCAACGTTTGTTACAGTTTGGTGTGGTATGACTGCTGATTTTATTATTGGTCCATTTTTTTCCGAAAATCTTAGACCAACAGGTCTAGTTCGCTGCACCATAAAAGGCACTAGTTACACTGAAATTTTAGAAAGGAATGTGATAAAGTTTACAAGGCAGAAATTGCTTGATTCAACAATATTCATGCAAGATGAAGCACCAGCTCAAATTGCTCATTGTGTTACACAATTGCTTCATCGAAATTAGTGAGGATGGTACAATTAGCAGATGTTTCCAAAATGTGGCCACCTTGTTCACCTGATTTTAATCCTTGCGATTTCTGGTTGTGAGGATATTTAAAAGATTGCGTCTACAAGGACAAACCTAACTCTGTTGTTGCTTTAAAAAGCAGCATTACTAAACATGTCCTAGAAATTCAGCATGAAACATTAGGTGCTACTGTTATCACGCTGTCTTGTGTCTACAGCATTTGATAGGACTTGAAGGATCCCATATTGAACCAATATTGAAATACGTTACGCATTTCCTATTTTAACAAAGAAAAATGTTATAATTACATTGTATAAAATATTGCCATTAAAAAGCGTCACCTATGACAAAAAGTTGAATTTTTTTATTTATTTTTTTATTGTGTAATTCATTTTCCCATGTTGTAAATATAACATATACCAAATTTCTTCAAAACACTTGCATTTTAATTATAACCACCGTGTATATAATTAAAAATGTTAAATGATATTTTTCTAATAATGGTATCTAATATCTTAGTCTAAATTTCTATACAGTCCCCCTATCGATCATATTTACTAAAATATTCTTTACATTTTGACACTTTAAACAAACAAATATCCACTCATCAACTACTAAAACTAACCGAATTATGAAACTTAAAATATCACTATTTTAGACATTTGAATAGTCCCCTGTAGGAAGATCAGCCAATGAACGGATGGTGCTTGCTAGAGACAGCTCAAAATAATGAAATTCAAAGTTTCATAATTCGGTCAGTTTTGTTCACAGAAGAGTGCAATTTTGTTTTGTTTTGTTTAAACTGCTTGTCTTTCAATAATATTTTATTTAATATGACTAATAGGTCTGACTGACTGTTCGGAAATTTATAGTCATTATTTCATGACTCATAACCTAACCCACCATAACCGTTTTACCTAATAAGATTTAAGACTAAACAAGTTGTTTGAAGGAGAGTAATTATTTTATCATAATATTACACTTATTGATTCAAACAACATAGCATATAATTTTTTTATGTCATTTAAATAATTTTTTTAACTGGAAATATAGCTTGTCGCTAATGTTTATGCAGTCGTCTATCATGCCGCAATCAGAGTGTATTCTGTATTATAATCTTATTCTTAATATGTAATCTATTACTTCAAGTAACGAATTTCTGGTTTTTCCATCTTCATATTACAGAATTTATTGCTTAATCATTAGATAAAGTAAATATGTAAAAATCACCACTTATTTTGAAATCAACTTTCTATCAAGAATTATTAGGAGATTCAATGCCATTACCCACTGTAGTCAGTAAGAGTCAGCAAATTGTCAGCTTCGTCTGTGGCATATGAAATGGGTGTTCCATAATGCAACTTATCAGTTGTCAACATCCAGAAGCATACGGTTACTTCCGACAGTTCTCGTGGCAAGTAGTCGAGCTGGACAAAATCCAGAATTCCAGAAGATGGAAAATGCAACAGAAAGTCTGATGATAATTCTGAAAGCAGATTTGAAACATTAGTTGATAATATATTTATGATTATTTTTAATATATATGAATTTTATATTAGATGAAAAATGAGAAAGAGAAACAATACCCGTTTCACAAAGATCGCCAATATAAGAAGGTGGACACAAGCATTTGAAGGCGGCAATTTTATCGACGCAAGTAGCGCCGTTCATGCAAGGTTGTGGCTGGCATTCGTTTATGTCGATTTCGCACAACTCTCCCTCATATCCAGCCAAACATTCACATCTAGAAACAATTAAAATTTTATGGATTGTAGCAGGATGTCTG
>JAPMOR010012667.1:0-24450 GCA_026543865.1 Argiope aurantia | reverse complement strand
AAAACTTTCTACCTCTTGAATCTCAATTTTCATTTTAAAAAATAGATTAAGTTATAAAGTTCTTTTTCCCCCTTTGATTTATTGACATATTTGAAGATTGCTTCTATTTGCAATGAGCTATCCTTGACTAAAATGGCTGTAATTACTAAATAGCACCTTGAATTTTTTTTAAGATATCTTCTTAAGTCTATCTATTCAGTCGCATATAAAATATTTTTTTAATGGGAAAATAAGCAGTGTTTTAGCATACTAATTTCATTTACATTTTCTTCCTAAAATTTATGGCTTTATGTATGAAGAATATGAATATACCTAGAAATATTTAAAATTAATTATATAACAATATTGACTTCCATCTTGTACATAAATAGATTGCATGAATTCTTTGTAAAAGCAGAAATCAGCACTCTTTAGTAAACATTATTTATAAAATATATCTGCATACTTTTACAAATGTAAAGCAATAATAAAAATTAGATTATCTTGTGCAATTTTCCCTCAAGAAATTTTAACTAAAATTTTGAACTTTTATATTTTTTAAAAATTAAAATCATTGTTTGAGTGCCATAGGGGCATTAATTTTTTTTATTTTATTACATGGTGCTATAAAAACAGCCTAAGTCGTGTATATATTTTTAATTTTCATTTGCAACAAGTAGTCGATATTTGTTAAGAATGTTGTATTTAAACTCGTCTATGTGTTTGTGTGTTGTTTAAGTTATTTATTTTTTTAGTTTAACAAGCATTTTCATTTTTTATTATTATTTTTCATTCATTTTGTTCTTTTGAAGGATGTGATTGCACTAGTTTTGTATAGCTTATTGTTAATTTATTGCTGTTGAATATCCTATAATATGTGTATAACAAAGCTCTAATTTTGTTATAGAGTTTGTTAAAATTGCAGTTTATAAGCCAAATGTATTTGCATATCTAATCTGTAAAAGTATTTGTTAAATTGTTAACTTTCGCTTTGTTGAATTTTGTTTTAAATATTAATAGTAAAATCTAATTTTAACTATTCTAATGCATTATTATATTTAAATAAATTCAAATGTACCAAATATTTTAGAATGCAAAAATATTGGTTTTCATTGTATTTTTGACTAATTAATATACAGTATTATTTAAGATGTTGCATGGTTGTAAATATGTATTTATATTATTGGGATATTTAAAAGCAATTTGATGATGTGAAAATGTCATATTTATGGAATTTGTAACAGGATCGATAAAATATGTATGCCATGGTATGGTGTTTTATTCTATGTGGATTTTGAAGGTTGCTTTTTTTTCTTCTGGTTATGAAAAATGTTGCTGATCTTTGCTGATGAGTTTACTTAAAATAATACCATGGTATGCCTTAAAATTTTTTAAACAATGTGTAACTTGAAATGTGATTGTCTTACTGTGTAAATTTGTTCGTGTGTCAAATTATTCTAGACATTTTTATCTGTTCCAAGTGCATAGTGGAGATATTGGGATTTCAGGTTGAATAAGCAGCATTTCCTGCATGAATATTGTATTGTTCTAGATGACCTGTAGGGTTAAAGAAAAGAAAAGAAGAAAAAAACATGATTATATATTTAAAATGAAAATATTGATCTCCATTAATTTTATTCCAGTTTTGTATACGAATATATATATATAATCTCTGAATGGGGTGGGTGGGTTATATGGCCATGTTTGTGTACTAATGTATTATGAGTCTATAGAATATTTAAAATGTGCAAGTTAAAATATTCAATGCATATGTGATACAGACATATATTAAGTTATTGATAAATATTCAAATGCAGACATATAATATGTAAATGTTGCTTATAATATATTAAACAACATTCCAGAATAAAATTTGTAATTGATGTGGGATGTAAACTATGAACTAAGAAATTTAATGTATGAAAAAGTGTTACATTTCTTTGATGAATTTTTAAAAATAATTAGCGAGTAGTAAGATTTCATTTAGGAAATGCTTCTTTTTGGTAGTGATTTTTATCTTCTTTTGTAACTCTTTTAATGTTATTTTTAAATAGTACCTCATGTTTGCTTTAAAAGTATGTTACTAGTCTGTTGCTTGTACATGAAATTTCTTCTATATATATAAGCTGTGGGAGAAGAAATTTTATTTGTACATAATTTTTAAAAAAAAGTAATAAATGTTGTGCTTCATCTATATTGAAGTTGCATTTCTCTTTTGGATGGAATTGAAAGTGCACATATTTAAGCCCAATAGCTGGCAAGATTTTAAGCTTAAAAATTAAGCATTTCTTCCAGTTGCATGAGAACTTTCTAGTGTTCAAAACTGAAATTAAGGAAAGGAAAAGATTGGTAAAGCTTGCAGGAAAAACAAGTTAAAAAAATATAGCAATATAAAACACCTTTGACTTCCAAGTGCTCACATATATGCAAAATATTTAAATATTGAACTTAGTATGCATTTTTATGATATTTTTTAGGGTTTATTTTCTAACTGAAGGATTGAGTTGGAAGATCTTACAGCTGATGTAAATTTTGTAAATATATTTTATTTTTGTAAAAAAAAATAATTAAAAACCATTTCATGTACATATTTTAAATTGTGTTAAATACTATCAATTTTTCAACTGGAAATTCAAATTTTGAAGGCTTATATATCATCCTATAATAAATATGTATAGATTTGTGTGAGTTATATAAATTGGTTAAGTTTTTATTCGTAGTACTTTTCTTTCATATCTTGATAAATTTTTTAACATAAATTGTCACCAAGAAAGACAATATATTGTGTGACAATTGTAATTTATTCTAGGTGGTATCTAGTCCAGTTGAAGAATTATTCATAGTATTACCAAATGTGGCATATGTAGTTTTTTTAACAAATTTGCTAAAGAGATTTTTTCAGTAGGCTAATATCTTTCTTCCAAATATTAAACACAGCAAGCATATTTGTTTTCTGAAATTTTTGAACTATTGTAATTTAAACTGTGCTGGAATAACATTAATAAAAACTAGAGTGGTTGTTATTTTAAATTTTTATAAACTATATTCTAAAATTTTAAAATTACTTGGCACAGCTTTAAGATCATTTTTAAATTTAAGGAAAAAATTTAAATTGTTTATTATTTTTATTTTTTGAATACATCTTATTTCTTCTTCTGTTTCTCATAAATTGTTTTTACTTCAAGATTAACTAATTTAGATGGCTGTAGAAAAATAAAGGAAAGTCTTTTGTGCCAATTTGCCAGTCTTTTCAAAGTTGTTTATACTGTAAAGTAACATACTATATTATGTGCTATTTATGTAATTGGAAAATTTTGATTTTCGTCAATAAATATATCTACTGTCATATCTGTGTTTATTCTCTTCTTTCCTTCCTTCCTTTACATTTGAATAAAAGCAAGATAAAAAATAGTTGATACTTTTTCAAAAATAACTTCACATTGAAACTCATATTTTAATAAATTTTTCTCCATTAAACTATTTGCATTTAATTTTTACTAAGCTATGCCTGAAATATTGTAAGTATGAATTAAGAAGACTACAAATGTTATTTTTTTTGTTTAGTTATACCAAATACTTAGAGAGAGGAGGGCCCGCTGGTGTAGTGTGGAGAGGGAGTGCCAGTTCAGGTGTCGTCATGGTCATCTGACCGTGGTTCGAAATTACCTGGTTCGTCCCAAAATAGCCTTAGTGTTGCTTTAAAACAGGGCGTTAATATAATTTAACCAAACCAGGGGAGCGGAAATCTATAGGCTGTGATTCTTCGGTAGTTTTCGGCTTTTTTGATTTTAAAAAGCAATTTATCAAAAAAAAAATCATCTTTCCACAAAATCTGTATTTATGGAAAAGGTGTTGCTAAAAGACTTTTTACTTCAGTCCCAAAAATTAGATGTACTGGAAAAATTCTCCACCCCTCCAAAGAAAAAAAAGTATTGAAAGTTCACGAATATTGCAGAAGATACCTTTAGAAAATTTGCTGTTGCAATCTGTGTCTGCAATTGTCGGAAGCATTCTCTTTGACAATAAGGAAAAATCTTCCTGATCTGGTGACTAATATCATTAATGTTGCAGAAAGTGAGAGGTATGTATGATTGAGCAATGACCGAACTTGATCACCGCGATATATCGTCCACCATATATCGTAATTTCATTATTTATTGCTTTTATAAATCATTAATAGCATCTTCTAATATACTGACTGATCAGAACAACTCCATATAAAAGGAATTTTAATTTTATATAATAAGAATATTTGTTTTCTTTTTCAATAAAAATAATTGTGTTAAAATCTTTTTCAAAAAATGTGTCAAATCAATGTGCATTTTCATAAAATAGTAATTTTTAAAATTTTAATTTTTTTTATTGCTGATTTAGAAAACCTCAGTTCCATTCTTGGTAGAAAAAGAAAATGACATAATGCCTTTAACAAGTAAAATTAGAATCGTTTTTAATAAAAGAATCTAATTTGAAATCTGAAGTCTTAATATCTTGAAAAATTAAATCTGTATAAAAATAACACAAACTTTTTTCTTATTCTAAAGTAATGATAGATTTAATTTAAATGCACAAGAATTTAACAATATGTAAATTAAATAATTAAAGAAGTTTCCATACAATTTACTATTTTGAAATTCAAAAAGAAACGAAAAATAGTAATTCCGAAATGTGAAAACGCGTGAATAACAAATATTATGGAGTGACAGTTTATTTACTAAAAAATCATGTAATACATTAAAAATTCTAGAAAAAAAAAGTCTTCCAATTTTTGCTTAATTATGAAACAACACATGGTCAAATAAAAGAAAAATACGGTCATGGTCAAATAAAAGAAAATAATATTCTCATTAAAATAATCTAAAAAATTATCCAACATTAAAATAAAAAGCTATATTTCTGAATATTAAAATCATTTCCAATTATTCAATCAACATTTTGGCATATTACAAAATTGAAAATTAAAATAAGATATGGAAAATTGGAACGAAGATGAAAAAATGAAATGAAGTTATATAAAAGAGTTATAGATTCAATAATTTTCACTCAAATGTTCTTTATCTTAAAAAAAAAAGATAATGATAATTTCAAAAAAAGTTTCTTAGGACCAATTAATTGCAGGATTTTTTCAAGCAATTGAAAATGTTTATTTGAAAATAAAAAAAAAGTTCATGAATGAAAAATGGGAAGAAAAGAAAATATTTTAAAACTACTTGAAAATTTGAAAAAAAGCTCAATATATTTTCCAATAACAAACTGAAATAAATTGGAGTACTAAACATTTATCCATTAAAAATAATCTTTATCTTAAATACTAAAAATAAATAAATAATGAAAATGGAAAAGAACTTTTTTAAAAGATATAAAACTAGAAAAATTATGCATTTTTCGAAATAAAAACATATTTTCTATTAATATACAAAACAATGCCGATTGGATTTTGAGAGCTTCAATATTTACATACTAAAAAACAAAAATGAACCGATCAACCATTAAAAATGATCCTAAACACAAAATAAAACATTCTAATAAAAGCTATATTATGAAACTGGAAAGGAGCATTCATTAAAAATATAAAATTAGAAAAATCATACATTTTTAAAAGTATAATACTACAAAAAAAGCAGAGGATTAAAAAGTTATAAAAGATGCCGACATGCTTTTTACTGATATACAAAACAACGACATAAAATATTGCCAGGAGTATTTCTCAATAGCCATGAAAATTCGATCATTATCGAAGCTCGATAATTATCGCGATTTCCATTAAAACTGACCGAGCACTCGAACTAGTTTTGAAAGGAGTTTGAAATTCTAAGAGCCATTAATGATCATGAGAATTCCCATTCACAAAAAAGAGCATTTGCATAAAGTTTCAGCTCACATGTGTTGCTACCATTTATGAGTTTTACCATGTATATTGTAAGCAAATTTTTGATATGCATTACGAAATTTTGTCTTATAAAACTTGTATAGAAAGAATTATTCAAAACAATATTTTGGAAATGATGGCAGCGCTCGAATACTTGGTTAAGCATATCTGCTGTAAATTTCAAATTTAAATAAGTGTATTTTTAATGATGATAATAATTAATATCATACTTAATATCTTAATTCGGCAGTAATATCTTAATTAATTATATAAATGCTATGAAAGTTGTGGAAAAGTAATATTTAGTATCTCCTGCCAAATAAATATGTTTGGAGTTCAGTTATTTGTATGATTTTTAAACTTAATTCGTAAAGGTATTCAAAATTATTACAAAACTGCTTTCCCATTATTTCTGGCAGAAATTTCGAATGTTTAAAATAAATAAGGCATAAAAAATTTGTTTGAATTTTAAATTTATCTGAAAATAAACATACATAATTCTTTTATTATAATTAAATAGAAATATGCTGCTGGAATCTTTCATTTTAGGGAACAGAAAATTTATTCCAAAATTGCATACTTAAAGCAAGCATTTTTATGTATATTAAAATGTGACAATATTTATAGAAATATTAACATAAGTTTTATATAATAAAAATGAAGGGTAACAAAAATATTTAAATTTTCATCAAATTCTTCCCTATTATCGTTCTTATTAGATGGAATTCACACTACACAAATAATATAAGTTCCAAATAAGCATCATTTAAAGCATCAAAAGCAAAAATTAATTTTAAGTATTTATTTGATTCATGGTCATGATACCGTTAAGATAAATTTCAAAAAGTCATAGAAATTCGATTTTTAAAAAATATCGATTTTTTTTCTCGATAAATTAAAATTTGATGCAGCCCTAATGTCTATCAAAATTTGAAATTCAAAAGTATTTCGTTGAAATAACCATTAAGAGTAAGTTATATAAAATACTTAATTGAAAGTTTTAGCAACTACTAATTCCGGTGAATAAAATGATCATTGAAATCGACAAATTGAAAATAAAATCGATGAAGTATAAAGTCGTATAATAAAAAAATCAATTGCACCTAATTGAAACTGTCAAGAAATAGAAGATTTTATGTATAATGTTGGTTATTTTTTATTTTTGTTGTTCCCGAAGGTTCTCTTTCAAAGATAAGAAGAAATGCCTACTGTTTTTTTTTTAAAAATGGAATGATAGACCATACTTATGAGGGGTTATATACAAAAAAAGATCCCACTTAGCTGATAGCTACTAAGCAAATGTATGTACGGACATCAATGATCTTAAAAAACATTCATGTCACCAAACCCATCTGGGCTAACGCCTCTAAAGAACAAAGCACGCACCTCAGGTATTCAATCAATCACACTTAACGAAAGGGGGAAGAGTTTTATAGTGATATCCAGGTATTTTGGGCGTCTGCAGAGGTTTGGGTATTTTATTACTGAGGATACTTTATCGTTGCATTTTAAGTGACTGTTGTCTTTCTTTAACATTGAAACTTAGTGAACAGCTTCAGTATCTGAAGCTATAATCTTTCTAAATAGGAAACCCCGTAAAAGGAATGATTGAGGTTTTAAAATGCTTAAAAAGGAAATCAGTTTTAGAATTCGGAATAAATTCTTTAAATTATGTGCAAGTATCTGACGATGTTAACAATAAATACAAAGTTCTTGCGAGCAGACAGCTAGAATGGTGTTCCTGCAAGCAATGCTGACAAATGATATTTATATTTAAAATTGATAAATTATTTCTGAACTTGTGTGAAAGGAGATTTTAATTAAATTTTACCTTTGGAAGACCTTGACCATTGAGGAAAAAAGTCTACGTCAATGCAAGAGAGTTTAGAGAAGAACTTCTTAAAATTTTGGAATATCAGTTAAAATCGGAGTTCGAAATATGACGAAGAAAATGGAAATGTGTGTTTAGGAAAATCATAGATCATTGTTGAAACACTCAAAGAATGTGATAGTTTCTTCTTTCCAACTGAGACAATTCTTCAAATTTGTAGGAAGATTTCTGTGACGACAAACACAGCAGACAAGAATTTTTCTGCATGGACGGGTCTCAAGACTTATTTATGCAGCCCAAAATGGTAATGAAAAAACTCAGTGAGCTAACCTTAGCTAACATTTTCATAATGACAGCGTAGAGGACGTGACTGCCTTATTTTGTTAAAAATAAAAAATTAAATTGATATTCAGCAATTAATTGGCCATCTTATGTAGAAGAAACTTAATAAGTATAAAAATAAAACGGTATCATTAGAGCTGACTTATATAAAATTAAAATAGAAAAATAGTATTATTTTTTCTACAGTATCTTTAATGAATACATAGATATGCCTATACTTAATTAAAATTTAGTTAGTTTGAAATTAATAATTAATTCAAGTAGGTAGTATTTTTTAAAATTTTTAATAGATACAAATCCTATTTATTTTTTCATTGAGATTTCCCTGTCTTGAAGAATTCTGAGATATGTCATTAAATGACCTGCCTGACTCACGCACTTAAAATTACAGAATCTTGATATCTAAATCAAAGTAATAAAGAATTTTAAAAAAATACAATACACGTTTAAGGAACTAAGGCTTCTTTTGCTCTTTTATACGGATTAGAATAATTCATTTATCATCTAGTTAGGAGGTTAAAAACATTCGCTGTTAAAGAGGTTCAATCGAAAAAGATTCTAGTAGATGCATTTATCATTCTTCGAAAGGAAAATAATCAAATATTCTTGGTAACCCAGAAAATATAAAATAAACAAATTCTGATAAGGTTGAACTAATTTAACTCAAAGAATTATATTTCAACGACTCGAAGTTCAGATTTGCCAAAATAGACGACAGAGTCTGTTTTCGAAATGTGTAGTTGTTCCACTACAAGATATATAATGATATTAACAATATTCACAGATTTCTTGTCATTTTTAAATTGAATTATTATAAATTTTATTATATAAATTTGAAAACACGATAATTCAATGTATCATTGACGATTATGGCAAGTAATTATTTAATTACTTCATGATAAATTCAAATATTTGATTGAATCCACTGCCAAAGATGGGAAGAGATTTGAGAATGTTTTCCCCATTTTGAAACCGGGTACTATATCTGAATAAAATTGATTTACATTTCAGCTATCAAGAGTATATGCAAGCATTAAAAAAATAAGTTTTATAGATCTAAATAACAGTCTTTCTATGATCTTTTCTAAATAACGGACTAACACAATGTATTTCATTCTTCAACTCGAGCTTATAATTACAGAAGAAACCAACTGACATTCAAAAATTTGCAGCACAGCTGCTGGCAAACAGCAGCTGATTAGGCACACTACTATTATCTTTCCTGAGAGCGCGGCTCCCCTTTTCCACACCTAATTCCCAACAGATTTAAAATCCGGCTCAAATGGGTCATTTCGCCTAGGGCCCGACGATTAAGTAAACACCGAACTTCTGAAATAACATCCTCGCGGTCATCGGCGGAGTGCGACATTTGGCACTCTTAATTCCGAAGTTCTGAAATGGAATCTTTCGGCAGAGGTCAGATCAGCCCGCCCATTGGCGAACGCTAATGGAATATTACGACTTTCGAAATGGCGCCATCGTCTGGTCTCTTTTGCTTGTCGATGAATAGCTGTCATTACACGAAACGAGAGGTTGGATGGTCACAATTTAAAACATTAAGCTTCCAACCCGCCCGTTTGTTGAGCCGTGGTCCGAAGGGGTTAACTAGTCATGGCTATGACTTTAGGAATGAATATGTTGTGCCGTATGTCACGTGCCATGTAACTTCTGTCAGCTAATAGAGAGTCCAGGGGAATAGATGGCCCATGGATTTACTCATGGGATATGGGTCATGTCAAAGTTATGGATGGAAACATTAGATATTATTTCGTTCGAATGGTTTAAATGGTATATAAATACGAGGCCTATGCATATATTTGTACATTAATAAGCCAAGAACAGTTTCCAAAAAGTAGCATTAGTCAAAACATTAATTATGAAGATTAAGGTTTTTGAAGCAAAACAAGAGTTGTATTAAAATACAAATTCTTCAGCAAATTCATTTTATTGCCTTAAAAATTAACGAATAATTACTAGTAAGGTACCATTTCAGTTAAACAGGCTTTCTCAACATCACCTCGTCATCAGCAGTCATCATTGGTGTTTTTTTTTTTTTTTTCTTCTTCAGAATTTTATTATATTACATTGAGATAAAATTAATTAGATTACATATACAAAAAAGAATCTATTGTAATTTTTGAAAAAACGACCTCGAAATTATGAAGAATTTCCATTTTATAGACTTTTACATAATGACTCTATATAACGTAAGATTTCTGGAGTCAGAAAAATAAATCTTTGTATTTAACTGTATTTGTTTCTGAATGCAATCACTCAAAATGCAACGAGCTGTAGGCATAAAACATAACTGCAGGCAAAGTTTAGATTTCTCACAAATTTTGGAAGAAATATATGGATGAGAAATCTGTCTATTCGTCCATTCATGTCATAAAGTTGACGTTAGCGAGGACCGAAACTCGCAACGCTTCGGTTGCGAGTTTAGCCGAGTAACAAGGCCACAAGACAAAAGTAATTACTCATGTCTCGTAGCTGCTATCTGGCTTATAAAGCGTCACGACAACTCAATCAGCGGGAATGATCTCTCCAAACCTTTCTCACTTATTCTTTAATGAAGCAATTATCCAGAGCCTTGCATGTCGTTGGCGTATAATAGTTACGAAATATTAACTTTTGGCGCAAATTTAGCATAATTATTGAATCTATCGAGTCATACTTGGCGAGTTTTGTTAGAGATAAATCCTTGGCACGCGGATAATAGTGTCCGAAAATCGAATTTGTGTTCTAGACAGGTTTCTCCCGACCGATTGAAACAAAATTTTTTCAAAGAACTATAATTGTAGTCACAAAATCCCATATCAAATTTAATATATTTAACTCATTGCGTGTTTGAGTTATGACGTGTACATGTTTCTGAAAGTACAGAGCGGCAGATAGATAATCCTTGGTGGAATTCGGCTCAAAAATTTGAAAAGTATCTTGACTATAGATGTTAATTCTATGTATTGAATGTTATCTATCTAGCTCTCTTCATTTTGTAGTTATCGTGTTAATTTACAAGTATATTAGAACAGCTGGACCGACAGATTTCCTCTGAGCAGATTTTACCCAAACTTTGATAGAAATTTACATATCTGGTGTAAATACCGTATACCAAATGCCAACCGTTTAGATCAAAACGTTTTTAAGTTATCTTTGTCACAGAAAGACGGACATTTTCCAAAAAGTTGTTTTTTTGAACTCAGGGAGATCTAAAATGTCAAAATCTCCAGATCGAATTTTTTGACGATTGTAATAATTTATTTATGCTACGTATACGAGAGAGTAAAAATACAAATAGCTAAAGGATGAAATTACCACATAGATTTATCAATAGATTTGTAGATCTATACGAATATCCTAACTTTGCAGGGCTATTAAAATAAAATAAAACAAAGTACTACTTCGTTGACGATGGAAATTAAAAATAAAAGCTGATAAGTGCAACACAGTTATAAGTGTTCATTGAAGCTCCTCCAAAAATGCAAACGATATCAAGACAATATGATGACTCATCGCATACTTTTTCAGCACCTTTGATGTGACTCTTTGAAAGTCTGCAGATATGCATGTCTTAAATTCGTCAATGTTAATTGGCAACAGTGAAACAAACACCTGCTGTTTGATGTAGCCTAATAAAAAAAACCAATTATTGCCATACATGCATATTTGCATCCTTCCAAAGCTTCGCACCAAGCATGCAGAAAAAATTGTGGGATGAATTATCGTACCGATCAGATATATTTTGCATTTCTGGTGAGACTCTCCATTGAACACTTATGACTGTGTTGGATTTAAACTTTCCCATTTTATTTCTGATTACCGATGAGCAACAGGGTTGTACTTTGTTTCAGACAAAGACCTGTTAATTGGGGATATTCATTTATAATAATTCTGCATATGAAATTTTGAATTCAATAGCTGACACGCAAAATCAATCAACTTTCTACATTGTATCGTGGGTGTATTAACAAATCACGAAATATTGCGCATGCGTATGAGAAAGTCAAAGAGAGAACACTTCAACTGATTTTAATTAAAATCCAGCGGGAGTGGTCTCCCCAAAACTTTCTCGCATACAAATAAACTTGTCATGGCAGAGAATGTCTCATATGGCATTGGCGTAAAATATTTTCGAAATATTTGGTATTCAGAATTTTTACTGAATCTATCGTGTTATCCTTGGCGATTAATACCTGGCATGCTTTAATAATATCCCAAAACTGAATTTATGCTTTAGACCAGAGGTTCCCAACCTTTTTTTTTTTTTCTCTGGACCACTTTCAAAGTTTTACTATTTTCTGTAGACCCCCTGCTGCTACATTTCTACTGTATTCCCAAAACTCTTAAAAAATATCAACCTAAATTGGGGGTGTTAAGAAGGAAAAAAAAGTAGCACATTTTCTTGTGTCCTGTTTATTAAAATAATACTTGTGGTTATACAAAATTATAAACATTCATTATTACAAACAATCAACAATTGACAAAAAATCAACAATGAACTCTGAAATGTAAATCAACAATAAAAAATAGTCATACTTTTAATGAGTCGGATGTACTTGATGAATTGAGAGCAAATTATCAATATTTGGCTTCAGTTTTGTAAGATGTAATCTCAAATCTCTCCGTTCTGTGATGTTCAATCTGCTCATTTGTTTGTTAACAGGTTGGTAACGGCACTAAAACTTCTTTCGACAAGATATGACGAGGGAAACGCTATCACAAATTTTCTCGCAATTTCCCACAGCTCAGGATATTTTTCTGGGATTTCAGGGATTAAATATTTTTAAACAAAAATGTACCTAGGTACCTAAAGTTTAATCTTCCCTGGCTTTTTGTTCTTTTATAGAAGTTTTGAATAATCTCTAGTATTTAATTTTTATTACATAACTACCTACTACACTCAAATAGTAAAACAAATATAATATGATGGATAAATTACAATATACAATAAAAATATGTATAAAAAAAAGGCAGATACTTACTTTTTCCAGCACTGCAAACATTGACATAGATTCACTCACAGTCACAATTTTATGTCCCGGAAACAAATGAGTAACGTTTTGTTCTTGGCATTCGTATTTATACTAATGAAGATTGCAAGCACAGCGCAAGTCGCATTTCATCCCTTTTCAGGTCTAAACTAGCATCCCGGACGAGCGGGCGCCACTTTGCAAGTCTCGACATGTGGTGTACACTTGTACTATTATCTATTGTTCTATTCAATTCTGTGTTTGAACTGAGTCTCGAATATTTCTGAGTTCCCTACCTAGTGAATGATGCTACCTGCCTACGTTCATAGGTAAATCCAAGCCGAAATTTTTGTTCTTTATTATGAAAACCAGAAAATTTTTCGTAGACCCCTACTTACAACTTGTGAACCCCTGTTTTCTTTTCACGTCTATGTGGACCCCGTGTGGTCTCCTATGGACCCCTGGGGGTTCACCTGGACCACTTTGGGAACATATGCTTTAAACACATTTTTCTCAATCCAGCGAAACAAACATTTGATCCAAAGCTGCACTTGTAGTCATAAAATTCGATACTAAATTTTATACCTTTAAGTTGTTGCGATTTCGAGTTATCGCGTTAACATGTTTCTTAAATTACAGACCTCCAGAAAGTCAATACATAGATGGATTTGACTCAAAATTTGATAGGTGACTACGCTATAGATGTTAAATCTATGCACCAAATTTTATCTATCTAGCTCTCTTCGTTTTGTAATTATCGTGTTAACTTATATTCGAACAACCGGGCTTCTACTGAAGAGATTTTACCAAAATTTGTTAGAAATCTGCAAATGTGAGATAAAGACCGCATATCAGATTTCAGTCGTATAGCTAAAAGCGTTTTTGAATTAACTTTGTCACAGAAAAACAAACAGACAATTCAAGAAAGTCTAAAACGTAGACATTCGTCAAAATCTCGGATTCGAATTTTTTTGACAATTACTATACTTTTTCTATGCCACGCATACAAGAAAGTAAAAGTACAGGTAAGTATTGTGTGTTTTGCTTATAAAATTATCGAGTCCTTTATTGTTTAGAAATTTTGCAGATCTGTACAATTTTTCTGCAAGAAAACTTCTACCTTGAATACTGCATCAATCCAATTTTTTGACGCAAAATCTAAAAGAAAGAAGAGGATTGTAGGAAAATTGTTTTCTCATTAATGCACTAGTTTCTGTTTTCCAAATTTTGTGTGTTCCTGTCTTTGACTTATAACGCTTATTTTACCTAAAGGACTAGAAAACAATATCGGCCATCATTTTACTTCGAACTCGGATCCTTAGTACAAGTAAATAAAACATTTTCATAATTAAAAAAAATATTATAAAATTATAAAATTATGAAAAAGCGATAAACGTGCGCAGTGTTTATTAGGTTAGAAAAATTATGTTATGCCCCAATTTTTTAACAGTCACTTTTTCTTTTTAAAGAAGAATTTAGCTGTTCAAAGCAGGGTCTTCCCAAACGCCAATCTAAAAGCAATTTTGAAGATGCCGCCCTTTTTTTTTATCGCTTGATTTATATTTTATTCAACACAATAATTTCATTACGCTTTCTTTGAAAGATACTAGTACAATTTTGTGCCAGGATATTTCAGTAAATTAAAATTGAAATTACTTCCGAGTGATTCTAAGACATTTTTAAACAATTTTATATTACATTAAAATATAATTAGAATTTGAGACTTCCTTCAGCAAGTCGGTAAAATGGATAAATACTCGTTTTATAAAGCGAAACCAAAATAAAATAGTCATACAGATAGAATTTCGAAATTTTATTCAAAGACGCAGATTAGAATAATAATAATAATAATAATAAACGTGTAATTTTTACATCTCAGAAAGGGGTAATATTTTTGTATGCAATATGGTCTAAATGACATCTTAGGTAACACTTACAAAAAATTCTGGTAATTCAGAGATGAATTCAAATATATCTTTAATAAAATCGGAAATGCCATTTTCAGGTACACAGCTTTGCAAAATGTTCCTATAACATGAATATTTTCAGCAAATGTTTGGTTCGTCATTGCGGAGGTGCAGTTAATAAACCCACAGCTGAAAGGACAAAAACCGAGCTTTCTTTAATTGATTCGAATTCTACCAAAATCTAACTGAGGTATTTTCGGATGAATAACAAATCAAACGGTCGATACTATGTGAAATGTAGTTCATTACGTTGCAGTTCCTGTCAGTTTCAACCATAACGATAATGAAACATCAACATTAAACCGTGACATTAGAGCAACAGAAGAAGGAATCAGATCATCATTTAGGTAATAGAAGGGAATAGAATCCCGTGCAATGGCCCATACGATCGCCATAATTATTTTGCCTTATATTATTTTTTCTTGTTTATGAAACTTTCAGTATCAGTATTTTAATGGCTTCTCGAGAAAGATAAAGATTCTTGTTCGAAACGATGTTGATTTGCTTAAACTAATGAAATTCAAAGTTTCGTCACTGGATCAGTTTAAGTCATAGAAAAGTGGGATCCCTTTTTAAACTTTAATATATCAAGAATAATTTTCTAAATATGAATCACAAAACTAGCGAACTCTATAAAAATTTAAGCGCCGTAATTTTTTTTTTGAAACGCATTTATTGACTCAAATAATTATTTATGAAAACTTTTAATTTATATTCGAACTTTATCAAGAAAAATTCAACTATTAGCTAAAAGATTACTGACTTAATTAATTATTAAATAAAGAATTATTTAAAGAATCTTCCCGATTTGAAATATACCTATCGTTCACGATTTAGAAAATTAGTTACCGGGCCATGATTAGAAAGACACCCTGTATGTATACTATACACACAAGGTATATTGTATATCTATATGCTTCAAAAATATTGTTAGAAGATTCTTAATGCAAAGCAGCATCAAATATATTAAAATGCGTATTTTCCAAAAAAGAAGAAAATCGTCATAAGATCGGGAATTTCAAATTTTAATTTTGCATTCCTCTTCTTCGCTGGCGGGACAACCACGGATGAATCCTTGTCTTCCTCAGAATCCAACTCCATGACATGACTGTTTGCATTGCGTATCATTAAACAATGTTTCACCATCATGAACGATGAGAATCAATATCTGAGAGAACAATTAGTCAATTCGAAAGAAGTACTTTATAAAGGTAAGTGGTTTCCACAGGGGGGACTTCAGATATAAGAATGAGAAGGTGGTTGATTCTCGACACTAGGGTGGATACAGAAATGATGTGGGTTCGGATATCCTTTATTGATGACAGGACGTACTTCCCATGAGAAGAGTTGTACCATGGCTGGTGATGATTTTTAGGACTCAATCTCAATTCCCATGAATGCTGAAGCGGCGATCCGGTCATCCATACTTATCAGTGTGCCTCAAGGAGAATTGAAGCAGTCAACTTGTGATAAAGGCAAGCGGTAAAATTCTTTGATATATCTCAAATGGAAATTTTTTAATACTGTAATAGATTCGAATAACTGGTGTTGTTTATAGATGGTCAGATTGTCGATATGCAACAACTCGGGACGAAGATTGTTATCTGTTCATAAAAGCAGATTCAAACAGAACTAAAAATGTCACATTTACTTTTTCTAGTAACAGAATAAGATATGAAGATCAAAAAGATATACAAATTTGTCAACGGGGTTTGTGTTCATGTTCATTGACCATAAGACATTTTAGGATGGGGGAAACACAAAGTGGATGAATATCGCAGATAGTTAGCTCAGAGTTTTGCAAAAACGAATCCAAATTTTATTTCCAACCAAATAATTGACTGTGGTTTGTAAAATAATCCCAATTTTGTGCGTTAAAGATCGGAAAATCGATGTGGTGGGCTGATGATTTGAGTAAAAATAGAAGAAAGGATTGCACATAATTTAGGATTGAAATTTGACGAATAGAAAGTGCAGTGAGAAATTCTTGAGTCTTGTTTTATCGTTTGCTAGAACCGTCGGCAATAAGTTCATTTTAATGGAAAAATATGCTTAATATCGCATAACCTATATTGTGAAAAATTAGTTTTGGGAGTAGAGTATCGAGCACATGGTGAACACGGATGGGACATTTTAGGGAGACAGTCTGGTTTCGGGCGGAGTTTGAAGAGCGAGTACTAGCTCAGATGCCGTCCTCGTCATCTGACCATGGTTCAAAATTACGCGGTCCGTCCCAAAATTAGCTTAGTGTTGATTTAAAAGCGAGACGTTAATATAACTAAACGCAAACAAACCGAAGATATTTACAACCTGTCCACATTCTCAACAGAATCGGGAGAGCAGAAAACTTTAATGTTATTTAAAAGTCTTTAATCTCCCATTGCTCAAGAATTAAAGATATGATAAATATTTAATAATGATATTAATTAAATGATAATTATAAAAGTGATATAGGATAAATGTAATATATAATTATAATTATCTTTCTACTACATAATCATATACAAGCAAAGAAAATAAAGAATGGTTTTGAGTTGAAAAATATAATTAGTAAAATCTGTGCACCTGAATTTTACAAGCAAGAACCAATCAAATTTAAAAACATTCAAAAATTAGTAATTACACCATTAAATTATGATTATATTTTAAACTATATTTATTGCATAATTATTTTTACAAATTAAATATTTACAGTTAAATTATTTCCAGATTTTATGTATAACTATCTATTAAACAGACATCACATTAACTCACTGTTATATCGCTCATATCTTGTGGTAGTTGAGTGGTTAGTTTCAGTGTTAAGTGGTTTTGTGCTTAGTGTCAATGTCCATTTTTTTAGAGCAATAATTTGTTTTATCATCATCGAAAAAATTTCATGGATCGTATAGTAATAATGAATATTTTATGTAAGAATATGAACATGAATGTGCATGTTATAGCATTCATTTATTCTGTACTGCTAAATGACATTACAATTATATAAAAATAATAAGTCATATTATTATTATTTAATTCTATACAGCCTTACTTTTTAAAATTAATATTCATTTTAAAGTAATGAACATTTTATGTTTTCGAATTAAGTCTATTACCTAATAATATAATATTATGCAGCTAATAATAATGATAAAAAACAGCCTCATTATGGTATAAATAGATAAATGGTTCATTTAATACTTCCATTGTATTCTTTCTTTCTATTATTTGCAATTGTTTTAAAAACATTAGAATTCATATATGTTGCAGTTCTAAAAAACAGCATTAAAATATTAGTCATAAAAGATAAGAAATAATTTGAAATTCGATTAATGAGATATCTTCTTTTAAATAACATTGTATAACTAGATTTCATTAGAACTATCTAAAAAAAAATACAAAATCAAAAGACTGAAGGCTCAAAATGTTTGCCACGAGATTCTTGAATTCCTCAAGAAAGCAGATATGTGTGGTTGCATTCTTTATCCCAAATAGATAAAGAATGGAACTATGAATTCAAAAATGTAATAGAATTTTAATATTTAATAATGAAATTGTTAAAAATGCATTAAGCATTGGAGATAAATAACATACATTATAGAATTCCTAAAATAAGATAAACAAAACATAATAATTAATCTATTTTTGAGATATAAAATTTGATAAAAAATTGGGATTTATTAAAGTAATAGTATAATGTTTAAACTACAACTGTTATGATTTCTTTAAAATTTAATTGTACTTACTAATATCAATCCATCCTGCTTCAAAATGATTTTCTCCAATTTCTTGAATTCCTCTTGTTTATAAATAAGTCTTAGAAACTCATCCAAAAGAATAGCTTTGATGAAATATCAAGTCTATCCTGTTCGAATGAAGTCACTGAGACAGATAAATGTCATTTATTTGCAAAGGAAGCTATATTTCTCATAGTAAGAACAGCAAACTTTCAAGCATGAAAGCATGGTCCTGTTAGAAACACACAGTTGAGATCTAATATATATATATATATATATATTAATGTATTAATAATTTGGCAGCCTTGCTTACCAAAACACTTATCATGTATTTATCATAAATTTAAAGATTAGTTTTTTTTTTAAGGGGAAGTGATTTTTTTTTCTTCTACAAATCAAATTTTAAATTTATATGAAATTTTAGCTCATTTGAACTTTTTTTTTCAAAAAAAATTAAGTGAAATATGAGCACACCAAAAGCAAAAAAATATTTTATCAAGGAAATTTATAATTTATTTTCAAAAATTCATTATATTAATACTGAATAACATAATTTACAGAATAATAAAATGAATTTTGAATGATACACAAGACATCCTAAGAGAAAACTGCATATAAAATTTCTTACTATAAAATATTGTTTTAATACATTTTTCAAAAATTCATTCTCGCAGCCAGTCAACTTTTTTCCAATATTACTCTATAAAATATAATTTGGCTTTCTTATTTACCCCAGTTTCATGCTTTTAGATATTTATTCAAATATTCATAGATTTAAACATTCATTAATTTTATTGGTATATTTATATAATTATGAATAATTTTAGTTTTTTTTCAAATATTGATGCAATATGTACATATGTATGATAATGCACAGAAAAACTAAAATAAGTAAATGTGAAAAAAAAAGCTAAAATTTTGTTACATATTTTAAAATATTCGATGGACATCAATAATGAAAAAACATTACATCATTTTGGCTCAAGATACAAAACTCAAAGCTAAAATAAAGAAAATAAATTTCTACACAACGAGTTTTTTTCTGATTCAGTAAATAGGGAGGAAAGAAATTTAAAGAAAAATTTCATAAAACAATATATGAATTTACTACTGATATTATTTGCATACAATTAAAGTCAAATTATTAAGAAAATATATTTTACTCATGACACTTGAATTTACTAAAAAATTTTTTATGTGTTTATATTACTGTATTACTGTACCATTCGAAAAATTTATTTAAAGAAAAGATGGATCAAAAAGCAATTTGTGTAACATTGTAAAAAATAATCTATAAAAGTCAACGCTTTGCTTAGTACAGAAGATGAAGTTGGCTTTATGAAGCATTATTTCAAGAGGGAAAAACTTTTAAAAATTTATTTATTTAGAGAAAATGAAACTAATTTACTCGTAAATAATTTTCATTTGATGCAAGGAAATTAACTACTTTGTAAAATCACAAGAATTAATCATTTTTTATAAGAAAGAAAGCATATTAATGAATAAGATTAACTTCCCTTAAATCTATACTGCGCATGTGATCATGCTTTTATTTAACAAGCAGTAAAGATTTTATTGACGGAGGCATCAAACTGAAAATTTAATGTCAGCATTATTTCATTATTAAACAATTTGCTTTTGACACAATTTTATTTTCAACGGAATAACAAGAAATTTTATCCATAGCAGTTTAGAATTGTATATTCAATTCTAAAATTAAATCCTATTTAATTATTAAATTTATAAAATTAAATGCAATTTTATTATTATAAAAATTATTATCTCTCTATATTTGTTATTTACCATGACTTCTTTTGAAAGATTTAAATTTTTTAAATAAAATTTGATAATTTATAAACAATAAGAAAGAAATTTATTATAGAAAATAACTTTCTCATTCATTATTCTATATTTCAAATGCCTCATATCATGTTTTTGTTTTTATTATTCATAAGAAAATGTTTTAATGATTTTTAATAAAACCAAGTATTTACCAATTTTGCAAATAAAATTAATATAGAAAAGTTATTGATAGCATTTTATAAGAAGAAGGATATAAAGAGACAGTGGTAAAGAAAGAACTAATAACCATAAATTTAGAATACATTGAATAAAAAAATCTTTGAATTAAAAGGACCAACTTTATGAATTATTTTGGCACAAATTTTTAGATTATATGTTAAACAAAATCTCTAATTTCTTTTTAAAATGGAAATCTTGATGGTGAAATGAAAAAAGTTTATCGGTAGTTTCAAGACACAGATTTTTTAATGACTTTTATGTTTCCATGGGGCTCATTATTCTCATAGCAATAAATACAATAAAACATATGGGTTGATAACAAACGACAGGTAATTAAAACTATTTACAGGGAGATTAGGAACTCCAGATTAATTTTTGAGGAGAAGGAATAAGTATAATTCCAATATCTTAATGGCACAGTACCTGAATTATCTATAGGATAAAGAGCAATACAAAAGAAATTTCATAAACTCAACAATTCTTCAGAAAGGGCTCAAAAACAGGATTCATTTAAAACAAGCATTCTTGCTTTCAAACATAACTAATACAGAATTCTTAAACTTATGATCTGTTTAATTTGCTTGTTATTTAAAAATCTCAAAGATGAATTAAGTTTCAGAATTCATTGACAGTTTCTTTTCAAAAATGTGAAATATAAAGGCTAAATCAACAATAAAACAGCTTAGATTTTATTATGAAATGCTTAGATAAAACTTAATTTCAATAATTGCAACAATGCAAATAAAAATGCTCAATAAAACAATAATTAAAGCAATAATAGTATAATATTCTATTTTTGCTACTTATTTATTATATAAATAAGAAAAATATAAATAATAAAAAGATTTTTTTAAATTTCTAACTATATTGGTGAAAATATAAATTGTTATTTCCCTTTAATTTTTCTTTTCTCTTGCTTCTAAGGCAAGGGAACAAAAGCCCTAAAAGTATAAATGACACACTTCATAAAACTGAAATTCAAGAAGTTTGATATTGTGTTGTTTGTTTTACAATATATATATATATATATAATTATGTTTATTTGGTTGTCTTTCAAGAATAACATTCTTGTATATTACATTATTTATGTATTCAAAAATATTTTATGCACTGAAGAGTTAAAACATTATTAACACATTTTTAAACCTTGTAGCAACATGTTCAGTTTCAATAACAGCTTCAACAGAAACTATGACCATTGACTCAAAAGTTCTTGATATGTGTTTGGAGACAAAGTATATAAAATGCTGATGCACAGATAAGTCAATTCAAACAAATGATAGAAAAATAGATCATGAATATAATCATCCCATAAATTCTTAATTAGAATAACTACCAGATTGAGCTACATTTGGTGTACTTTGGTATGATAACTGTTCCCCAGTATTATCGTTTTAGTTAAATCATACTTGGAAGTTGTGACTGGGAAATGAGAAGAACAGGGAATGGAGAATAGGAGTTAGGGTCATTTTCTTGTCCTTAGTATTTTAAAATATCTTTCCATGTATTTCTAGTGATCTTAATCCTATCTTTGTGAATCTCTAATTTTTCACCATTGTATTGAATTTAATTCGGGCAAATGAATTAAGAATTTTATAATCAATATCTTTCAACATACTGAAGAAAGGAAATATAAATTAGGTATTGCATATACACTCAAATTACTACTTGGAAAATAATATAAATGAATTTGAATAAAATACAATAATTAGCTTTAAGCATTCATTCAAAATTTTACTGTTTATATGCATGTTCTATAGAAGCTACCCCTGATTAGAGTAACAAAGTTTGTGCAGAATTTTAAGAGCTCATAGAGAAATTTATAAATAAAAACAACAAAAAAAACCCTAATATATTTATCATTTATATTATTAATACTATTTAATAATATTATTATTTAATAAATAAAAAGCAACTATTTTTATGATATAGGATGATTTTCAAAGTAAACAAATAAAACAAAAATAAATTCTTACCATATGGATAAAATTTGTAGAAAGTTCATTCGATGATGTGTTCTACTGATGGACATGGCATTGAACTCCATGTCATTATGACAGTGAATGGCAGCAATAGATCAATCATGTCACACCATCTAGAAATCACACTATGCATACAATTCTTCAGTCCTTTTCAATCTGCTTAAAGAATTCAATTTAATATATATATTTTTTTATAATTAAAACTGATATATGTGCAACTAGGTTTAATATAACAAATGATAGTAGATATAAAATATAATCTTTAAAGAATACAATTATGGAAAGCAGAAAACTGAGTTTTCCAATTTTTCCCTGAGTTAACAAATACTTTAGAGTTTTATAACAAATACTTCAGAAAAATTTTCTTGTCATTTAAGTTATAATAATAATTAACTATTTCAAGTTTTAAAAGGAAAGAGAAATGTTCATTTAAAGTTTCACTAGGATAAAATATTATAAAGAAATGCTTTATTTGATTCAGTGTTTTACAGGTTTGGATATAAATAGATTTATTGTTTAATCTGAGATGGTTGAAAACACTCATGAAACTAATATAAAAAAAACAAAGGTTTTTTTTTAAATATTTGTCATTAAGGTATGTCTACATTATAGAGAAATAAATGTAAAGTTTGTATGATAGATGGCTATTGCAGTTGATCACACATAAATTAATACAACTTAATCATTCCCTCTTTAACACAAAATAAAATTAAATCATTATTAAAAATAAAAAAATTCTAATAACTTATATTAAAAAAGAAGTTTGTAATACAAATGAAATAAGCAAACAAAGAAAAGTGACCATATTTCTGACAAGCAAATTATTTGCTTAAAAAATCAAAATAAATTATTATTATCGAATTCAATGAAAATATTAAAATTCATTCAGATGATCAAATTGTTATTTATAATCTGTTACAAATATTTGTATAATTTATCATCATTTTACATTTTATAAATATTATAAGGACTTTTACAAAAACGAATTTTGTTTTCTTTGACAAAATGAATACCTTTTAATTAAGAAACCTTTTTCTAGTATATGAATGGTGGTAATTTATTTATTTATTTATTTTTTACTCTTTGCCTGTTTACAATTTGAAACACAATATGTTTTTAGCTAAATTTTTAAAGACCAGAAGTGATTATGTAATTTTTAATGATCAGATTTAATTATACTAATAAACAGAATTTTGAACTTTCTCTAATAAATTAAAGAGTTGTAAAATTGAAAAGAAGAAAACTCAAAGTAGTTCCTGAAAAATTAAATTACTTATCCAATTATACACTAAAACTCAATATCAAAAGATTTACTTTTTAAATTACATAATTAAATCATAAATAATTTAAAAAAAATATCAATCCAAAATTTTTTAACAAACATCAATTGTATACAGTAATATACATCCATAGCTATAAAATATGAATATATCAAAATTTTAGAAAAAAAAGGTAAATAATATTTGCATAGGCAAGGGTGTTTCTTTTTTCTATTCAACTTATTTTTGAATGCATGTTTTGCTTTTTACTTAACATATCGATGTAATCTAATATTCTAATTTACATAGGTTATTACACACGCACACACAAATACCTTATAAAAAATCATGCCTAAATTAAATAGCTATATTACCTACTTTCATCTATTATGTTCTTTAAATAATTAAAGTTATTATTTTAATACACATGACATTACTTTTGCTCTAGATGTTCATTGATATTTAAACATATTTTTCTAATTAGAGATTGAAAATAATTGAACAAATGGAAATTTT
>JAPMOR010012665.1:0-22818 GCA_026543865.1 Argiope aurantia | reverse complement strand
AAATAATATAACATCGTTTCGATGTACATTCATGATTTCAGACTTTAAAAAAATCCATCTCACAGCAATCGACTTGCAGCTTCGAAATGTTATACTAATAAAATCTACCTAATAAAATAATTTGATTGGAATTTTATTTATATTATATTCCGGTTAGAATTATAGCAGATGAAGTGATAAAAATCTGAAATTTTATATTAAGCATTCCAGAAGACACGAATTCATTGTGTTGATAGAGAACAAAAAAATGCAATGCTGAACGTAGTTGCCCTTCTTTTAACTATTCACACAACATAAGTTTATCGTGTATATGTAGTTTAAATATTTCTATTAATAAAATTACTTCTTTGGTATATTATGAAATAGTAAGAGGAAAAAATACTATCTCTAATTACGATTTATTTTTTATATTGCTTAAAACTATTTTCCATCACAAGATTTTTTAAATCTTTCAGAGATAATTAAGAATGCCATGTTATAACTAAATACCGTATGCTGATCAAAATATCTTATGTCAAAAAAAAACACATACCCCACAATATATGAAATCTCTATGTAATAGCATAAATCAATTGTGACATGCGTCATTTTGTAGTTCAATAATTTGATACCATAGGTGCAATGAAATGGAGAGAAGATTTACCAAATTTATATAACTGCTTTGCATCATTAAAATATTTTGACATATTTGATGCATAATATTTTGGTATAACACCTATGGCATAATTATTTTTGAAATTGATTAAAAATCGTGGCTATAAAACTAATATTAATTCTTATTACTTTTATTTCAAGAAATACTTTTATGTATTTTATTATCATTATTCAGTTATATATTTTATGCATATGATGCTATCGTGACATAGTCATATTGGCGGTAAACTCTGCATAGAAGGACTCCATCTGATAGGCAAAATAAATTGTTGCCAAAGGAATAAATCGTTGTAAATACAAATAAACAAAATAAATAGTGTTAATAGTTCTGATAGATAAAATAATGTATTTTAGTTTTATATCTAGATTTATCCTTAAACATTAACCCATTTTATTAACAAAGGGATGAAATTACCGAAGCAAAATTAAAATGTAAAACATCTTATTTCTTTATTTATAATTATTTTCTCTAACTTAAGTGCGGATAAAAGAATAAAATCTAAAAATATGTCATTTTCTCATTTTTTGGGCAAATAGTTTGTAAGCAAATACTTTCAGATGCTTATAGATTCCCTACTCCCTCATTTCAAATTAAAGCCCTTTAAAAATGCGAAAATAAGTATTTTTTTATATTTCTGTATCATTTATGTTTCATTACGTAATGGAGATTATCACTGAATTTGGCCATCATAGATATAGAAGTATATTATATCAATGAGTAGAATTTAATGAAATGAAGTTTAATGAATTTAAATCTAAACATCAGTAATATGTTATTTTATAACAGTTAAACGATATAAAAATTTCTAAATTTAAATAGGTTGAATGGGTTAAAAACAAGTTGTAAACGAATCATTAAAGATCTTACAATACAATATTCAACAATTAAATATGCAAGCAATATAACTGTATTGAGTATAATTAATATATTGTATTGTTGTAATACAATTGAGTTGCATAATAATGTATATATACAAAGTGAATATTCACAACTTTTCTCAATGAGTAATAGCTAACTCGACGGATTAAGTCAACAACTAGTTTTTATTTTCAGTTGTTAGTGGAAAATTCATTGAAGTTATTTTTTTCACTTCATTAATTTAATGACTAGCATTCTTCACTTATGTTAAGAAATGTCATATTACAAAGAGACTTAATTGCATAGAGTAAAAGTATTAATAGGACAAATGAAATATAAAATCCGACAATAAATCACTCGTTTGAAGTTTTACAATCATTCATTAAACGATTTAGAAAAATTTTCTTTCAAAAATTATTCTTTAACTTATAATCATATTCATTCAAGTCATTATTGAGTCGTGATTACAAAAGCGGCAGCGGCAAGTGTTAGAGAGTCGGTTAGGTCAAGACCTTCGTAAAGGTATCGTATCAAGCTATTCATTTTATACTACAAAGCCAATTGTAAGGTTTTCCGAAAGTGGAATAAAGAGTACTATATATATATTAAAATGGTTAAACAAATGACGTAACATTCATTCGGAATCTTCAGTTTCGATCTTAATATTCATTAAGAACCTAATATTCATGTTCGCAATCATGCTATCTCCGTTGTTGATAAAGTAAGGTTTTGAGGGGTTATATTCGATCGAAAACTCTCCTTTCTCCCACACTTTCGTATTTGCGAAAGAAGTATCGGCTCTCCTTGAACATCTCAAAAGTCCCCTGAAGAACTTCTAGGGGAGCACATAGAACTTCCCTACTCAGTATTTACCAAGTAATTATTATTTCCCGCATGGGTAAAATTGTATTGTGTACGGTTCCGCATGCTCAAGGGTTTTACTTTGTGTTACAAGGGTTACTTGATACTATTCATCATTTTACATTAAAAATCGGCTCAACTGTCTTTCTAACATCCCCATTAGAAAAGCTTTACAAATACCACTCTATTTAAGGCGTAAAAAAATGTCCGCCTTATATTATTCCTAAGTGCAGTCTACTCCGATGCACCCTATAATTCTATAATTCTAGCTGTTCTTTGGAGACACTCGTTTCCCTTGCTTTCCACTATTCAGTGAGAAAATAAAAATCTTCTGCAGGATTAGGAACTTAATAATTTTACAATTAGCACTATTGGTCCCTTTTGTTTTCCACCTTGGGGTATGCCAGAATTTTTCTCTCTGAATACGCTTTAGGATTTGATAAATTCGCAACAGAGTCTGTGGTTTTCCAACATCTATTGTTCTATCATCGCTGCCTAGCTTAATTTTTAAATAATGTTCAGCCGGATTTCAATTATGTTCATTTCCAAGCTTAAAAATACACTGATGCAAAATTTGGTAGCTATAAATTAAATGGTAAATCTTTTAAAGCGCAAGCACATATAAAAAAAGGCACAGATTCTACTTCAATATAAGCAGATATATAGACAGAATTCTGAGTTTCATCTAAAATCAGAGATAAAAACCAGATAATTCGCAAGAATATACTATTCAAGAAGCTAGATGAAATAGGCATCACCGAAATGAAAAAGCGAGTAGACATAGATTTTTATGGTCGTATTCCTATTTTTGTGACAGTATTTCTTGGTTTTATTAAGATGATTTTTGTTGAAAATTTTCTGCATTCACATCCTTACTATTTTGATATAATAATATCCAAATTTTTAAATATATAACAAAGTATTCATAATCCAATATTTGTATTTTAAATCCTGATTATTTGGTTGCAACGAAGAATGGGAAAGCATGCTTAATTCCATTAATCTCGAAGTTAAAAAGAGGCGAAGAGAGAGAAATTAATAAGAGACAAATGTTTGTTTTGCAATTAGACGATGCAAAGCTGAAACAAAATGTCCATTTACTCATTTTAATTTACGATTTTAGAAAAAAGAGGTTGTTTTAAAACATTTTTGTGGTATCCGACTAGAAGCATTTAAATTTTATAAGTACTAAAAAGCAAAACACTGTGCCGAACAGTCATACAAATAGGAACAATTTTTAAACATACAATTTAAAGCTAAATTGCTGCTTGTGTATACTTAAAATTTTCGATTTTATTACGTAGAATACAAACAAAAATTGAAACTTTTAAAGAAAATAGCTCAAATTTAACATTGGAGAGAGTAGTGGATGGTTCTTATTTATAAATAATTTCAACAGAAAATGATACAAATTTTGTTTTAATTAAAGATTAAAAATAAAGTTAAATTTTGTTGCATAAGATTGATGCCACTAATGAATTGGTACTTTAAATCTTATAATAATGTAAAATAAATGTTTATGTGGTATTTAGTTTCGATGTTTTGGTGTAAAAATTTTAACTTTTTTAATTCCCCTTTCATCCAAATTAGAGGGTCTTTGAAGCGTTTCTATAGGTTAGGGAACCCTTGTATGTATTAGAGGAAATTTGATTATGGCACCAAAGTTAGTTCAAATTTGTTGATGTCTGTGAAACTGTATAAGATAGCACATTCGATATGTAATTTTTAATATATCGAATATAAAACCTTCGAATATAATACATATGTAGAATATAGCACATTCGATATATAATTTAAAAAAATTATAAAGCAAGTTTTTAATCTATACAAAGTTATACAGCAGTTTAATAAATTTATAAAGCAAGTTTTTAATCTATACAAAGTTATACAGCAGTTTAATAAAAATATTACAGGAAAAAAAATCTTTTAAGGGAAATTGCAAAAATAGTTTGAGCCTAAAAAAATATACAGAATGCATATTTTACGATACACTTATTTATTTTTTGAATATATCTATATGATGTCAAACAGCACACATCTAAGCATATATTTACAATGGCTACATACTTCAAAAATAATTCTGAATTGAAATTTCAAAGTCAAAATGAAGATATATTTAAGTCTTTAAATTGTCGAAAAAGTTTCATTTTCTGACTGTTTCTAAACAATTTTGGTAACTTTCCTCGCAAACAAGATTGCATCATATTCTAAAAATATTTTTTGACATATTTGTTTCTGAAAGAAGAGTTTAGAATGATTGATAGATCATTCATTCTAAATAAAATAAAATTATGCCGCTAAATACAGCACTGCTGTTAAGATGAGTTTTGATGGATATATTTCGGAGACATCTGTTAAAAAAATACTTAGTGCCTTTTATTGAAATAAAAAAGTCCAAAGTCTGTTTAAATTGAATTTAATTTTAAACTTTAGTGTAAGACTAAAATATATAAGCTTAAACAAGATTTTTCTTTGTTTGAAATTTTAAGTTAATGTATAAAAATATTAATTAGCATTAGTGCCTCAAAGGCAATAATCAATAAAATATAGTTAACTGAAATAATTTTAAATTCTGCCCGGTCATGGTAATTCTTTGTTACTCATAAATATAGCAAGCTTAAATCTTTATTTTATTTTGTTCGCAGTTGAAAATTACTCTTTAAAAATTTGCTACAGGAATGCGATTGAATTCCTTTTAACTCTAATAATTTTCCGTAATTAAGATTTGTTATTCATAATTAAAACTTAGGACGTTTAGCATATTTTGAAAATATATCCGAATAAATAATCATTTCTTTTTTATTTATAGTTAAGAAAAATACATGTATTTGTATAAAAATCAGCTAACTTTTTAGCATTCCAAATTTTTTAATAAAAGTTCTTTTACTCATTCTGATTTGAAATAATAAAAATTCTGATAATAAATTTTATAAAACTAAATAGACTAGAATGCAAAAACGGAGTGTTTCGAATATCCAACATTGATTAATCTAATTTTCTACCATTAAAATGTTATGAAAGTTAAACGACAACTTAATAGTCGTTTAAATTCCTATTTCGTTTAATAGTTGATGGCTTAAGATATGTTAAAAGCGAAGAGAAAAGCGAGTTAAATATAATATTAAAAAATGAAGAAAAAATCACTTTTTATTATAAGGAATTATAATCGTGATCATAAAATTATTTTTAATTAATTTTATATTAATAGGTATTTTGCCGAATACAATCTCTTGACTAACCTTAACCTTCTTCTTACCATGTTTCATATCATTTGTGGAAAGTATCATCGTTACATAGAACAACATGTTCTTTTAATGAAATGAAATATGTATATAGTAATCGTGGAATAGATGTACTTTGATAAATTTTGTGATTTCAGTATTCATAAAACAGGATAAAATAAAATGTTTCTCTCTTTTATATTAAAACAGAAAAAATAATATTTTGGCTAAATCTGAGCCGATGTTAAAAGAAAGAAAGCAGTATGGCAATTGCCCTTCTGAAAAACTCTATCCAAATTGAAGATATTTATATCATGAAGAGATATTGTATTTCTTTTAATCCCACTTGCACAGTAAATCTTCAGTCCGATATTTATATTATTATATTCTTCCAACTGGTTGCTATGGTCACAATATAATTACCTCTTGGAGCAGCTAGTCATTACTCGTTTCGTGCTCCAGGTAGCTAACAATCATATGCTATTCCAAATTCGACAGCAATGAAGACGTTGCATCTCGAGGAATAATGTTATTTGTTATTATGCAATGTGATTAACTGATCAGAACTGCATCCTCTGTTACCGAAGCCTGAAGTTTCTTGAGATATTCCTTTACTAAAGGTTAGTTTTTTCTCTCTGCTATTCTCTACAATTTAAACTGAAATTTTCGAATTGTACTATAAGAAGCAGAATTAACCTATTCTTATTTCCTTAAATAGAATTCATTGATTCGAAACCCGGTTCAACTGAAAATCCGTTGTGTGTATGAATTTTAAGCGCACTATATCTGTTTAGATAACTGATATAGAACAGGTATTTTGAAGAGAAGATAGTATCATTTTGTGGGATCCGTGAAATCTAATCACAGTTTAAATTGAGATGTCAATCCCAAAATGTTGCTTATTAACTCTTAAAGAAGTATTCCTTCATTCGGTCCCTATTTCTGAAATAAATGCAATTAAAATATTTATTTCAATACATTATTATCAAAATTTCATTAAAATATTTATAATTGAGATTTTAAATTCATTGAAATCTTGATTTCTGAAAGAATTTCGATGACATTGAACTAGTCACAAATTAAACTACATTAAAGTAATTGCTTTAGTTGGTAATTATACCCATTAATTTCTTTTGTTTAAATTGATTTTAATTTCAATAATTTTCAAATATATTTAAAAAGTTAATTGCTATTTTTTTATTAAATTATATATCTGCAATGACAATTTTTTATTACTAAATAATGAATTTTTCATAAACACTGGTAACTTTTCTACCTCCTAATTGCATGTTTTCTTATTAATTTCAATAAAGGAGAAAAATATTTTCATTTAAATATTTTTTTCTCATTTAAAATTTTGCAATAATTTATTCTTTTTAAACTACAAAAAATACTTTCGATGACAAGTTAAAATATCATGTTGATAATTTCAGTTGAAGTGATTCTTGCTTCTCTAAATTTTTGCTAATAAGTGTATGAATTTAATTCACTTAAATAAATGGAAAGAAAAAGGCCCAGGCTATTTTATATTCATGAATTCAATTGACTTCGAAAAGAAATTTTCAAATATTATACTTGAGTGCCTGATAATAACAATTTAATCGTATTAATTTAATAAAAAAATTTAATAATAGAATTAATTAAATTATTTATTTCATAGAATTAATTTACTAATATGCAAACCATTTTTTTTCTTCCTGAGTATATTTTAATCATATCATCTAACATTTTGTGCACATAAACCTGAACTGCTAAAAATAAAATTAGAGTTTTCATCGAAGGTTTGCTGGCATTCATTTAATTGTAACTTTATCTATTGTCTAATTTTTAATCGTTTAAAACATCCGAGATTGCGCCTGACTCTTGCGTACCTAATATTAAAAAGTTATACGAAATGATAATTTGCCTACTATATTTGAGGGGTAAAGAACAAGAATTTGAAGCAAGCGGAACATTTTGTGGTGTTTTACTAAATTTCAAAACATATACAGGGTGTTTCAGTGAACCGTTTCAGAACTTCTAAGAGGGGTAGGGCACATCCTGACGAACCAAAATCACATACCCATGGGCAGTCAGGAATTCTTTCCTGACGCGGTAGATGGCGTTGTGCAAAAAGTCAGAGCTTTCGTATAGGAAATCTTCATTTCGCACAAGAACGCCATGTTAGTAGGATCGATGATTACACAATCGCAGAGTTAGCCGATATGCATTTGGCGTACGAGGCTGCAAATTGTAGTGGGCTAGCCGCATAGCGTTTGCACGCGGAACGATATCTGACGAGGCATACTCCCAATTATAATTTCTTTGCAAGACTGCACCAGAGGTTATCTGAGACAGGTTCATTAGAAAGAGCTCACAGGGACAGGGTAAGAACAACGCGAACTGCAGACGCCGAACAGAATGTGCTGCAGCATGTACAGGGGAATCCAAGAACGAGTACACGAAGTGTAGCAAACGCTGTCGGGGTTTCCCATTGCAGCGTCTGAAGGATTCTCCGAGCAGAAGACGTGTTTCCGTTTCAAGTGAAGCGTGTCCAGACACAGAAACCGGAGGATTATGTACCTCGTATTGCTTTCGCACAGTGGTACCTGGGAAAATGTGCTACAAATCGCCTTTTTCCTGCTGAAGTACTGTTTTCCGTTGAGGCCTCCTTCACAAGGGAAGGAATTTTCAACACGCATAACGACCATATCTGGGCGGTCGAGAATCCGCATGCAATACGACGTCGTGCAGCAAAGAATCGATTTTCGGTCAATGTATGGGCCGGTATTGTGGGAGATCACCTCATCGGACCTTACCTGTTACCGGGACGTCTAACCGCACCTACGTACTTGCTCTTTCTGCAGCAAGTATTGCCATAACTTTTGAGAGATGAACAGATTTCTGCATCGACGCAACAGACAATGTGGTTCCAACACTATGGTGTCCCTGCCCATTATAGCGGAGATGTTCGTAACTACCTGGATGTCACATTTGGTCAACGGTGGATAGGATGTGGGGGTCCCGTGCGTTTGCCTGCTCTATCAACCGACTTATCATGTCTTGATTTTTATTTCAGGGGTCATATGAAATTGCTAGTTTATGACACCCCTGTTGAAACTACTGAGGAGCTCGTTGCAAGAATCGTAATAGATGCCGGAGAGATTCGAGATATGCCTGGAGTATTCCAGAATATTCGGATGGCCATGCGTCGGAGATGTGAGGCGTGCATTGTAGCCCGTGGAAGAAACTTCAAACATTTACTTTAATCCGTGCACCTTTTGCTTCTTTTCATGTATTATTAAAACGATTTCTCATTTACGGTCTCTTTTCTTTATGGTGCTTCGGTGTACAACACCGCTTCAGGAAAGCATTTCCGACCCCACATTGCTCTATGATTTCGAGTTGTCAGGATATACCCTAATCCCTCTTAGAAGTTCTGAAACGGTTCGCTGAAACACCTTGTATATATATATATATCAAAATGATTAAAAATGCTAATATTGATTCCAATTCCTGGTTGAAATAAAATGTAACTTTGTGTCATAAGAATTTCAAAAATGAATTGATAAGAAACATGATTTATATTGAAAATAAACATATATTTGATCTTTTCTATCACTTTCTATATATTATAGAAATTTGTACATTTATCCGGAGAAAAAGTTGTTTCAAAATTTCGTATTGTAAATTTGAGAGATTTAATGAAAACAGTTAAATGTAAAGTAATTTTAGCTCCAATATTAAAAGTCGACTTAGGAATTCTTTTTCAAACGTTTCGCGTAAATATTTCTTTAATGCAAATAAATCTTTCAGTAAAATAGTTATTCTACAAATTTCCTCATTGTTCACATAATAGATATCAAATATTTATCACGGAAAAAAGTAGCTAAAGTCACGCAAGAAACATAGGGATTCTATATCCAATGCAAGACATCTTTAAATTCTTTGTCACTTTTAGATTTAGGCAATTCTAGTTAACTATTTATTTTTTCTTATTTTATAAAGAAAATGTTCTTTTGGATCTATAAAACAAAATGGAATAAATGGTAGATACAAATCATGAAGAAAAGATTAATCTTAGAAATAAAGGAGCTCCAAGTATCAAAAATGTATTGCTGTAGGCAATCTCTTTCTGCAAAGTTTGATTAAAATTTTTTAGGAAGAAATACTTAAGAGGGGAATGAGTTTCAAATATTCTTTTTAAAAATTTTTTGATACAAGACAGAATTTTTTTCTTTCATGTAGAAGGTTTATATATTAAATAAAATCTTAAAATAGCTTTTTGTTTTTATTTAAAGAAATATAAAAATAGATTCTGAAAAAAAATTATCGACAGTAATTTAGTCCAAACTCATTCTGACATTTCAAATGCCGCAAACTTCTAGAAAAATTATAAAAATTGTCGATAATTGCATACTTTAACAGAAATAATTAAATTATTTAAACCTTTTCTATGTAAACCCTAATCATTTAAAATCTTTTACGTAATAATTTTCCTCATACATCTAAAAGATTTAGACGAGGCAGGCGTTAAATAATAAAATCAACAAAATCTTAAAATAAAACGATTATCACAACATAAGCTATAGCAAGATTTCTTCAATTTATTTTCATGTATTTGTCCACAGAGGAGAGCCAAATTAGTTCAACAGTAGAATCTCGCCTACGAAATATAGCATCATTTGTTGAAATTTGATGTAGTTTAAATCTACCATCTTGAATCAAATGCCCTTGCGCAGCATCCGGCGTTTCTCGCCCTGCATTAATATTAAGTCCATCCTAAAGCATCCACTATGAAACTTCTGATGGGCATGTTCAATTCTAAAATCTATTGAAATCAGTCATATTTGAAATCTTTTTTATCTTATGAAAAAAATGTGACCTTATGAAATTATGAATGATGAAAAGCAAAATGCTAAAAACTGAATTCTAATATTCTGAAAAATTTAGAATTCATTGGAGAACATTCTGGCGGTTGAAAACAATTCTACTTTGTTTAAGATGTTTAATGTTGACCTTAAGTAATAATTATAAGAAATTCGAAATATTCAGGTAAATTGTTTAGAAATGTTTCAGTTAATATAGAAAGTTATTAATTTTGATAACCAATTGAATATTTTTTAACAAAATATTAAATTTTATTTGGTTGTTTATTTGGGTTTTTAAAAATTAATTAATTATGGCAGAAAGTATGTTTGTTATAATTTTAAGGGTTAAACATATTTTTAGTTAAATGTCAATATTTATATTGTTATGAATCTATAATGCTGCTTCCCAGCATAGTTGGTTCCATCATCAGAAAGACCGTTTTACAGTTATCTGTATTGGACGGAGTACGGGTGTCACGTTGGAGTTCCCAGAGCTTGGCTACAAACTTGGCGACCATTTGGTGAAGAATTTGGCGACTTTGGCGCCAAATTAGATTATACCCGAAACATCGAGAATTTTCGCGATCTGTCCATTGGGAACCGAGATACGCCTCGAAAGTTCCGGATTGGTTGAGAGGCTTCTAGGTGAGCCCCGCCTCCTGAGAACTATAAAAGGAGGCAGTCTGCAGCTGCCAGAGTAGAGTATTCAGAATAGAAAGAGTAGAGTAGTCGGAACCGATGGTAAACAACTGGTCTTCCAGAGATTAGCAGAGCAGCGACGGAGTCAAACTAGTTCTGAACTAAGCTGTGAGCTACTGTCTGCAGTAGAGGCTTCTTGTGTGCTGCTGTGTGCACGTCTCGCGGCTGAAGATAATTGTCTTTTCTATGCTGTATATAGTTGTCATCTTGTGCTGTCCTGTGTGTCTTCGTGTAAATAAACGTCGTTGTTTTTTTTCTACTGCCGCGTTCTGATTGAGCGTTCTTCACACCATATAACTTCCACTATCCAAACGAACCCGGAAATTTCGTAACATTTGGTTTCGGAAGTGGGGTAGTGGTCAACAGTGTATGGTGAAAACGAGATCTCAGACTACGATGGCTGATAGCAGTAAGGATGAGTTACTGGCTCTGTTGGCTGAGATGAAGAAATCTATGGAAGCTGGACAAAAGGAGCTTAAGAAGGAAATCGTAAGTGTTAAAGAGGAATTCTCCAATATCATTCAGGAGAAGATGAATGCAATTGAAGATAAGGTGGCTTCATTTGAGAATAAGGTAATTTCAGTGGAAACTAAAGTTTTGAAGATGGAAGAAAGTATTAACAAGAAAGGTCGAGAAAACATTGAAATTAACATTTTGAAGATGGAAGAAAGTCTTGACAAGAAGGTTCGAGAAGACATCGGGAAAAGAATTTGATCAGAAATTTGGGAAGGAGATTGAAAGCCTCAAGAAGCAGTTTTCCCATGAACATGAGGAATCCAAAGTGATATTTACACCTTCCCTAGCAGCGATAAAACTCTCGACATTCGACGGAAAAATATCCTGGCAAGTATACAAAACACAGTTTACTATGGTAGCTGAAGCTAATGGATGGAATCCTCAAGCCAATGTGTTTCACTTGGCAGCTTCGTTAAGAGGAGATGCTGCCGGCATTCTTGAGACTCTTACGGAGGAGCAAAGAAATGACTTCCAAGCTCTATCGAGTGCACTTGAGCTGCGGTTTGTATAGAAGTGCACTAAAGAGTACTGCCGACTGCAGTTAAAGTTCCGCTATCAAAAAACGGGTGAAAGTCTGCAGGAATTAGCTGTCGATATTCAGCGACTTTCCCATTTAGCATTTTCTGATTGCCCGGTTGAGACACGTCAAGATCTGGCTCTCCAGCACTTCATCGATAGTGTGCGGGATCCAGAAACACAGAAGGCTCTTAGACTAGCAGATGTCAAAGATATAGGATCTGCTTTAGTCTTTGCACACATAATAGAGGCTGCCCAGCAGACCACACGTAAGGATTGACACACAATCAAAGCTGTTTCTGCTGCGGATTCGGACTCTGATTTCGCAAAACAGATTGACGGTCTGCGAAGAGAAATTCGGAGGTTAAAAGAGCGCAAAGATGGCGGAAGTACGGAAATTCGGTGTTGGACTTGTGGTACAGCCAGACACGTCCTTATGAACTGCCGGGTTTCTAGAAATGGTGGAAATAATTCTCCACTACATCAGGGAAACTAATATGTGGCCATCTCGCGGGGCGGAGGTGTCCAGATAGTCAAAATCGCATTTCAAAGTATTTCATATTTCATCCATTAGTGGCGGTGACAATGGACTTTACATGATAGGACAAATTTTTAACATTTCATGCCGTATGGTTGTCGACGCCACCCTGCATTACCTTACAGACAGTGACGGGAGATAAGATTTATGTTCATGGGAAAGTCAACCTCACTATACGCTTTGGAAATATAAACTATCACCATACGGTATTTGTAGCCGAAATTACAGACCCGTGCATTCTCGGACTAGATTTTCTGCGAAAATACGACTTTAAACTGGATTTCGGAAATAGTAAAATTAATTCCAAATTTGAAGACATCACTCTTTTTTGGACTACTCGTTGAACTGGAAGCAAGCTAGAAAATAATAGCCAAAACGGACATCTCCTTATCGCCTAGCACTGAATGTGTAACACCCGATTTGGTAACAGATAACCGAAAATTCCGATTTGGTGTAATGGATTACCCTGACACAGGCCTTGCCAGAGCAGAAGTGTTGGTAGCTTCATCGGTAGTGAACCTCTCAAAGTCAGTCATCCCAGTGAGAGTGGCTAACATCAGTGATAATACAAAGATTATACAGAAAGGAGAGGTGCTAGCAACTTGCGCTCCTGTCACTTGTATAGACCGGAAGTTCAATAGTCAGAATGTTTCTTCAGACGATGTAGTTCAAAATTTGCTGCAGGATACAGATTTAGATGAAAAACCAAGGTGTGCTGCTAGAGAGTTGATAAAAGAATTCCAGGACTTATTTTCTCGAACATCTGAGGACTTTGGAAGGACTCAACTAGTAAAACATCGAATTGATACAGGAGAGCACCCTCCTATTAGGCAGCACCCCAGATTACTACCATTCGCTAAACAAGAAGAAGTCCAAACACTAATTAAAGAAATGAAAGATAATGACGTACTTGAGCCGTCATCAAGTCCTTGGGCATCCCCCATCGTCTTAGTAAGGAAGAAGGACGGCTCTATTAGATTTTGTGTGGATTATTGCCGGTTGAATGATGTCACCAAGAAGGACAGCTACCCTTTGCCAATGATAGATGGCACGCTTGATACACTTGTCGGCAATACCTGGTTTTCCAACCTGGACCTCAAGAGTGGGTATTGGCAAGTAGAAATCCATCCTGAAGATAAAGAGAAGACGGCTTTCACCACAGGACAGGGGCTATGGCAGTTTAAGGTTATGCCTTTCGGCTTGTGTAATGTGCGGGCAACATTTGAACGCCTTATGGAAACAATTCTCGGAGGGCTTGCTTTTGAAGCCTGTCTGGTTTACCTCCATGACATCATCATCATGGGGAGTTCCTTTGAAGAACATCTTCATAATGTTAAACGTGTACTGCAAAATCTGAAGGAAGCTAACCTGAAATTAAGTCCGTACAAGTGCCACCTATTCGGGCGTGAAGTCACCTATCTCGGGCATATCATTTCGGCAGAAGTTGTTCGAACAGACCCGGATAAGATATCGGCTGAAAGGCACTGGACCTGCCTGACGGATGTTCACCAGCTCCGGAGTTTCTTAAGCTTGTGCACGTATTACCGGAAATTCGTGAAAAACTTCTCCACAATCGCCAGACCACTCCATAAGCTGACCGAAGCGAAACGGAAATTCATCTGGACGGACGAGTGTGACAACGCCTTCAACAAGCTCAAAGACGCCCTAACATCTGCTCCCGTCCTGGCATATCCTGAAATTGGAAAGCAATTTATTCTGGATACGGATACAAGCCATGAATGTATCCGAGCTGTGTTGTCCCAAGAAATAGATGGACAGGAGCGTGTCATCGTCTATTTCAGTAAGTGTCTGTCCAAACAAGAAAGGAATTATTGTGGGACCAGGAAGGATATTCTGACTATCGTAAAGGCCGTAGAGAACTTCCACCCTTACCTCTACGGTCGAAGGGTTTTGCTTCGTACAGATCATGCTTCATTAACTTGGCTATTGAATTTTAATAACCCAGAAGGTCAAATAGCCAGATGGTTACAGAGACTACAGGAATATGACATGGAAATTCGTCACCGAAAATAATCAGCGCATGGAAACGCAGATGCTCTTTCGAGAAGACCATGTTCAGAGAACTGCAAATACTGCTCTGGAGTTGAAAAGAAATTTGGCATGGTAGATCCTGTAGTTCGCCAAGCTACAACACCACCAACATCAGAATCAGATCCATGGAGTGATGAGAGCGTCCGGAAAGACCAACTAGCTGATCCTGAAATAAAACCAATAACCAATTTAAAGAGTCAACAGGCGGAAAGCCTAGTTGGCAAGACATCGCCCTTTCCATCCTACAACGAAGCGTTGCTAGGTTCTTTGGGATTCTCTCCATCTAAGAAATGGTGTGCTGTATCGCAAATGGGAGTCTGACGAAGGAAAAGCATTCAGATGGCACTTAATACTCCCAAAGACAAGAGTATCAAAAGTCCTTAAGGAACTCCATGGCAGTCCGACTGGGGGTCATTTTGGTGTTACGAAGACTTTAGAAAAAGTTCGAGAACGTTTCTACTGGAATAATGTGCGAAATGACGTGGAGAAGTGGTGTCGCACATGTGATCCCTGTGCTGCACGTAAAGGTCCTGGGAAACGCATTAAATTAAGACTGCAGCTGTATAATGTGGAGCACCTTTCGAACGAATAGCTTTTGACATCCTAGGCCCTCTTCCTAGGTCATCAGATGGCAACAACAACATCCTGGTTGTCATGAACTACTTCACCAAATGGCCTGAAGCTTATCCCATTCCCGATAAAGTAGTCCCGACTGTTGCAGAGATTCTAGTTCAAAACTATATTTCAAGATACGGAGTTCCTCTTCAACTGCACTCTGATCAAGGAAGAAACTTCGATTCGGCTGTTTGCAGGAGACTGTATGAGATACTCGGCATCGACAGAACTCGAACTACGGCTTTACATCCTCAGTCAGATGGCATGGTAGAGAGATTCAATCGAACCATTCTGAACAGTCACTCTCTCCTTGTGTCCAGCAATCAACAAGACTGGGAAAAAAACTTCCCCTTTTCCTTCTTGCCTATAGAAGTGCCGTACACGAGACTACTGGCTATTCCCCATCCCAAATGCTCTTCGGACGTGACCTTCGTCTGCCTGCAGATCTACTGTTCAGCCGGCCTCCAGATGCTCTCTTGGCGCCTGAGGAATATGTCGAGAATCTCCGGACACGGTTGGAGGAGGTGTATCATCTGGCCAGAGATAGGATTGGCATGGCTTCAGAGAAGATGAAGACCCGATACGACGTAGAGCAACGGGACACAATTTCCACGAAGGAGATCGAGTGTGGTTATGGAATCCGAAACGTCGCAAAGGACTTTCTCCGAAGTTGCAAACAACTGGGAGGGTCCTTATACAGTCCTTAAAAGACTGAACGACGTTCGGTACCGATACAGAAATCACCACACTCAAAACCGAAAGTGATATATTGTAACAGGCTAGCCCCTTACCTTAGCCAAGGTGATTAAGATCTTTTCAGTTCAGACCATGGTCACCCATTATATGATAAATAATGTAAATCATTTATCTTCTTAATTTTGTTATTTTAGTATTGTAATCTATTTTTATATTGCTCATGTATTTTGAAAATATTTACGCTGTATGTCATTTTGGAGTATTTGTTATGTTATACTTGCTTATTGTGTGAATATGGTAATACTGTAAGTAGATGCCTCTTACTCAGATATTATACTGCCCGGGTTGTGCAGTCCTTAGGAGGAGAACAATGTTACGAATCTGTAATGCTGCTTCCCAGCATAGTTGGTTCCATCATCAGAAAGGCCATTTTACAGTAATCTGTATTGGATGCAGTCCGGGTGCCGCGTCGGAGGTCCCAGAGCTTGGCGACAAACTTGGCAATCATTTGGCGATGAATTTGGCGACATTGGCACAAAAATAGATTATACCCGAAACATCAAGAATTTTTCCGATCCGTTTATTGGGAACCGAGATACACCTCGAAAGTTCCGGATTGGTTGAGCGGCATCTAGCCCCGCCTCCTCAAACTTATAAAAGGAGGCAGTCTGCAGCTTCCAGAGTAGAGTAGTCGGAATCGACAGAGTAGAGTAGTCGGAAGCGACGGTAAACAACTGGTCTTCCAGAGATTAGCAGAGCAGCGACGGAGTCAGGCTAGAGCTGAACTAAGCTGTGCGCTACTGTCTGCAGTAGAGGCTTGTTGTGTGCTGCTGTGTGCACATCTCGCGGCTGAAGATAATTGTCTTTTCTATGCTGTATATAGTTGTCGTCTTGGGCTGTCCTGTGTGTTTTCGTGTAAATAAACGTCGTTGTGTTTTTTTTCTACTGCCGCCTGCTGATTGAGTGCTCTCCACACCATATAACTTCCACTATCCAAACGAACCCGGAAATTTAGTAACAATATATATGCTATTACATCTAACTGCAGATATAAACAATGATTAAGAAATTTTTACAATCTGCTCATTTGTAAACATTTCTCAATTGAATTCTTTAATATAATTCCATTTGCAGAAGTATTTTATTTTTTGTTAGGTTGAAATATTTCCTTTTTAAGGCATGAGTTTTTTTAATTGGATTAATTAACAAAACCATTACGAATCATTACAGCCAAGAGCAAAATGTTATCAAAATATCAAAAATGACAACAGCAAGAAAATGGAAAAGAACAGGAGTATGGCATTAGGAAATTGTATTTATTAAATATTTCATTCCAGTTTGAATGAAATGTAATATTCAATTTATTTTTCTAATCTAGTATTTATGAACGTTTATTTATAAAAGTCTCCCTAACTCGATGTCTTTGAATTATAATTAACAAGGATGAAATTCAAAAAGTTTTAATAGAAATACGGAACATATCTGAAGGGAAAAGAGTTTTATTTCACATTTGAAAACACCCTGAAAAATAAGCATGCAATTCCACATCAATAGATTCATTGATACCTACTGTATGGAAGTAGAATTTCAATTTCTTAAGAATATCTTTAATTTTCGGATATATAGTCGTTCAATATATTTTGTTCTAAATAGTATATAAAAAAACTCTAGTATAGTATATAAGAAATAGTATTTAAAAAAATAATTAAAGTAGAATTTTTATGAATTTAAATTAGAAAGAATTATATTTTTTTATATACATGTGAATATAAAAATACTAGTAAAATAATATAAAATAATAAATAATTTAACAAAATATTCTTATTAAATGAGAAATGAAAATCAATAAATATTTAAATAAGATTTTTCTAATAATGATGGCTACCTAAGAAGTAATTTTCAATTACAAATGAAAAAAATTTAAAAATTAAACGTTCAGTTATTTTCAAGCACATTTCTAAATTTATTATGCAAAATATTATGTATCTCTTTTGAAAAACAAACATAGAATCAAAATAATAAAGTTTTAACTAAGAAATGAATTAATTCAAATTATATTAAAGTAAAAATAAAATGATAGCCAGAATATGCGACAGATGTATTTATTTATATTTTTAATTTTTAAAATTTTCATAATAATGATTAGTGATACAAAAAGCCTTAAAAATTCTTTTTTTCTTAAAACTTGCTGTCTAGTTATTTCAATGAAATTTTCATTTTAATGTATACATATAGATTCCTTTAAAAATGCGATCTATACGAAATTAAAATATTTGGTTGAGTTTAATACATTTTTAAAGAGATACTGCAGGAAAAGCAGTTGAATTGTAAACACGATTATTTCAAGACCAATTTCTTCATCATGCATATGAATCAGAATATATACATGTTTAACTCTATATATTTTAATGCATACTAGTGGCGGTAGAATATTTTAAAATTTTTGACTTCAAAGTTCAGGTTCGAAAGGAAAATATTTGTGTATCTTCAAACTGTTGGAAACATTTCATTTTATGAATGTTGTTGAAAGTTTTTGGTAAACATTGCATGCAAACCACATTTCATCATATCGTATAAATGTAAGTTCTGTTATATTTGCCTATAACTCGGTATCTTAATAACGACAATAGCGCAAAATATTCTCTTCGAATGACATTTGCAATGATTGTAAAACGAAAAGTTTCAGATGGAATATCTTTTTATTTATTTATTTTTTTATGAATATCATTCGGTTATAAAAGTTTGATTATCATATATTAAATCTGTTTGATTGCTATGTGCTGTTATCAGCAATTTTAACAACAAGAAATACCAATTGATTTCATTTCAAAACTAAAACATAAACAATTGCAATTAGTTTTTCAATAAATTACAATTATTCAATTATATAAATTATATCATTCAATATTATTTTGGTTAAACAGTATTAGATTCTGAATTTTCATTTCCGTTTTTACAGACAGAGCGCCAATTCCTTTTCTTATAAATGGCTAAAAAGTTTTATTTTTATAGAGATTTCGACAATATAGCTGTTTTCAAGTGTCATAATTTCCTATCAAAATCTCTAAAACTTCGGGTTTGTGGTTTCTTTATATGAAATCGCTTTAAAGATATTGTCCATTTCATGATTACGACTTATGATGAAAAATCTCAGAATGTAAAAGATGATACGGTTCTTCGTCTCATAAAAGAATTATAATATTATATAAATTGTGTGAGGAAAGTAGGAATTTTTTTTTCTTATGTAAATTAAAATTTAAATGTTCCGATTTCAAGATATATTTCATTATTATGTATTTTATATACCTTTAGAAATATAGCGAATTCAAGTGAAATAATTGTTTTGAAAGCAAAATTTTCAGAAAAATATAACTGTATTATCACAGATAAACTAAAATATAATGTGGAAATAAAAATAATCAACTAAAATAATTATAAATTCTATCAAATCATTCTTATCGGCACCTTTTGAACCGTAGTAGCCTGGAGGTAAGGTCTCGACTTCGGAACCAGAGGGTTTCAGGTTCGTGACACAATTTCATCGAAGAACCGTCGTGTAAGAGGATCTGGTGCACATTATAAATCTATCCGGGCCAAACGTCCTCCCTCAGGTGTGAAGAGGGAGTGCCAGCTCAGGTGTCGTCCTCGTCATCTGACCGGGGTTCAAAATTACGAGGTCCGTCCCAAAATAGCCCTAGTGTTGCTTTAAAATAGGACGTTAATATAACTAAAACTAAACAAAACTAAAAACTTTCAGAACTTTTTTATACCACACTTCATTTTGAGTAAGGTTTTCAGAAACTTACATAATCTAGCATGTGGAATCTCCAACTAAATTTTATCTATTTAAGCTCTTTTTGGCCAAGAAAAATCACACATCAATCGGCGACTTCAAAAATTTTCTCTGAATATTGTTTTCGTTTGTTTATTTTTTTTCATTTTTTAGCATTTTAGAAGATTTTATTTGATATTAATAGCATCATAACGATCACATCAACCTAAAAATTAGTTAAATAATTAGCACTCATATCTTTGAACTGAATAGGATTTTACTCAGAATAATATTATTGATACCATTTGCTTATAAAGCGTAATTCGATTGTATAATGCTGAATGTATCGAACATTTTATTGAAACTACATAAACTTTACTATAAATGGGCTAAATATAAGTTAAATATTTGGTTAACTTTAAAAAAAATGAAAAAGAATGGAAACAATTTTTTCCCTGGATATAGACTGTAAATGTCTTGGAAACAATTTTTTCACTGGATATAGACTGTAAATGTCTTGTTAAGTAATTGATGATTTAAAAATATTTAATCAGTAAAATCAAATACAAATGCCATAATATGTAAGAATTTTTATAGAGATTTCATTTTAGGATAGTTACCAGAAACATATAGTTACAGAAAATACAAACAAAATCTATTATCACATAAGTACTACTTTGAGGCTTTCTGTTCTTTGAAACAAAGCAATTATAAGATATCAGGTAAGATAAGATAAGATCAGATATAAGATAACAGAATAAAAAGTAGGACAATTTTATCAACATGTACAATAATTCAGCCAAAGGATTTTTTAAAAGGAATACTTGATTCGGCATGAATTTTTATATAATCTTATTTAAAATCGAAAGTTGATAAGACAAAAATAGGTCTTATACTGTTTTGATCATTTCCTGGAAAATTTTTGAGCAGTTAAGAGAAGGCTTGTAAAATCACAAATTTGATTTGATTTATTTAAATTGTTATTTATTTATTGCAACTAAAATTTATCTCATAAAACTGAAAGAACACATATACCTATTTACTTATATTGACTTAAAATTTTAAAACTGTTCATTCCCACATTCATAAAGAGAGAATTATGTCTGTACCTCTAATCCATCTATTTTTTTTTAAATGTCATCTAAGATTTGTAAAATTGTGTTTAAAAAGTGAATTAACCATAATTATGAAATTTTAAAATAATAGCAACAAGGCATAATAAATTTTAGCATATTCTCAAATTATTTATTTGAAAATATTTGCATCTGTATCATTAGATCAGTGCCCTCTTTCTCCATAATTAATGCCACTTTATCATATTTACTTAAAATTTAATATATTTTAATAATTATCTTGATCATAAATAGATATCTGTAATAGAAGGTATTAAAAGTGTAGCATATAAAATTTAATATTATCCCTTTTTTTGTGAATAGTTCAAATGCTTTGAATTAGATATGTATTTCTATTTTGTTATATTGTCACGTAGGTACTTTAGCGTGGAAATCAATGACATACAGGAAGTAAAGCTAAACCAATTTATTAACTCAACTCAACTCAAGGAGCGAAGTACAGATACAAGCTCTGCACAACTCTGAATTCAGAACACCCTGGCTGAGAGATCTTCGGCTTTTATATCAGCAGGGAATATTTTTCTAGAGACAGTAAGAAAAATCCAGAGCACTTATCTGATCAACTAAAGAAGGGTCCAGAATCTTCTGGAACGCGAAGTAAAGAACAAAAATCAAGGAATTAATTGGATATTTACACATATGCTGAATATTATTATCGTTAACGGGATTCGAACTCATGATCTCTTAATTACGAGACCAGTGTGATGACCATTCGGCTATGGGCAGTCGACTGCTTCTTTTGAATGCGGTAATATTGCTTTTTTTTCTTTTTTATTGTTTATTTTATTTTATTTTATTGTATCTGTACAAGACTAAGGGAGTTCGAATCCTCCACTTTCTGGCATTTGTTTTGTATTCAGATAGCATTATTTTCAGATAGCATTCAGAATTTTCCTTCCACTGAATTTCAGTCTAACAACATTCGAGTGGGAAACATCAAAGTAGTTTATAAATAAATTCTTTGCCTTTCTATTTCTAATTAATACTATTGTATTTTGTAATATATTATTAATAGGTGAATTAACTAACTTAATTGTTAATAATAAAAATAATTTGAATTCTGTTATTTTTAATTGACATTTCTTATTCCTGCATTAACAACATTAAATATTAACATAAATGATTAATATAAGTGATACAAGTGTTTTTTTTTTCTTTTAAACTCTAGAAAAAGAATAAGGAATTATTATTTTTCTCTAAACTTACTGAATCAAAAACTTACTTATCATTGAAATAAAAATAGTCAATTTAACAATAAATATTGAAATATTATTAAATTATTACTGACAAAAATTTCAGGAAGTGATAATTCATATTAACATTCATAACAAAATATGAAGTCCGCCCCGTAAAAAGGGTTGTGACCAGGGTTGAGTAGCTAAGTCGTACTCTTGGCCCTGGTTTACGCTACTGAAAAAACAAAAGAAGCTCATTCGGCTTAAATCGCTGACATAAAATTATCAGCGGGTTTGTAAAGTGCCGTAAGTCTCAATACACACACACACACACAACAACAACAAAATATGAAGCAAAAGTAGGAAGCAAGTTCAGAATCGCTATATTTGTAATACAAAATATTAGTTAATCATTTCTCAGTATATTAATTTACACCTTGCAGTGTCAGTTGAAGACACTGCAGCAGATTTTGTTCATTGATCATGGTTTTATTTGAATTTACAACAAATAAATAATAAATATTGTCAAAAATGTAATTAATAAATATTGTTAATGTTTAGTCCGGTTTCTTTTGTTTGTGGACATAAATATGTCCACGGAAACAGTAAGCATTTTAATTTAAATCTAGTACTCTATCTGGAAAGCTTCAATAAAAAAAAA
>JAPMOR010012663.1:14767-30411 GCA_026543865.1 Argiope aurantia | reverse complement strand
TTGCAATAATAGTTGATTATTTTTTAATTTGAAAAACAATTAATGTGATCGATAAAATTCTGAATTTTTCTACCTGGAAAAAAAATTGTGAGTTCTAAAGATTTTTAGATGGGGGAAAAAATCGATTGCTTTTCTAAAAGTTGACGATTGCTCAATACAATAGTCACATGATCATTTCAAATTAATTGAAAGCAAATAATAATAATAATAAAAAAATTCTGGCCTCTATATAAAGTTTTCGAGCCCGAACGATTTTGTGGCGGGACCCCCCCCCCCATATATCTAAATATCGACGCATGCGTAATCTGATAGTCACGTGACCCTTTTAAACGGTTTAAACCGGTTAATGACTTAAACTAATTAAGGAAAACAATAATTTATAAAACAGTAACATTCTCACATGATAACATGAGATTTGTAATAGGAAATTTCAATTTTTTTATTAATCTAAAATTAATCTAAATATTAAAATTTTTGTACAATAACGTAGAGGCGTATTATTACACAAAAATATTTTAAACTCTATTATAGAAATAAGAAATTAGCTATTCATTAGATATCCTTTTTATTTCTGTCATATTTTTTTAAATGATTATAAACATTCTAGATTAAATTTAAATGTTTTTGCTTTATGTAACTTTAATGTTTTTTTTCTCATTTATTTTATTTCATAGAGATACGTGTTGGAAGGAAATTGCATTTCTATATGCTTAATGACCAGTAATATTTGATTAATTTTTAATTTGAGCTTCTATCAATATAATAGCAACACGTTGATAAAAGCTAATTTTTTTCTTGACTTGCAACTTGCACGTCCAGGTTAAATTTTATTTTAGACGAAATAAGTTGTTGAAAAATATAATTAAAATATTTTTTAAAATTCATTAAAAATAGAAATTTAATTTATATTTTAAAACATTGGTATTATTCAGAGGATAATTTTTTGAACTTTAACATGATGTAAAGATAATTTTTGTGCAATAATATTTTCGTAAGTTACAGCGGAAAAACGCCGAAATTTCGATAAATTTTTAATTAATTAAAATTCTAATTAAAAATGTAAAAAAATCGCACCGAGATGTACATTCCAGGACTCCAAGGTATACAAGTGCCAAATTTGGTAGTTGATGGTGGAACGGTTTGGGCTGTAGAGTTCCAACACACACACACACACATTGAGCTTTACTATAAGTACAAATATAGATTATAGCAGTTGCATTACACTTATCTTCTCTTTTGGATACTAGATGGCGATACCTGATTAAGCTATCCCATATGTAATCCCATAATGCATTGCGATTGTAATGAGAAGGAGATGTGACGCTAAACTGTGAAGCGCGCGCGTAAATGTCTTGTCTTTGTGTTTGTAATTGTTTAGTGTGTGAATGTGATTACTAAAGAAATGTTTCCTACAACATTCGCCCTGTTGCTTCCTGCACAGATCATAATAATCCACATACCACCACAAGGTTTAAATGAATCGGCCTTTCAGTCCAGTAAAATCTAGAGTGATATCATATTTATTTTTATACCGAAAAGATACAAAGTGAATTATACAAAAGAGACTTTTCCACAATTAATTCGATCTCTCACATAAAATTTTAAAAAAATTAAAGAACCTCTCTATAAATTTGACAGTCACAAAACATGTCAATAAAAAGTACCGCATGAAATAATATTTATGTCAGACATTTTTTTATTTTTACTGTTAGATTAATTTTTCTTTTCAAAAGAACGTAAGCATTGCGTATATAATTTAGCTTAGCACCTGAATGCTTAAAATTATCACATCCTAAACAATAAATAGATTATCTCCATCTTTTTTTATATAATGTTGATACGTGATATTTCATTTTGTAACAATAAAGGTATTTTTTTAGTGAAAGTACATTGGAAATAGGGTTTTACTTTATTTATACCATCACAGAATAGGATAGTTATAAGTATTTTAAGTCCTATAAATAGATTTCTTATCAGAAAAATAAATTCCAGATAAGAGCCAAGAAGCGTCGATCGCATTTAGAATTATTTCTAAAAATTTGCATTTCAATTTAAGACTCAGAATTAAAAAATGTTCGTTCCAAACATAATAAAACATAAAATTTTTTAGCCATTCTTATGCAAATTGGATTAATCGAAAAATATAATTATTTATTTATTAATTCCATAATTTAAAATTTCCACTTCTCTCTCATTATCAAAAAAAATGAGAAAAAGTATATTTCTATTAGTTCTATTTATCTTATTGGTTTTCTTTCTTTTCTTAAATTTTTATAAATGAAAACATCTTAATATACATCTAAGCAAACTAAATGCTTTAACACTTTAAAAAAAATACGAGTTTTGTATTAAAATGCAATTTTAGGATGTTTTTGTTGCATATTAAATTCATCACTGAATTCCTATTTGAAAATAAAGAGATTGGAAAACGCTTTTCTCATCTGAATATCGCAAACAAAATGATGAAGGAAAGTTTTCTGTATGAAATAAAAAAAATATTTAAGAAAACATAATTCGTGCGTTCCATATAGTGAGTTTTTGAAAGCAAGCAATCAACGTTTTTGAATTCTTTCAGAAAAGTGCACAAAATTTCTGACTGAGATATGAAAAGCATATTTTTTATGTCGATATATTTGCATTAGGATGCGTTTTCTGCTATATTAAATTGCAGCATTGCATCAGTAATGAGTTTTAGAGAAAGGAAAACATTATTTCTTTTAGAAGTGGTTTAGATGAAAAATTATTAACATAGTAACAAGATTTATTTCATCTAAAGCTAAGAGAAATGAGTGTAAGCATGAAAGCATGTTCTCTTTGATATTCTAAAATCACTCCTTTGGGATTCAATAACAAATTTCATACCATGAAATACATTTTTCAATTATCTGACTACTTTAACAACTTGAAATATTTCAAACAGGAATAATTTTCTAATTTGTATTCCACTGTGCTCTAAATTTTATTTTTCAAAAATAGGTTAATGTATAGTTTTGTTGTCAGCTTCTGTGTTTATGGCTGGCTCATCAATCTTCGTGTGTCGTGCTCCTATAATTGTACTTTTTATTGTTAAAGTACCGATATTGAAGGACTACAAAAAAAACTGTTTCTTTCCTTGAAATTTTTTAAACTGATTTTTACTATATTTGAACTATCAATATACTGTATAATACTATATAATTTCGAATATTAAAACAGTTTTGCTCAATAATTGCTTACTGTAAAAAAAATTGTAAAATATTTAAACCTTTAAAGAGTTTATTTTCCATCAAACAGCAGAATCATATGAAAAGAGCAAAATATTATAAATATTTGTATTTGTTCGAACGCAGAAAGTCCTGTGATGAATATGAAGCTATATGAAATCATAGGTTTTGTCTTGAAAGACGATTAATTTTACGAACATCAAAGGTAATTGGATATTGGTTAAATAAATCCTTGTTTCTTATATCCGTTTGAAAGCAGAATAGAACGAAATCAATGAGTAAGAAAAGATTATTCCAGTCAGAGGAAGCATAAAGAAATATCCACATTGAATACTTAATCATAAGAGGGGGATATTGCCTCTGTTGCATATGAATTAGAATTAATGAAATAACTTTACATAAGCTGTTGAAACAGAAAGATTTTACTTTGTATGCATTGGAAAGGAAATACCTAGAATAAAACATAAATTGAAATTTTTTATGATCAAATAATAAACAATTCTTGAATGATCTTTATTTCATAGGAACAATGAATGAAGCAGAGAGCGGAATATCCGAATTTCGTTTGACTTGTTATCAAAAACTTTTGGGACAACAGCTAGAATTTTATTTTGATTTAATGAATATCAAATTTATTTGCTTCAATAAACCTTCATTGTAATATGAGAGGATTCATTACTCTCTCAGCAATTTTGTCAATTTCCCCAAAGCCTTGGCGGTGTTAGAGAAGGAGCATGAGCGATGTGTATAAAGCATTTCACAGGAACGTAAGGCCAAAGGATAGTCAGTAATCACGTGGTGGCAAATTCAAGGAATAATCACATGATAGCAAATTACAGTTTGCTTTCCAAAAGGAATATTAAAAAGAAAAGCTTTCTATAAGTGTCGTCCAAATGAAAGTGGTACTACAGTTGATTTGATAAATGGTTTCATAGTATTAATGCAAATCAGTATACAAAGGAAAGAAGTAATAAAGGCGTAACAGATAGGCTGGTTAAAGTCATCTTGTAGATTAAAACAAGCGTCCCAGGGGTTCACGAATTCACGAGATGATGTATACCTTGGGTGAAGAAACTCCGAGGTTGGGTGTGGAATCAATTTTCAACGGCAGCTTGAACCTAATTATCGTCTACAACTCGCCGTTCATTCAAACTTTCTTCAGTGGACCGATGATGCGGTAGTCACATGGCGAGAGGTCTGAGCTCTAAGAGGGATATTCAAGAATCTCCCACCAGAATCGCCGTAACAATGTTTGGCACTCCACAGCCACATGAGGACGAGCATTATGATGCTAGCGGATAGCCCTGTATGGCAGCATACCACGACGGCAGTTCTTGATATTTTTTCTCAGTTCATGCAATATGGCAAAGGACGTGGCAGCAGTGACAGTCGGACCCCTAGGTAGCCATTCCAATAGTAGAGGGCCAAGCCATAAAGATTATTCAGTAGACAGCCATTTCAACTAGCAGGACTCCAAAGAAGCAAGTTAACATGACTTTATCAGCTCTAATTGACGAGTTAGCTTTCTTCGACCGTGGGGATGAAAAGAGTCGACATTCCATGATCATGCTTTTTGTGGCAGGATCAAAGATGGCACCGTCGTGACCAATAGTCAGTACTACTTCTTCGACTACGAAAATCCCTACACCATCGGAATACCGATCTGCGACACATACACTCCGCGCCATACTCATTTGCATTCGACGCTAAATTTCACTAGCACTCACATTTTCCGCTGCTGAAAATTGCACAACCGCGTGTTGACACCGTTTGGAGGCATCCATGAGGCGAACGATGACTTTTAACCTGTTTCCACACTGTCACACGCACATCTGGTAGGATCCGACGATATCGCATGCATTACTAGACCTTAGTCCGCGCCCGTAACAATTTGCCAAAGACAAAATTGCGCATGCTCCAAAAGATAGCACAATTTTCTCGAGCAGCAAACGCGCCAATTTACTTTTTTGTTTACCTTATTTTTCGCTTTTGAAAATCTTTGCTTTTAAATGTTTTTTCTGGAATCTTCAAACCAACGGCCCTTTTCAGGGCCTTGATAGAAACATTTGAGTCAAATAAATAAATACATTTCAGTAATTATTCATCTCAAATTTCATATTAATGAAATTTATATGAATAATTAAAATATTAATAATTAGTTTTTTCTTTTGTAATCATAATTCTTTAAGGAACAGCATAATATCACTTGAAGTTTCACATGTGAAAAGTATTTATTTTAAAAGCATTAATTTTCAAATCTAAGTTAAAAGAAATTTCATAATCTTTAAAAACTCAAGCATTAAATGCCTATCATGAGAACATAGAAAACAAAATGTGCTTTACAGTCATATATGAATGAAAAAAAAATATTTGAAAAAATTAACTGTACACATAAATAATGTTTGTCTATAATAATCAATTTAAAGTTTTAATTATCTATAATAATCAATTAAAGTAATCAATGTTTATTTAAAGATGTGTTTTGTTAATAAAATTTCAATGAACACAACATTTGGTACTAGACTCTAGAGCCAGCACCAAAATTTTGCTCATAGGGAAAAACAGTTTTTTCAGTCCACCAGATTTTTTTGTCAAGTTTCTAATACTCCTGTATTGCTAATGCGCTCAAAAATTATCCGAAATGTGTATTTGGAATTATGAAATGTAGATGTCTTTTATTTTTAAGACAGTGCTATTGAATTAAACATAAAGACAGATTATGGTGTCCTTTTTTATGAAAGTTAATGACAATATTTATATGAAAAATATGATGTTGGATAAAGTTATGGCACAAGTAAAGAATACATTATAAATTTCTCACCTGTGTCAATTAATTGATTGGTTTATTTTTTATTATTTAATTCAATACCTAAATTAATTTGAGAGTAGCACAATTTATTTACAAACGTATCCCAGAATACCAAATGCAATGCCCTGTTATTTGTTTAGGTGGAGTTTTTGTAACATACAGATAAATATTTTTTGTTTTATATTATAAATAAGCATCAATTGAAAGTTTTTCTATTCATTTAATGAAAAACAGGATTTGATTAATGTACTGTTATATATATTTCAGTGCCAGTATGTATTTTAAAGGAATATTTTTAAACATATAGTTAGGTATTTGGTGATATTATATGCATAGATCTGACAATGTAATTATTAAGAAATATGAGTTTGATCATTTGATGGCATCAATAAAATGTAAATTTGCATATTAAAATACATATAACTCAATTGGATAGTTAAAATGAACTATGTTAAATTCCGATAAAATGATATTTTAATTTTTTAAAGTTATTCATATTATTATTTTACAGAAAAACTAAAAAATAATGTTAAACAGTTTTGAAAAATGCATATTTAACCTTAATATTTGTATCATTGAAACATTTCATTTGACTGCCACATTATTCTATTAGTGTTAAATCAGTTATTATCTATCTGATGCTCATGAAACAGTTAATTTCTTATCCTGAAATAAGAATTTATTTTAGTTCACACAAAATTTGATGGTTCTTTTTATCTTTTTTAAAATTTTTGAATTAAGTTTTTTTTCAAATAATATAAAATTAGAGCCTAATTCATGCTTCAGAATAAAAGTTAATAATTTCATGAGAATAAAAGTTAAGAATTACTATTCAATCTAAATTTGCATATGATTTAATTATTGGAAATTTTATATATAATTGAAATTTTATGATTTGAAATGTAAATATTAATTTTTATTAATAAAGTAATTTTTAATATTTTTATTTGCTGACAAAATTAGTAAATCATGAAGATTAATATTTAGAATTCTAAATATTAGAATTCTGAAATATTAAGATATAATAAGAATTTGATCATTGTAAAATCAAGCGCTCTAAATAAACTGTGTTAGAACAAGAAAATATAAAAGCCGTGATTATGTTCATCAAATCTTAATATAGAAATATAGCCAATAAAAAAATTATATGCTAAAATTAAAACTTAGTTATCAATTTTATTATATATTAGCTGCCTTTGCCGACAGTCTGGTTTGTCAAGATATTGGTTGCATTTAATTTCAATTATATCTGAAATTTGTTTGTATAGGTCAGACGACCTGTTGAGGCCCAAAACACATACATTAATCTTTATTATTATTATAGTAGAGATTATTCTTTAAAAAATGGATCAAAAGTGATAAATTTTGTGTTTCCTCCTTTTCTGACAGTAAAAAAATTTATTATGTAATTTATAATAGTATTCAAATATATATATTAAAAGGAAAAAAATTATTTTAAATTAAACGTTAATTAGAATCTGGGATGCAGACAAGTTATCAGGCAGGGCATCGATTTCTTGACAGACATCTGGTTCGATCCCGTCTCTTACAGGATCTACTGGTAAAGGAAACTCAGGGTCTAGTACCGTTTCTATTGGCGTAGGGTCAAACTTGCATATCATCTCAAAAAAGGATGTTCCTCTTTTGATCTTCGTAAAAGTGTCAGTTTCTGTGCTTCAGGTCAAATACTATTCCAGGCTTTCCAATAAAATCGATACCGAGAAAGGTTCTATTTCCTTTTGCTTTTAGAAGGTCCAGTGTAAGAAATTTCTTTTCAATTTTAAACATCACCGGGGCGGTACAGGCTGCTCCTTTGGTTTGGTAACCATTGTTCACCTACAGAATTATCGTCTTAAAAAAGAAGGAGAAGGATTGACAAAACCCTAACTGTCCCATTTGAACCAATTGTTGATGGAAGGCAAGGATACCTTTAATCCAGAGGAGAACCAATGCCGCACAATGAGCATCAAATCGATACAGGAAACGCACCTCCGGTTGCAACAACACTTTATCTCATCTCACCTGCACCACAAGGGATATTTAAAAAAGAACTCAAATACCTCCTTGACTCTGGAATTATAGAAGAATGTGACTTATCATATGCTTCATCAGTAATGTTAATTCCTAAATCTAATGGAGAATTCAGGTTATGCGTGGACTTTGGAAAATTAAACTCAGTCACAAAATCTGATCCTTAATTATTGCCAAAGATGGTTGATCTGTTGTATAAAACTTCAGAGACTAAGTACATGCCCACCATTGATTTCAAGGCAGGATATCATCAAGTTAAAATGTATTCCCCTGACATGTACGAAACGGCTTTCGTCTGTCCATCTGGAATTTATAGATTCTCTCGTGTGCCTTTCGGATTGAAAATACTCCAAAAACACTTCAGAGACTAATCGATCTGTTCTGAAATGGACTAGAGGTAAATACTATGGCTTATCTTGATGACATAATCATAATGTCTCCAACATTTGAACAACAATTTGAAGATTGGTGCCTAGTCTACCTAGATTCCTTGGACATCTAATCACGAGATCTGGTATTGAAGTTGAACCTGCCAAAGGTAAGCCATTATGGACATTCCTTCACTGAAGAATGTGAAGCAGCTTCAATCTTTTCTGAAAATCTGCCGTTGGTATCGACGCTTTACACCCAACTTTGCTTGGTGTCTCAAAACCATTAAGTGCTCTTACCAGAAAACGGTCTATCTGGACTTGGAGTTCGGAAGAGCAAAAGAGTTTTGATGCCTTGAAGAAAAGTCTGATTTTACCTCCAATTCTAAAACAATTAGACGAGAAGAAACCTTTCATTCTTAGAACTGACGCATCAGAATTGTCGAGTCAAAATCAAGATTCCGAAGAACACCCAATAGAGTACGCCAGTCGTCTTCTTATACCGGCTGCGAGAAATTACTGAACCAAGCAGAACGAGAAGCTCTAGCTATGGTCTGGGCATTGGAGAAATTCCAAAGATTCATCGAGGTTCTGAAATCCGAGTTGTTTCCGACCATTAATCTTTGAAGTGGTTACTCAGTTTCAAAACACCTACCGGACGTCATGCTCGATGGGCTCTAGATATACAGTCATTTAACTTGAAGTTTGAATGCGTTCCCGGAAAAGCTAATGTGGTGGCAGATATGTGATATCGACAGATGTATAACCATGGTGAGATAAACTGTGAGTGCTGTGCTGTTACCTACCCATCAAGTCGTCGAGTGACATACGAGAGGGACAACTTAAAGATGTAGATTTGAAAAGAATTATAGAGACCTATGAGCAAAGTTCAAAGGACGAGGATTTCTTCAAATGGACGAGTCGAGAATATCTTCTGTCTCAAGGAGTGCTGTACAGATACGTACCAGAATCTGACTCCGAGGAATCTCAGTTGGTAGTCCCGAAGCAAGAGTGGAACGACATTTTGAAAGAACATCATGATGCCCCGACCACTCGTCACTATAATGAAGAGGGGATATATCAATGGATTTCAAAGAATGAGTTCCTTTATCTCAGACTACGTCAAGAAATGCTCCGAATGTAGTAGATATAAAGCTGAAAATTAGGACTGGACTATTAAAGACGCTCAGCCTATTCCCAACGGTTCGAAATACTAGCAACGTTTGGCAATCTCCCAGAAATACTAATTGGGAAGAAGTGGATATTCATCATCAAAGATACGACAAAAAATGGGTCGAACTATTTGCCTTGAGGGATACTACAGCACAAGAGTGCACAATAACATTGCTATGTTTATTTTCTGAATATAATTTTTATTAGTTAATTAAAATTTATTTTCAAATTATTACTTGAATAATTCCTATAATATAGAATTTTCAATAAGTAATGCTTATATACTAATATGATCAAAAATCAAAGGCATGGCATAAATTAAAAGCATCAGTTCATTGCATCTCCTTTGAAAGTTATCTCCTCCGACTGTAATTCATTTATGCCAATTCTTTCTCCAATTTTCAGAGAATGCCTTAAAATTGTTTGTTTTTGTGTGTGTGTTCAAGTTTAATTACACGTAATAATACATTTCAGAAAGAAATCGCCTTGTTAAAGCATCTCTCGAGCCACTTGAGCATATTGCTTTTTTTGGAACATATTTAAAATTAATGGAATAAATCGAGAATTGATACGTAGCAGCCCTAACTGGTTTTAAAAAAACATGCTTGGCAGGAACAAAATGGTATAATAACTTTTTCATTAAATTACTTTTATTGTCAAACAATTATCAGCAGGAATCAGTTCTCTGACCTTATCGATATTTTGAGCATCATTCAAAGTGGATGGTCTACCAAATCGCGGATCCTCTACTATTCATTATCTACCTTTTTTTTTAGCTTTTTATTTATCAAAAACTTTTGTTTTTCATGAGCAATCATCTTTCAACGAAGCATTTTATAAAACTTAAAATAATTTTGTAGCAAAAATTCCATTTCTCTGTTCCAGAAAATCAACAGAGTTAAAAATTTTAAGTCATAAAAGAGGCAAATATATTTTCAGACGATAAAACGATAGAAATTTCTGTATTTTGTTAGATGTTCATAAAACAGTTCATAAAAGTTTGCATATGATATCTACATAAATATATTTTAAATGAAGCTTTCGAATTATATTTTTATCATAGTAATATATCAAATAAATATGTATATGTAATATATAAAGTAAAGTATGTATTAATATAAAAATTTTTCTCGATAAGACAAAATAAATAATGTAAAAAAATAATAATTCATTTTTGATAATACTAGAAGTTATCTAATCAGAGCAATTTTTACACGAGAAGGGAGGGACATAATTTTGATTAATTAAGCTGCAGATCAAATTATGTTGAGTAATTTTTATGAAGAAGATGAACTCAAAAATAATAATGACAACATATACGAGTTAAAAAACTATCAAGAAATCAAAATATGAAATTATACCAATCTCTTAGATATTTCTTGAGATTTATTTCTAATAACCATTTAGAAATTTTTACTTCTCTGAACAAAAAAAGGGAGGTGATTAAAAAGCATTTCGGTAAAATATTTTTTAAAATATTATCTATTTAACTTTACAAAAAAAAAATGAATTTAATATTTACATAAAACTATCAGATCTTAACTATCATGACAGTTTACTAACTATCATCATACGGAATTATCGCTTTTCAAAATTTTAGTCTGAAATGAAATAATTTTAAGAAGTTACAAATGGAGATGTTAAAATTACGCATAATTTATTATTTTATAGATTCTGAGTTGAATCAGCAGAACAACATATTCCAAAATGAGAGGTACCATCTAATTATATAATTAGAGAATTAAAACAGATAAGCAGTTAAAATTAATATCCTCTTCGTCAACATCATACCTACATAGAATCTTGGAGTTTTTTTAGTATTTAAACTAATTAATTCAATTCCTAATCGTATATTAGGTATTAGTAGGTATTAGAAAGTAACATTTCAATTTGTGCATAAGAGTTCATTACATCAGACCGCGTAACACATCGGATTTCCCGTTATTTCGCCTTTGTTGGAGGCATTTGTACATGTTTGATATACATCTTTTCAAGAAGCTGTTTACTTAGGAGATGCAGGTATCGAATTCTTTGGATGTACAATTCCAAACTCGAAACAGGAGGAGGAAAGAAGTTATGCATTTCTGAATTTCGAAGAAGTTCTGAATTGATTTCGAGTCGTCCACATCCATGAAGAAGAGAGCTGTCTTAGTGGATGAAGAATGGCATTCGAAATTTTAGATCTAGGGCTTCCATTTCTAGGAAGAAACACTACAAGATGGATTCATTAACGACATAAAAAGTGGAAGTGCGAGTGCGTTTCATATACTTAAAATCCTAATATTAAAGGAATTTTATAATAAACCGGTTGTAATTACATTATGAGGCTTATCCATCGGAGCATAGTATTTATTGTTCGATTCTTTTCAGTATCTTTGAATATCTTGGTATCAAAATGCCAGAACAAGATTTAAATGAACACCCGCTGTGTGTTGCCTATCAGCAAATTTTCACAGTTTATCTTTTTATTCCTAGACCATTTCCTAAAGTAAATTTTAAAACCGTCTTAGTAAAGAGTAATCTTAAGTTAAAACAATTATTATTGCCCACATTTAAACGGAAACATAAGCAATATCCTCTAAATTCTCTTTCAAGTCTCAAAAATGCAGCTATGTAACAAAATGTTCACTGAAAATTTCATTACAAAACGGATAATAGCAAGTTCCTCTCTGTGGAAACAATGATCACTACTTAATAATAATGTCAATTTAGGTATTAGATCCTTATTTTTTACTAGATGCCTTTAGCTACTTCTTCTTGGGTATAGGCGATCGCCCCGCCACCACTGAACGTAGCAGGATTTGTTGTGGTAGACTGCTATCTTAAGCATTGTCCATCCTTATATTGACCGATTAGTCAGACTGACATTTTCTTCGAGGTCATTGGCCACAAAGTGGTTAATTACTGTCCTTTCTACTTATCTTCCTATTAAACAGGGAACAGGCCATCATTAAGAGAAAATCTCCGCGAAATTCAAAATATTTCCTCAAATTCTCGTTTCACAACAGAAATCCGAACATTAACAAACTCTCAAACAGTTGGTAAAAGGCTGACGATTTTTGACATCAGGTCCTTCATAGTTTTAAAATTACCTGGTACCATCAATACTGTATTTAATAAATTATTTTCCTGCATTCATCCACATCTTTGGAAATATGCAGGAAATCTCCTATGTCCTGATATAATTTGGATTGCGAGTGGATAGTATCTTCTTATTTTTATTTCTGGATTAGGAATAAAGTCGAAAGTTACTCTTCCTTTTTGGACATGTGCCATCTGTCAAACCATTGCAGTTTATTTCTTCTCTTAATTCCTATTTTAAGATACCATTTGATTTGTGGACAACCATATCAACACCCTCTTTCTGTGCCGCCAACTTTACATATTGATCCTTTTTTTCCTTACCATATATCCCAATATGGGTCTTAACCCAATTCAACTCTATCCACTTGTTAATTTTGACACTTTTTATCTTTTCCGCTTTTAGCTACTATCGGTTCACCAATATTAATGCCTTTAAAAAATTTCAATTAAATATTTTATGTAATTTGATCTCTTAACAGCTTCTTTAGCACAAAAAAAAAATGTTTTTATATCAAAATTTTTAAGTTTCAAATTTTGATAATCATATAATTTACTCATACTATTATGGAGGCCTTAAGCCTTTCTTTTCATTGTACTATGTATATATATATATATATATATATATATATATATATACCTTTCTAAGTTCTGTCAGCTCCCATAAAACTTCAGATTTAAATTAAAGCGAAATTATTAAACTGCAATTAATATGAAAACATTCTTTACTGAGTATAAGCATGTGTTTTTTTTATATAAAACTATTGAAAAAAAGAGCCATTCGACATTCTTATGTATAAAAAAGAATAATTTTGATAATTCATGTAATATATCAAAAGAAAATTATTCAACAGAAGTTTCTTCGAATCATCATAACATTTAGTTTCTAGTTTTACTTTCAAAAGGATTTAAATGGAATAGTATTTTATTTTCTTCCGTCGATAAATATGCTTCAAAATATTATGAAAACTAAATTTTATGCAATTCTTTGATTCCACAGAAGTAAATTCTGCGAAATATTCTTGGCACTCTAAGTTCTAAATAAAAAAAGATATATAAGATTCTATCTTCTGTGATCCTATCTGAGCGATTTACGAAGTTTTGAATATTACAGTTTTAAACTAGTCAACATTTTTATAATATTAGGCCAAGCAGTTTTGAGAAATGAGAAATCCTGGGAGCTGATTGACATACCTTGTTTGAGACCTCCGATGAAGTGGTCCAAAACCTCCCATTTTTATGAATTAGAGAGGTTCAAGTTTTCTTAAATCAGTCAGTTTTAGTGACTGGTTTCATTGATTGGAGTGCAATTCTTTTTATTTAAAATATGGGTATCTCAAGAATTTGTTAAATATGATTCAAAGGTCAGACAATCTATATAAAATTCGTAATTCATCAGAGTATTTATTGACTTGGCTTCATAAAATATAATTATCCATTTCATTTAAATTATTTTGTTAGCAGATGTATGTCTGTTATTAAAAATGTACAAAATAGCTGTTGGGTCCTGATTAGAGTGGAAATACTGTGTTTATTAAAATATGTTTGTCTTAAATAAAACTGATTTATTGAATTAATAATATATATATTGTAAAACATCATAGAAAATTTTTCCTTGCATTTATTTTTTTAAAAAATATCATATTTCATATTTATTTAGTTTCATAAGACACTTCCCTGAATATTACACTTTTCTAGGTTTAATTTGCAATAATTGTTAGCTTTTTATTTTTTATTTTAGCTTCCGTTAATGTGATGGCAACACGTTGATAAAAGCCAATGTTTTTTCCTGGCACGTGTAACGTGCTCGTTCAGGTTAAATTTTATTTTTAATTTGTGCGAAATTAATTGTTGGAAATTATGGCCAAAATATTTTTTTTTCATTTATTAAAGTAGAAAGTTAGTTTATAGATCAAAACATTGATATCATTGAAAAGATAATTTTCTGAACTTTAAGATGATGTAAAAACCATTTTTGAGCTGTATCTTTTTCGGAAGTTATCGTGGAAAGATTCAAAATTCCTCTCAGCTTTTACTTAATGAAAATTCTAATTAAAATTTCAAAAAAAAATCACCAAGAAGTACACTTTTCCTCCAAATATATACGTGCAGCTCTGATCCTTCTAGGACAAATGCTCTGGCATGAAGAACGGCAACTCTCTCTCTCTCTCACACACACACACATTCATCTTTATAATAGAAAAAAAGTTTTTTGTCAAATACCCTGAGAATGTCAGATCGGAATTGACATTTGATTGGCATTCAATTGGTAACACATTTGAAATATTTCAGCTCTTCCAAATTGTGAGTCGTCATCACTAATACCGTTTTTAAATCCATATCTTAAAAAAGATTTATTTAATTGAAATTTACTGTTGTATTCATAGTTCAAGCAAAGAGCTTAACCTATTTTTGCGAATCATTTTGATGTTGTCGAACTTCTTTTGTTCACACTTGGTTAAAGCAAAGAATACCAATCAGGATCAAAAGCCTCAAAAAAGTCCGTCTAGAGTTTAAAATCGTTGTGTATATATATGCGTGTATACGCAGTAAAAGGGTACACATGAGAATACATGGATTTCTGGTGTGCTGTATTCTCATGTGTACTTTCGCATCTCAGTTCTGTGACTTTGAAATGTAATTATGAGTAACAACTAAAATAGATGCATTTGATCCTCCAAACGAGCCTAACTAATAATGTAGCAATTATCTAGAAGTACTGAAATGTATTGCATGAAAATTTAAAAGACAAAAATAATTACACTGCGATAACATTTTAATGAACATATATTTCATGGAACAAAATGTAACTACATAAATAATCTTCTAAAATTGGAGACAACAATTAAGTAGGTTACAATTCAAATAACGTAAATAACATTTTTTAAATTTCTCTTCAAAATGTAAAATTATATTACTTACATGCAATACACAAATATATTTTACATACAGGATAGCACAAATCCCAATGATAACACT
>JAPMOR010012661.1:0-22638 GCA_026543865.1 Argiope aurantia | reverse complement strand
TTTCTGAAAAAACATACATACGCACACACACACACTAAATTTTACTATTTACTAAGAATAAGTATATTCAACTTCCGCTTCGAAGTGTAAATAATGCAGTATGGGTGATCAGAGTAACATGAATGACGCGTGTGTTCGGTTCGAGTCTCGCCTTTTTCTTTTATTTCTTTACTTACGAATTAATATTCAATATTTTTGCTTTTTAAATTGATCGACATAGGTGTCTTTTTTTTAAAAAAAACGCGATTTTACACAAAAGTATCATTTTTTATAACTAACCATTAGATCCTTTTTCTATCTCTGCTCTTATGCTGACAAGGTAATCTAGCTCCATTTCCCACCAGATTTCACAATGGGGTAGAATTTTATTTACCGATGGGGTAAAATCGGGTGTAAGTTCAAAAATATAAGTAATGATTGATAAACTGCAAAATGAATACTTTAAATTTGCAGATTGTTTCAAATAGCCTGTTAAACGAAGCGAATTCATGATTTTTTTTTATTTAAATGACCAGTTTATACGTATTTGAGACAGAAAAATATTCATAATGTTACAAACCTGCAGTTCGGCTTCCCAGCATAGTTTATTCTATCAATAGAAAGAAAGTTTTACAGTCATCTGAATGGGACTAGCGCGTCGGAGGTCCCAGAGCTTGGCGACAAACTTGGCGACCATTTGGCGACTTGACGACAAATTTGGCGACTTTGGCGCCAAAATAGATAATACCCGAAACTTCGAGAACTTTCCCGATCCGTCCAGTAGGAACCGAGGTACGCCTCGAACGTTCCTGATTGGTTGAGAGGCTTCTAGCCCCGCCTCCTGAGACCTATAAAAGGGGCTGCGGCTGCCAGAGAGTCAAGTCCGAGTTGGGAGACGACGAAGCCAGTAGTCGGGGAGAGGACGGAGTCAGTAATCCGAGCCAGAGTCGGAGAAGTAGAAGCGACTGAGTCAAGCTCGTGCTGAACTGAGCTGTGCGCTACTGTCTGCAGTAGATTCTGGTTGTATGCTGCTGTGTATGCTGTTGTATTCTACACGTCTCGGGTGAAGATAATCGTCTTCTGTGCTGTATATAGTTGACGCTTTTGTGCTGTCCTGTGTGTCTTCGTGTAAATAAACGTCGTTGTTTTTATTCTACTTCTGCGTGCTGATTGAGCGTTCTTTACATCATATCACTCCCACTATCCAAACGAACCCCGGTAAAGAAAATTTCAGAACAATATGTAATGAGTATGTGATTCGTACCTAAATATTTTATCCAAAAATGAAATTTTACAAAGAAAAACAACAAAACCGCAGAGCTAAATTCGGTCTTCAAGATATTATATAATAATGTGATACCAATATAAAAGTTACTAAGACAGTCTATTTCTTGTTGTAAAACCAATTTAATTCAAATTAACGTAAGAAATGTCCAAAAACCTAATACCACTAAAAAATGAAACTACTTTTTGTTTTTGCAAATTGTGTATTATTATCAAATTAAAATGATTGAAAAGATTTTGTAAAACAAAAATAAGTAGATCAGTCAATACATGTTCTACCAGTCAATTCTAACGATTTTTTCTACAAATAAGAAGAAAGAAGAAAATATACGCTAGAATATGTGGTGAATGTCTAACACTCAAATAAAATGCTCTCGACAAACATTGCCAAAAGGAAAAAGGAATATTGCAAGAAAAAATAAGCGGCACTTTATGTGCATGAATTTCGAAGAGGCTGTTTTCCGTTTTTATTTTCATACCATCAAAACTGGCGAATAAATTCGCAGCTAAGACTGCTTCCTTTATTGAAAGCTCGAGGCCATTTCAGCCCCTTGTAAATATTTGTTTGTTTTACACATCGTTGCAATTCATCACATGAGATTCTTTGTATGTTGATTCGATCATGTTGTTATCATTTCGGAATTGTTAGTCACAGCCTGGAGGTTGACAGATATGAAGTTTTCTTTGGGATTGTACCTCATCCAGGGTATCTAATGTTACTTTAATGAATTTTATTAAAAATAAAAACACGACTAATCATTTGTATTTCAATTAGCTTTTTCAGAAAATTTGATTATTTATAAAATTAAGACAAGAAACGGTCTAATGATTATTTAATTAGTACTAGTTTCGATAAATGATTTGCAGATCGTTTCATTTGATTTCGTTTATTAAAGAATTATTTTAATTTAAAAAAATATATATATTTGGTTTCAACAAAACAGTTTTCTTATTTATTAAAGTTTTATCCCTTGCATTTCACTATAAAATTGAAATCCTACGGCAACTGACCTCAAATGAGAGATAATGTATAGGACAATGAACAAGATGTCATAATATTTCATTTTAATAAAACGAGTTATGTGACTATAAAAATTTGTAACTTATAAATATTTGCTGAATAAGCTATTAAAAGACCAAGATACATAAATATTTAATTGAAAATTAAATATTTGAGCTTTTTGAGTATGAGTTTTTTTCTTGATGAACCAACTGGTCTTTAAAGGGGGCTAATATATATATATTGTTTGTTAATGGATTCTAAAACTCTCGGCGCCTTTGCACTTGCGATAGGATGAGTTGAATTCGACAAAATAGGGGCAGAGAGGAAAGATGAAATGAGGAGATGTTTATATTTAGCAATAAAGTTAATTCTGGAAATGCGCCCATCCTTCCTCGTATCACCAATTAGTTAGATAGAATCGTCGAAATGTGGTCGTCTTAAGATACTAAAGCAAACTATATATATATATATATATATATAGGGATAAGAGGGTGTGATGTCCAAGCAATAAGCAAGTTCAGATGGGATATTATAAATGTTAATAAATGACAATAAAATTAGATTAATGATGAACAAATTGCAAATGATTAATTTACAGGATGAAGTGGATAATCAAAATAAACGCTAACATGTTCGTCTTTTAACAATACAAAAGAAATTTCGTCTTCTCAAACACGTCGTTATCACTTCGCCTCGTCTTGGTGTCAACTGCCGGTCACTTTTGTTTCCTCCACCAGAGGCTCTGCTCAATGGAGGGAAATGAGATATTTGGTGGCACCACATACACACGCACACTCATACACACACACACACACGCGCGCGCACTCTCACACATGCACACACACTTACATGCTTCTTGCTCTGTAAATGTAAAGGAAATTTTAACCGTACAGTCTTTCTAAAATCAAATAATCTTCCGATCTATCTTTTAAAAAGTAAAAAATAATATTATTATTAATCTTGGAGCATTAATTTCAACTTGGAGCAACTTTTACATTATATCTAATTTAATAAACTATATATGATATTTAAATGGTGTTCCAAAGAAAATATTTTGTAATCTTTTTCATCTTGTTGTATTTGCTTATATTTCTGTTTTCAGTTCCTCAAAAGAAACTTCGATTTACTAATGACTAAACTTAAAATATAAATCATTATGATAAAGCTACACTATCAAAAATTTCATGTGTATCCTGTATCATTAAGTTTTATGACACCTCTCTCTGTCATTAATCTTACTTACACGATAATAAAAACCAGTTTCTTTTAAGCATTTTTCTTAATGAAATTTTTACATTACCCTATTGGCTGTGAAAAATGACATTTAATTTTTTTACTGTATTCTTAATTTACTCCTTTATAAAAGTTGTCGGCTTTATTTTTACAGTTGATAAACGAGCAAAAATATTAATGCTTCCATATAACTAATCTATACATATAATAAAGCTCAATGTGTGTGTGTGTGTTGGTGCTCTACAGGCCAGACCGCCCAACCTACAGCTACCAAATTTTGCACGAATATAACTTGGAGGCCGGGAATGTACACCTGGGGTTTATTTTTTCGAATTTTTAATTAGAATTTCATTTATTCAAAAATTGAGCGAAATTTTGACATGTTTCTGCTATAACTTCCGAAAATATTACCTCAAAAAAAAAGATTTGTACATGAAGTTAAAGATCAAAAATTTATCTTTTAAATGATATCAATGTTTTAACCTTAAAATTATATTTCTATTTTTAATGAATTTTTAAATAAATATTTTAACTATATTTTTCAACAATTTTCGTACAAAATAAAAATAAAATTTAAGCTGCACGAGCACAGTTCGCATTCATGGGAAAAAATTAGCTTTTTTCAAAGTGTTGCCATCAAATTGTTTAAAGCTGCAACTAAAAATAAATTATACCTTTTTGGAAATGAAATCTGCAAAAATATAATTTTCGGCACGTGTCTGTAGGAAAAGAAACAAATATGAAATATTATTTTTTCTAAAAAATAAATTCAAGAAAAATTATTTTATGATCTTTTAACTCTCTATATTATTAATCCAATAAATCAGTTTTATTTTAAGGCAAGTTTTGTTTAATATGAACAGGATATCCATTCAAATCAGGGCCACACAGCTAATTTGTAAACCTTTAGTAAGACACAGATCTGCTAAAATGGTCTAAATGGGAAATGATTATATTTTATGTAATTTGATTCAATAAATGCTCTAATAAATAGCGAATTTTTGATTTTACATAAAACTTCAGCTGTGGAAATCACGAATAACAAAATGTTTTTGAAACACTAATATTTTGAATAAAAAAAGTTAATTTCCAGTCAACTAAATCAATCACTTAAACTGACTGATTTATGAAAATTTGAATATCACTATTCAATAAAAAAAGGATAATGTTAGATTTTCCTTCGATTGTTTCAAAGAAAATACACCAATCAGCGCGCAGGTTTCTCAAGATTAATTGCCCTAAGATTTTGAAAATGTTGAGTTTTTCTAAATTTTTAACATTTAGAACTTCATAAATAAGTCTTAGTTGATCGTGGAAAATAGAAACATTCATTTATTTAAAATTTGGTGTGTTCAGAATATTTCTCAGAATATGATACCTTACTGAATTAAATTTAGACTTCATAATTTTTGAAATATATTTATAAACAGGAACAAAATATTATTATTGATTTCATTTCAATCCTTTTGAAAGCAAAACTAAAAACTGAATTTTATGCTAAATCTGAGAAATTTTTGTTGAATTATTGTTTGAGATATTACATAAATTATGAAAAATATTTTATAATTCACATAAAACTTAAATACCGAGCGATTCTGTTTACAATACTCATATTCAATAATAATAATAAATAAATAACAATAAAGATGATAAATAAAATAAAACACTTGGTTTTATTAAAAATTATCTTTATATTAATTTCAATTTCATCATTTCCACTTTAAATTAAAGTTGAAGTTTTACCGGAAATGACAACAAATTAGCAAAATGTATATATTAAATTGAACAAATCGATCTAAACAACAGTATAAGTTTGGTATGACTATCAAAATTTGAAGATTAAAAATGTTTTGTTTGAGAATATATTAAGAGGCCAGTTACTTAAAATATTTAATTGAAAATTGTAGCGGGCGGTAATACGGCGAACCGGCTGGTCGCCAAAGGCGGCTAGTATTTAATAAAGCATTGCTCAATAATATACCATATTTGTTGTTGAATATATTACATATTAAATTTTTGTCACTAATAATATTTTATGCGTATAAAATATTCAAAACTCACATATTTTAGTTGGATGATGAAGAATTTACTGTAAAATTTTAAACTAATTCGTGTAATAAGAAATACTTTACCTAAGTATTTACCTTGGTGCTTACGGAAATCTTCTTTATCAACGAAATTCAGAAGCGAGATGCTCTTTATGGCTCATTAAAATGGGGTATGGGACAGTTAAGGGGTTGTTTACGCATTTATACGAATCGAGAATTAGGCGTAAGAACGAATACTTGTTGTCAAAACTGCAGTTCAAAGAAAGCTTAAAAATATCTAGGAAGTATTATTTATATCTAGGATCTAGGATAGTTTATTTTATTGCAGTTTATGCTATTGAATATTAATATGATTTTCTAATATTACATCTAATTTAGAATTTTAAAGTACAGGAGGATTATAATTAAAATTCCACTTTGAAATAGTCATAAAAGGAAAACTATTGAACCAAATATTATCAAACTTGGTAACAATTTAAAGGAGGTCATGGAAATTTCTTTTCCTCCAAAAGAAAAAAGTCCAAAAACTCACCACCAGAGGGGGAAATGGCGGTGTATGCAATATTGTTAAACAAAATAGGACATGAAGACAGTGTTTTACAATGCATTTAATTATTTCTGAAATATGTTACAAAGCATGTTCAATGCATGTTATCTCAAAAGCAATGTTTATGGTTGATAATCTAAACAATTTGGCTGAGCTAAAAGATGTGATACACCGACATGTGCGTAACATTCCTCCTTATATGCTAAGAATGCAATAATGCGATTGAGTTTGCTTTCAGAAAATGGTGGAACTTTGAACATGCTTCGTAACACGTTTCAGAAACGATTAAACACATTTTAAACCGATGTCTACATGTCTTATTTTGTTTAACAATATAGCATAGCATGCAGCAACCCCCGGTGGAAAGTTTTTGAACTTTTTTTAGCAGAAAAAAATGTCTATGGCCTTTTTTAAATAATTACCGTGATAACATTTGGTACAGTAGTTTTCCTTTTATGACAGTTTCAAAGCAGAACTTTAATTATAATCACCCTGTACTTTATTATTATAAAAAATATTGAATTGAATTGTTTTTAATTTCCAATTTTACAATCTAACCCCTCCCCCTTTTGTTAGTGATAATGGCGCGAATTCAATTGACGTCAATCAAATGTCTCACGTAACAGCATATGCCAACTTAATCTAATTAGGTGTATGTTTCCTTAAGTTTTTCTCCTATGACGTCACAACAGCAATTTTTTTTAGAAAACATTTCGTAGATTTGGAAATAAAGTTGGCATTTTGCAGATAATGTATGTCTTTTGATAAAATTCATTAAATTAATTTTTCTTCAATCTAGACTCTTTCAGTGACTAGTTGTTAGTCCATACTCTTTATATTTAACAAAAATCTAAAGATCAATCCACCATCAAGAACCACTGTACCAATTTTGTCAATTTTCATTTCAGGTGAATGTTACTGAGATCTAGATACATTATCAATGAACCAAGGATATCCTAAGTTTTCCTGTTGGAAACACTATTGAAACGCCATTGTATTCGTTTCGCTAGTTTTTATTTAAATGAAAATTCAGAATCCTTTCATATGACATCAAGTGCCTTGGATATTTTATGACGTGCTTTTTAAATTGTCACGTGACCAAAGGGTGGCTGTTTTCTAGACTATAGAATTGCACCAATACTAAGGCGATTGATCCACGACACCAGATTGAGCTATGCAATAAAATTTTTAATATTCATGCCAAATGTTCATTATAACCGAGTTATGAACCCTCGGTCCTTCGAGCTCATTTTCGATATTTCATCACTCTCCTGAAAGGATTATTTGAATACATATCTCGTTCTATTTGCTCATGATCAAAAAGCGGAAATGATGCTTAAAGGTCCATGCTCACTTGAAGCAGTAATTCGCAAAGGGAAACGTTTTTTTGCTCGCAAAAAATGGTTTGCGAACCCTAAATTGAATTTGCAGTTTTAGGAGAATAAAAAGGGATTCGCAACTCAATTTTGAACATGTTGGCCTTTATTTTACTGTTCTCCGCGATTCATTAACGAATCTGTACCAAGCACTTTCAAATACTCTCTTCAGTTCCTCTCCTTCTATTAATTACTGATAAGAGATGATAAATGGTTCGTATTGTGTTCACATCATTTACTTGTAAGAGATAAGTTTCCCATGAAAATTATATAATTCAATGGTCCACAGATCTCAACCCCTCTTTCTCAATATTTGAAAGATATTGCAAAACAGCGTGGAAAGATATCCTCATCTCAACAACTATACCAATTTTATGAAATAATTTCGTCATTTTGCAAGCATGGAAATCATTTAGGATGCTTTATCATTATTATGCAATTATAACGTAAAAGATTTGCTATGATAAGATTTCAAAATTGATTCAACTTACTTCAGTAACACAATGCAATCTGGAGACACTACGCTGGTGTCTCACGAATTTCATGCTTTTTATTTTATTTTAATTATTCATCATTAATTATTATTTATTTTATGAAAATTATTATTTCAATTAATTATTTATTTTATGAAAATGGAAATTTGATTTCCCGAAATCCTTTAAAACCACCTACTACAGGCTAAATGATCTGAACTAAATTTAACGGCGTCTAGCAAAAGAATCCTATTTAGACGACCGGACGGCATAGGGTTAATAGCATTGATATGGTTGCAGAAGATAATTAGCATTAATAAGATAATTTAGCCCTATAAATCAATTTTTACGAACTTTATCATAACATATATGATAAAAATATAAATTAATTGATATAAATAAAATTAAAACTAGCCATTATTTTAATAATGATGGAACTTTCTGATTGGTCAGCTATATTTCAAAGTGCCAAAATCGTTGAATTGATGAAGAAAATTGGTGAAATGGTTTCGATTGTTGCGACCTCTATCAAATTATTATTTTGCTCTCAAAACAGTGAAGCCATTAATAATGTATCTAGGTACAAAACGTTTCATATAAAGTAAAAAAAAAATACTAAATTTAAATCAGTGCTTGAAGCAGAGGAATGAAAGCATAAATATAAAGAAAATTTACAATTTAAACGCTGCAAACAATAAATATAATGATTGACAAGTTTTTTTTAACTAAAATAATCTTTTTTGAGAGAATTAAATTTTATTTTTAGGGAACGTAATATTGGTAATTTATAATAAAAACAAAATTGAAATATTTGATGACATCCTAATTACAGATTGAGCATTTGTTTGATGCTGTGTAATTTAAATAGTTATAATTTAAAGTTTTCAATACAGTAGTCAGTGTGTAACAAATAGAAATTACTAGAATATAAAAAACAGGATATTAACTTTTCAAATGCTGCGCAAATAAAAACACTGGATTAAAAAAGAAATATACGTTGTTTATTTGTTACTTGAGCTACGAGCTCTCCAAGCAACATATTTTTCAAAATCTTTAGAACTACAAAAAAAATAAAAAAAATTATTCTAAAAATTTTTTGTGCATCAAACGATATTTTACATGTTGCCAATTTTTTATAAGAACAAACAATCAAATTGATATAACCGACGATAAAAAATATAAATAAATATCACTTGAATAAAGTAAATATCAAATAGGTGAAATTAAACAAATAATAAATGTATTATCCAATTAATTATACGAGAATAAAAATAAATATCACGTGATCTTAACACAGTGAGAATAATAATTTACCTTAGAATCTTTTATATTTGCACAACATGTATCCAACTGATTATTTTTAATTACAATTACTTTTTTTTGGTTACCATCTGATAATACCCTAAGAAAGTAACATTAATACATTCACGTTAACCAACTTTGGTTAACTACATCTTATAAGAGCAACGGTATGTATTATTTTCAATTACGCGTTCTTACTCGAAAATTCCGAGCAATTTGATTTATTCTAAAAGTGGAAAATTATTTGACAAATAAAATTGGTGAAATCTATGTGATTGTTAAGGCAGGAAGCTGTAACAAAGCGATATCACTCGAAATTGAGAAAAAAAGAATAGAGAAAAAATGGCTAATAATGGCGTTTCTAGAATATTCTATACTAAATTTCATAAGAAATCAGAGAGATGGTCTTCCCAAAACTTTCTCGCATACTCTGTCAAAAGAGATGCTATCTCAAAGAATGCCTTGCATGGCATTTAAGTACGATATTTTGACCTTTGGCAAGAATTGAACATTTATACTGGATATATCGTGCCATCCTTAGGGATTGTTTTGACGATTTATCCCTGGCATGCGGTTAATAGTGACCGAAAATAGAATTTGTAGAGGCGTTTTTCTCAACCGATTGAAACAACAATTTGACACAAAACTACACTTATAGTCACAAAACCCCATACCCAATTTGATATATTAAGTCATTAAATCATCTTTGATTTATCATATTTACTTATTTCTGAAAGTACAGACAGACAGATGGTTAATTCCTAATTGTATTAGGTTCAAAATTTGAAAAGTATATAGATTATAGATGTTAATTCTATGTACCAAATCTTATCCATCTAGCTCTCTTCGATTTGAATTTATCGTGTTCACGTATATTCAAACAACCGTACGGGCAGATTTCCTCAGACCGGATTGGACTCAAAATTCTATAGAAATCTACAAATTTGGTGTAACTAAATTTGTAGATTTTGTATACCAGATTTGAAGATTGTATACCAAATTTCATCATCCTAGATGAAAACGTTTTTGAGTTATCTTTATTGCAGAGAGTCAGACGGACGGGCATTTTCCAAAAATATGTTTTTCGAACTCAGAGAGGTTAAAATGTGGAGATTGGTCAAAATCTCGAGTACGAATGTTTTTAAGATTACTGTACTTACTCTCTTACTCTATACTACGTATACGAGAAAGTCCTAAAATATCATAGAATTTGAACTATAGTTTTGACTGACGAAATCAGGCGTGGATTTGTACCATAGAGAACATGCGCTTAAATGTCAATTTTGGAATTTCACTCGAACTTGGAGGATAGTAGGTTACTATCTGAACTACTACTGATGATATATCTAAGGTTTATGAGTTTTCATGAAATAAAAATTGCCGAATTTGAATCAGCGTATGGGGCTGGAGAATTGCTTCTTTGTTGCCCTAATTATTTTAAACGTATATATATTGTTTTTTTTTTTCCTTTTCACTTCAGAAATAATCAGTAAAACCAAAAAATTATGACTAATTAACCAACTCAAAAAGGCACAATTAATGAAGCAAATTACAGAATATTAGCATTTCACCTTTTTGATGATTAAGAAATTCAAATATCTGTTAAAAACATATTTTGCTATTTGTTACTGGACATGATATTATAGATATTTATTACTTCAATAGCCTACGGCAAACTCATTCCTTTTCATTTTTTGCCTGACTTGCCAGCAAAGTAAATAAATAAATAAAGGATACTGAAACATAAGACAGGAAAGCAGACAAATGATTTGTTCTGTTTAGAAATATTCTTGCCAGTTAGAAATATTCGTATTATGTTTCTTTATTCTTGAAAATCACAAACCACTACCAAAGAAAATTATCTACGCTTCTCTGTACTTTGCAACGAAATATAACATTTAAATTACAAACAAAATAAAATGTTTTAATGTCTGTGTTTAACTCGGCATTTAGTAAAATATAAGGACAATTCTTTACATGATTTTCAAATCATTCAAAGTATCACCTTCTATTACCTTTGGTGTTTCCATTTCTTTTCTTCTTTTGCTAACACAAGGGATAGATGGATATGATATTTGAAACCAACTGTAATTAAGGTATTAGTTTTAGTTACTGAATTCACAGTGGGCTTGCGCTTAAGCATTTGTGTAATCCATATGGAGGAGAAAAATGCATTAATATATAATTTGTAGTATTATTAAGATAAAGGCTTAGAATTTTTGATATTTAAAGTAAAAATTCTCAATTTTTTAAAAATGTTTAGAAACTAAATCTAGAACTTAGTATTTAGAACCTCATCCTCGACGCATTGAATTTTTTTAGATGCATATATAATCGCTCATCGTCGTCTGTAAACATTGGTGGATTGAGAAATATTGTTTTTTGTTTTTTTGATTTTATTTAGTCACGGTCATTATCAGAGGCATAAAATTCAACTTCTGTTTTGGCATCAAGAGATTCGACCAAGTTTTTTAAATGCATAAATTAATTGATTCCTCTATGGTGAATAAAGCTGTGAATAAATTATGGTAATAGGGACATAAATTTTCCATTCTATTTAATTTTTTTATCCTAGATTGTAGCGATCAATGTACTGGGGTTTACAATTTTTATTATTTTATATTTACGTTGATTTATTAAATTCTCACTTCAAGGCCTCTTAGAAGTTATTGCTGGCATTTTATTTTATTTTTTTATTTTATATTTGGAAACGCATCATTTGCTGTTACTGGATTACTATTTTCTCATTTCGATTTCAATAATTAAATGTGATTTAATTATTGAGCACTGAGAACGTTCTATTGCAAGAAATGACATTTAATTGTAGCAGACATATTATTAACAGAATAACAGCACTTCTAGACTATCAAATCTTTTAGTTATTAATATCATTTTACAAAAAATAATCTAAACTATTATCTGATAAGTTTTTTAACCGACATCACATTTTTGCAAATTTTGTTCGTGAAAGCCAATTCCGACTTCCTGTCTGACTAGCAATTCAGGATTTAGATTTCGTTAGGGCCCATGCATGCTTTGAGTTAAAAGGTTGAAATTCGGTATATGAACTTATCAAGTAAATTTATAAAAATTTTTGAACGAAATCTATTTTCAAAAAGTGTGTCTGTTTGTTCTACTGCAAGTGAACTCGGTAACTTCAAAATGAAAGAGCTAAATAGATAAAATTTGGTATACCAGTTTAGTAAACATTACAATAAATAAACAATACAAATTACACATATTTTGATGTAAAAACTGAATAAAAATTACATTTTTATAAATTGTGGAAAGATTCATGCGAATTCCAGATCATCATAGATATATATGAATTAAGTTCTGAGGGTTCACCTGTTCTATTCGAATTCAGACTATAGTTTAAGAAAGGCCCAGCTGTCCAGATTTTTAGTGCTATGTCTTAACCTAATATCTTACGCAATTAGCACAATGTCTTAACCCTTTTTAGAGCCATGGGAAATATTCTTCCTACTCAATTCATCAATATTTGTATGAAATTATGTTGGTTGGCATAAGTACCGGCAATTTTTTTTCAATAAGAAGAAAACTTAAATGCTTCAGTTCTTTATCTAATAAAAAAATAATGTATCCTGATTTGTTACTGAATTATTTATACACCAAATAAATTAATTTTTCAAAGTAAATTTATCTAAAAAGCAAAATGAATCACTTATCTTATGCCAATCTCAATTCTAAATATATTTTAATATACCATGATTAGAAAAAAAGGGCCTTTTAAAGGGTTAATTTGGATTTATTCAATTAAGTCTTACTTATGGATTAAGGATGGATTAATGGAATGGATACGGATTGATGGATACGTTTCAAAAATACATTGCAAAGTATTCAATTTAAATTTTGATTATAGAAAAAAAGCGCTTAACGTGGACTCTATTGGTTTAATTTATTCCAATATAATACTATACAAAACTTTTTTAGCGTGCATGTTAAGGTATAAAGAACATAAAAAATGATTATCTTTAAGATCAAATTAATTTTCAATCTAACACCTTTAGAAATTTTTCAGGAAATTAAGAAGTTTCAAACTGTCAAATTTCACTTTTTAAATTAATCCAGATTTTCACAAAGCATGGTGGATTGCATTTATAAAGTTGTCGGATTGAGCGAAACTTTCAACTTTGTCCAAAGGCGAAACCACCATTTTATTTATTACCATCATCAATCAATGTGCCGGAACTGAGTCATTAGGATTTCCCACTGTTTTTGGTGTCATGAATTAAATGCTTCCTTAAAAAATGACGGCCATTAATCATTCCATTTATTGGTTATATTTTCAAAAAAGTTGTCCTCTATCACAACTCTCTCTTTTATCATTCGGAATTGAGTAATTGTTTTAAAAGCAGTGTTACTTTTTCAGTATCACTTTTTCATGTTTTCAATAATTCGATTGAACAGAATGTAATATTATATATTTCATAAATTTTGTGAATAATGAGAGAGATCATAATGGAATAATGTTCAGAAATATTGATGATGAATCGGCTTCTATATAAGAAGATAAATTAAAATGTAACATGTTCTAAAATTCCATATGCCCAGTTTTTTTGAAATCCAACAAATATGTGATTGGTGGTATGCTTCATATAATTTATCAGACTTGCATGCTCTTGGAATTTCAAAATTATAAAATTAGATTTCTAAAATGTGTAATTTTGCTTTTTATCCATAGATGACAGCATTTAACCTCTGAATTGTACTGAAAGATGAATTCGTCTCTCTTCTATATTACTTTCTCGTATACGTAATATAAAAAATTCGAACTCGAGATTTTAGTGGATCTTAATGTTTTAGATCAACCGGAGTTCGAAAAACACGCTTTTAGGAAATGTCCGTCTGTCTGTAACAAAAATAACTCAAAACATTTTGAGCTAGAAGGAGAAAATTTGGCATAAGGTTTTAACATTATATTTGTATATTTCTATCAAATTTTGTGCAAAATCAGTTCATCATTCTGCCTGTCTGTCACTTCGAATATAAATTAACACGATAACTCAAAACAGAAAGAGCTAAATGGATAAAATTCTCTACACATATTTAATATCTCTAGTATGGACACTTATCAAATTTTGAGCTAAAGTGAACGAAAAATTAGCTGTTTTCTTTTCGTTACTTCATTTTACATCTGTATTATCTGAAACAAGTAAACGCTATAGCTCAAAAACCCATTGACTAATCCAAGTGATTGACAACAAATACATTAAAGTTGATATGGGATTTGGTTATTACAAATATAATTTTATGCCGATTTTTTTGTTTCAATCGATTGTGAAAAATGCGGTTAAAATAAGCATTCGATTTTCAGGTATTATTAACATGGTGCCAGAGATTAATCGGCAAATGATTCGCCAAGGTATGATACATAAAAAATGCTAAATTCATGTCAAAGGTTTTCGTAACTATTGTATGCCAATTCCATGTAAAGTGTTTCCTGAAATAACGCTTTTGTTAGAGAGACCTCTCCCGCTGGTTATAGAGATTTTATTAAGTTTTACAGATATTTGACGAGTTGTAAAAATGACCGAGACGAGCTATTATGAAGAGGTGGTTATTTGAAGGCATTGCACCATAGACGGCAGTAGTGATATATTTATGAGTCAGTTGCACAAGGTATAGTTTAAAATCCCTCCCTATTGAAAAATCTTTCAGTCAACAATTGTCATATAAACTAACAGGGCTACTGTAAGACCTATGAAGGATTCTATATCTCAAATAGCTTAAAGCTTCAGGAAGTCTAATTCCAGAGCTGATAGTCAGAGAGTAGGGTTAAGTGTATTGTTGCATTCTTTAAATATATTTTACATTTTCTTATATCAATATTTGTTGTTTTATGATTTATTAATGGATGCTTCGACAATCTACATATTTAGAAAGGTTTTTTTCTATCTACGAGTTTTCTTTAAAAATATATAGATTCCATAATGAAATAAAAAAATTTTTTACTGTAAATTAATATAAATAGATTTGTCACCAAACTATAAAAGAAAACTGGTTTTCACATGATGAATTTATGATTTATTGTCATAGATTTAGATTGAACATTTTGTTTTTGAAAACTGAGAGATAAATATGAAGAGTTGAAAAATAAATATTTTAAGAAATTTATTCGATATGTTGCGGATTATAAATACAAGCCGGTATATAGTAATGGTAAACCTTTCTTAAATATCTTATAAAATTTTTAGGAAAACCGATAATAACACATATAATTTTTAGCATTATCTCTTTTCATTAAATATACACTTGAGTCTTCAGCCAGTTTTTCACATTTCCTGATGTCTAAAAACCATTCTTTTTTTTCATACCGAGTAATCGCGCGAAGTTCCTCTTAGAGTGTTGATCTCTTCTGAGTTCTCTCTGAACACATTGTGCACACATAATTATTACAATTTTTATGCTTATATATTGCTGTTCAGGATGCATATCGTTTATGTGTCATTACTTAGGTATCGTATTTTTTTATAGAACAAAGCACCGCTATTTGTTACTAAGCCTGTTGGATTTCTCACTTTACAACTCACGATTGAATTTTGTATTTTTCCGCAGCAGTATTTATTAATTTTTTTGTATCATTATAACATATATTTTGCAGAATATACATAAATATTTTTCAAAAATATACCTTTTTACTGGTAAATATTTTAAACTCTTCCTATGAGAGAAATGTATTGCCACTTTTGTAAAGCCAAACAACGACTATTTAATATTCTAAACATAAATAATATTTATAATCTTGTAGTTTAAATTTTTATTAATATTGACTGTACTCTTTTTTTTACATATTACTCTCATAAAACTGGATATAAAAAGCATTCTCTGCAGATCTACTTGACGTGAAATAGTTTCTTCTTAAAAAAGAATTGTTTGAATCAAAATTTATTAGCTTATTCCTAACATCAAAAATCAAACACAAAATAGAATTTCTAGAATATTGTGGATGGTACATGCGTCTCCTCTTGGGAATGGTTAGAAGTTAGAAAAAAAATATTACGAGGTTATTATGATCTCATAAAAAAATTCCCAAAGCCGCTTTTGAAACATTGATTCCATACCCTTGGCCCTGAAGTGCCATGGATCTGAACTAAAGTAATTCTATTTTCAATAGTATTATTCACTTATGAAGTACGTATGAAAGTAAACTATGTGAAAAGTTTAACTTAATATTTATACAAAAGAATCACAACAAATCAAAACTTTATTTTTGTTAGCATTTAAGTGTATTTGATGGATGAATGTTTAAGAGTATGTATAACAGAAATATTCCAGTAATATTTCTCTTTTTTTATTTTAATTCAAAATATTTTTGAAAGAGTATGGCTCACGACTACGATGAAAACTCGATGTTTGTGCAAAAACATCAAATATTTTTATTCAATATTTTTTAATCCGTTTTATTCATAAAATATTTCAAATTTTGCTTTTATGTTGATTTTTAAGAAGATTAATTTTTTTTTAACATTCTTTATATAATATATTACGTTTCTTATTCCTTTTCCTTTCCATTTTAATACCACTTTACATCTTTTGTAAACTTTTTTTCGCAAATCCTAAATTTGCATAAAGTTTCGAGAGAAGAACCTCTTAAATTAAAATCCATTGCATCTTTTTTGTTCAAATTTGGTATCAGGATTTTTCGATAAATTTCACCGTTACTAAACTGCAGAGTAAATAGTCTATCCTTTAAATCATAATTGCTTTAATTTCGCATAGTGTGGAACAAATTGTAACTTTTATGCTATTCATCAATCTAACACAGTATTTAAAAATTTCAAAGAAATACTTCTTATTTCTTAGCTCAAGAGCCATGCAACATAATATAATTGGAACGATATATAATAAAATTTAATAATTTATAATATAAATTATACAATAGTTCATAATATATATATATACTTTTTTTTATCTTTATCTTTATGTCAATGGCGGATTTAAGCAATTTACGGCATCAGTCGGTATCCATTGCGAACCCCCTCTTTTATTAAAATACCCATTTTAGTTTCATGTTTCAATACATTTTTGATTTAATCAATATTTAATATTTGAAATGAAAACCAAGACTAATTTTTAATAAAAAGCTAATCAAAATTTTGAAAACTCTTCCTTTACTCAACACCCATTAACCAAAAATTAACACAGTTTGCCCATAAGAGATTCTAAAAGATGCATTCCTAGTGTCTTAGATTAGATATAGTATTTTCCAACTTATATTTTTATTTTAAAATCTAAAATACCATCAAAGAGGTAAAATATGAAATAATTTTAGATAAATGCAAAATTCCTTAAAAAGCAAAATTTTATTAACTATGCATAATTGACAGCAATTTGTATTAGAAAGTACCTTATGCTCTATTAAATAGTTTCAATAGTTTCCATTATTTTAATTCTTCAACATTTAAACTATTGGGAGTGGTCTATCTGAAACTTTCTCGCTAGGGTTTGACGGTTTTTCAAAGCCGGTTTTAAAAAACCGGTTTTAAAAAGTAAATTTGTCACATTTGAAAGCCGGCTTTTAAATTAAAAAAACTGGTTTTTCCGAAACGCATGGATATTCCTCCTCCTCCTCCTCTACTTCTTCTTAAAAAAATGAATTTTATCAGTTGGACCGAATCGTTTAGCAGCTGAAGGCTTAGGGCGACGAGATGCCAATTTATTAACATTCGAGGGCATATTAGAGGGCCAATTTATTAACACGTGAAGGTATATTTAAATTTCTGTTAAATGAACTAAAAAATGTAAACACTGAAATAATTTTGAAATTATTATATGCTTTAGAAGAACGAATTCAAGAAAGAAGACAAGTAGAATTAGCAGCACTTTCGCTGTATTTGCAAAATCCACAAAACATTTCTAGTTCAGCGAAGAAATCGTGTACTTTTATTAGTTTCAAAAACCGAAATTATTGAGTTATCTGAAAAGATATTGTCTAGAATGCTTCTGAATCCTTATGTAGAAACCGATTCTGATGATGAACAAATCAAAGAAACTGCTCATTAATGTTTTTTTAAAGAAACCATGGAAAAATCAATTCATAAGTTTCTCTAAGAACCTAAAGAAAATCTTACAAATCCAAAGACACTGAAAGCTGATTTTTCATTATTTGAGGCAACGAATAAAAGAACAAAAAAAACCATAGATGCCATAAAAACTATAAAACCGAGCTCAGTAGCTAGTGAAAGAGTTGTTTCAATTTCACTCAATATTGTGTCCAAAATAAGAACAAGTTTTAGCCACCACTCAGTGGATATTTCATGTTTTTTTTTAAATCCTATTTTCATAGGAGAAATTAAAATTTGTGAAAATAATATTAATATTATTTGAAATTTTTCTTCAGTTTTCGTTATTTTGTGTAAGAAATATGTATATGTAATCCTTAATGTTTTTAATATTTTGAATTCGATATTGATTTCGAATTTGTTATTTTATATAAATTAAATAAAATAGTTTTCCCTATATTTTTTGACAAAAATTTGAAATCCGGATAAAACCGGTTTTTTGGAAATATTGAATTTGAAAAGTCTGTTTTTGTTTAAACTCTATTTATCGCACACTCTCTAATAAATGTTTTACACCCCCCCCCCTCGTCATAAAATTATAGATCTAGAATAAGGCCGAGATATCTTGCATGATCTGGGATAATAATGGATACGGAATTTGGATTTTTGGCGAGAATCTAACATATTTACTGAATTTATTGCAAACATGTGCATTTTATATTCCTTTTCACCATCTGATTGACACCAAAATTTGACAAAAAAATCAACACTTGCTGTCAGAAGATATCTTATTGAATGTCATTGATTTAAGTCATTACCTTCATGAGTTATTTAATTTACACACATGCGAAAGTACAGACATAAACACAAAAATCTTTGACAGATTTGTTTCAAAATTTCTAAGAATATTAAGAGGCTAAACCTGTTTACCAAATTTTATTTTCCTAGCTGTTTGTGTTTTGTAGTTATTTCGCTCACCTGGTACTGGAACAGGCAGACGGACAGATTTCCAGTGAATACATTTCTTTCAAAATTTGATATATATCTGCAAATTTGATCGTAATTCAATATACCAAATTTCAGCCATGCGTTTCAGTGTTATTTGTGCTCATAAAGATTTGAAACGTGTAGAGTCGTGAAAACTAGAATTAGAATTTTTTGACGATTACCATAGAACCTTTATACTTAACTGATACAACAAAAATAACTGATAAGCTTCATCTTATTGTGTAGGTATTTAACTTCTGAAGGTTTTCTTCTTTTATATAGTATTTAAAATTTCAGTATGACCTTTGAAGCAATGGTTTTCTAATACATCAAGTTTGATAGCTTGAATTATCTATAATAATAGATACAGGAATTCCCGATTTTAGAAACTGCTATGTGAATATTTAGAGCAACATATTCGGCTTCTTTTTTGTTTAGAAATGTTAAATATAGTCATTGCAAATTGCCATTTGTATAGAATAATCTGAGTCTCAGTTGCAGAAAAGAAACGAAACTACTGATCTTCTTCTATAAATACTTTCTTTTATGAACATTCACTAGATTGATTATTGTGTTTCGCCTAAATTATAAAAAAACTCAATTTATAATTAATATATGGTAGCAATTACACTGGAAATTTGAAACCACAATGTTCTAGTATTGCAGTTGTGTTTTGCCATCTGTATCAAAATACTTTTATAGGTTTAAATCGCAAATTAGAATTTCTCGGGCAGGTGAATATACGAACTTGGAAATTCCCAATATCCAATTTATTCTGCCTTTAAATCTAAGAACGAAATGCAGGAAACCAGATTCCTCATTGATCAAATTCCCATTCCGAAAATAACCTGTGAACATGATACATTTCCCAGAAACTCGATTATTAAAACAAAAAATTAACATCCCATTAGACCAGACTTCCGCTGAGCTACGCTACCCGAGCAGCATTATGACAAGACAATACATCGGCTCGTAATTGTATCGAGTTTAACCCAAAACGCGGAGGAGCATTGGTGACATTTGATAAGGACAGAAACAAGACACTTTGAGTATTGATTCGGGGCAATTTGTGTCATCCTTTGTCCAACAGATGCGCCTCGTGTTCCTCCTTTATTAATGATCGCCTCGAAATGCTACCATTCATATCAATTAGAGGACGATCTGCACCGGAATAGACAGGGAGCCGTCATTAGTTTCGGACCGACTTTTTTTTCGTGGAGCTGAACCCGTTGATACACGGCTGGAAGCCAAATTTCCATAGGAGACAAATAGAATATCATTTATGCTTAGGGTTTTATACCAAAAACCTTAAGCATAAACTCTAAATATTGTGTGTAATTCATATTAAATGGATTGTATAAGACAAATGGTAATCCAAATGCAATATACGAAGAAAAAAAGTTTGACAACTGCATGTTACTGAAATGGATTATGATTAAAATCTGTTTGTAGATGATGTCTAACTTACCTTCTTTTTTAGATCTGCACTGTGACGAGCTACCCACTCCAGAGAGCGGTGCCATCAAGGTGACAGGAGATATGTTCGGGGACAAGGCTACGTACACCTGCATGGAGGGATACTGGCTTTCTGGGGGTCGGGAAAGAGTATGCCAAGGTGATGCCACCTGGAGTGGGAAACAGCCGGAATGCAAGCTAAAAATAGGATGTGAGTACGCAACTTTTATTTGTTTTTGAAAGAAGAACCAACTTCATTGGTTCCATTTAAGAAAATCCCAAATACAGTTTATTTGCATCGAAACAGGTACGTCTTCTGTAATATCACATTAATTCAGCATTTCTTCTGCGAAAGTGTTTCAGATTACTTAGGAAAATCTGTTCTAAATACAGTTCTAAATACAAAATCCTAAATACAGTAATAAAAACAATTACGTCTTCCCTAATATAAAGTTACTCCAATATTTCTTTCGCAAAAGTATTTAAGTTTGTTATCTAAAACTTATTCATAAATTCATTGAAGGATATATTCTACAAAATAACATATTTAAAAAAATGTTAATGATTTTTTTTCTTTTATTCAAATGCAAATCTTGAAATTTCTTCAGAAAAACTAATAAATAAATAGAAAGTATTAGATTATTGAACCATTTGTGAATTGAACTGTCAAATACAACGATTTGTGAAACAACAGAAAATTAAAAGACAGCATTTATTTTAATTTGGCAAAATCGATAATCTGAGGGCAATTTTGATTTAAAAATTGTTACTTCTGGAATTTTAAATTAACAGACCATTTTGCATTTTCCGGATGCAAAATTGTTTGATGACTCAATTCAAAATGTGTCATCAAAAGAGAAAATATTTTCACTTGAATGTTTTTCTAATTTAAATACTTCCTTATTATTAGTTATATTTGATTCTTCTATTTAACTTGTTTACTTATTACAATTTTACCTTACTTTTTTTTTGCTCAGAAGTAACGGATTCCATTGAAATGGAATTAATATTTAAAAAAAAACTATAGAATTGCTGATTAGACATCAATTCTTTTGTGGGAATTTTAATTATCATTTCATGGTTTTTTTGTTGCATGAACAAAATAGTATGGCTAAAATTACTATTCTATAGGATATTCATAAACAAGACGTCCATTAAAGTACTTTTTATTCCCCATTAACTTGAGAATAACTGCAATTATTGCTACAATGGAATCTAATGTCCTTGTACTACAAGGTAAAATCGGGTATGTAGTCATCTGGCTGCAAAAAAATGGAAATAGAGTCTCCATCTCGAAAAGAATACGAGACACGCGAAAAAAAACAATTACAAATTTTCAGAGTGTTTTCGATTTAGTGAGAAAAAACACATTGAGCGCAAAAAAGTTCAGAACAAAATGTAAAAAGCGAATATTTATTTGATCCCGATTTCCCTAACTTGTGACGTAGAGACTTACAACAACAATATATAAAATCATCTTTTGAACATCATACGTTGACTCAATGAAGTATAGCATTTAAAACACCATAAATAAAAATATCTGCTGAATAACTATTTATTCCTTTTTAATTCCTGTACTTTTCAGGCGTAACAGTGTGCTTTTTGTTTCTAACCTTATTGTACTCAAGGTAACTTTTTGTATTAAGACGAAGATATTATACAATCTGTAACTGGATTTTTCTCCAGTATTTTGCACCGTTTCTGATTGGAACACTAACTTCATTCTTTGTTTCCAGCTACAGTTATGTCAAATCTCAGTTTGTCGGACGTATCATCTTCTGTCGTTTTCGAGACAGAAGCGCTAATTTCGATGTTTGTCACCAGGTGGCGTTCGAACCTTTCTCATCCTGTAGTGCTAGGTCATCTTGTACCATTTTCGAGATAGGAATGCTAACTTCGTTGGGGCCACTAGGTAGCGCTATAAT
>JAPMOR010012659.1:88734-136279 GCA_026543865.1 Argiope aurantia | reverse complement strand
AATAAAAGAATAAACTGTTCCATCCATCGCATTCAGATTCCTTTTTTATTACAATTATTCCAGAACATACTATATAAAGTTTGAAAACAATAGGTTTAATGATAATTTGAATTTAATTTATAATCATTGTTTTTGGTACTGCTTATAACAGTGATATGCTACTTAATATGATCACAATTTTATCATTCGTTTGATGAAAAATCTTTGAAATATACATAAATTTGAATATCTTTCGAACCGTAGTATTGAAATGCACATAAAACTGTTTAGTATAATTATATCATCGCGTGGTGGAATGAAGATCATTATGATGCTTTCAGTGGAAGCAAGAGGATGTCTGTTTTCAGGGAAGATTTCTTTAACGGTCATATTTCACGCAAAACAAACATAAAAAACCAGACAAGACATTCAAGCGCGCACACGTCTACAGAATAGCATCTCTCATTATTTACAATCGCAATGTACTATGGGATGCGTACCTAATCAGGCATCGCCATCTGTTCTCCAGAAGAGAAGAATAATGCAACTGTTACAATTGTTTAATGTTGCCAGTTTTGAAATAAAGAATTCACCAGTTATTTATTTTCAGCCAATGCGAGTAACTGACATCTGCGTAATCGATTGCTCCACTTGTTAGGAAACATCTGGGAGTCATTTTATCTATGGGACTAGGCTTATCTTTTATCTGAACTAGAGTGATCTGAATTGAATTAAACATAACTACACTACAACGTCTAGCATCATATCTGTTGGACGGCCATAAATCATAACCTGCGATCGAATTATGAAAGAAAAATGGATTAAAAAGAGTTATTTCACAATTAAAGAAGTAATCGAAATTCTTAACAGGCATAAAAGTTTATCGAAAAGTAGACAATGCAACATTGCAATGAACTTGAAAATGCCACTACATCTTTTTTAAATTTTGAAAAATCGTTATATTTTTGGGAACAAGATTAAGCAATAATTGCTGAGGGTTGCAAGAGGAACACATATGTTGAAGAAACTCTCCAATGAACATGGAAATGAAGCAAGCATTTAATATTTTGAAATCTGACATCAATAATCAGCAAATTTTAAAAGGATAATATGAAAACGGGTATTTTATAAATGAATCGTTAAAAAATTATTGGTGATAAGCAACAATTAATAAATTTTAATGGTATTTTAAAAATAAGTAAAAGCTATACCTACAGTAAATGTACAATATCAAAAAATGCATTTGATTTTACGCACTATAATTAATATTATCTATATAAATGTTATCAGAATTCTTAAGTTCCAAAGTGCTCATATTATATGGCAGTTATTGCATCTGTATGGCAGGAAAATCAGTACGCATAGTACTCAATTCAATTCGGAACTTGGTTCCTTTTGGGTTATTAGATGACAAACAAGAAAGAATTTTTACAAATTTTTTATTTTGTTCGGACACATTTTGTATCTTAAAATAGTTTTAAATACAAATTAGTTCAATAAAATAAGATATTTTTAGAAAATAAAATATAGAACTTAAATATAGCATAACAGAGATTTACTTTTATGAAGACATGATAAATTAAAACATTACTCGAGTTTTTTTTTAAATATATAAATTCTTTATTTCAGCTAAAAGTCATTATTGACTAAAATTATTACCATATACAATTCGCAAATGATTTATATGTGTATTGATACAAATAAACCAAACGAGAAAAATTATGAATTTATGAATAATTAACCCTTTGCACTCGAATGGCGTCTCTTAGGCACCATTCAAGACGGTGCATAATTGATGCTTTATTTCTAAATTTTATTGCTAAATATCTACAGAATGGTCAAAAGATATAAATTAACTTTTTAGGTTTAGTTTAGTTATATTAACGTCCCGTTTGAAGCAACACTAGGGCTATTTTGGGACGGACCTCGTAATTTTGAACCGCGGTCAGATGACGAGGACGACACCTGAGCTGGCACCTCTCTCTCCACACCACACCAGTGGGAGGACGTTTGGTCAGGACGGATTTAACGTGCAACAGACCTTCTTACACGACGGTTCTTCGACGGAATCGGGTCTCGAAGCCGAGACCTTACCACCAGGCCACCGCTGCCCTTTAACTTTTTAGGAAAACTCAAATTGAAACCGTTATATAATTTTTTAATCAGAAGGCAGTTTCGAAGACATTAAAGAGACTTTTGATTTTTTTACGTCGTTTTATTTCATCCCGAAGAAACAAACATTAAGTACAAACAGGAGCGATGAACACACACAACACAGAGCGAAAAGGAAAAACTGAAGGCCAACTGAATATTTTATCCCTAATCTTATATAACATGAGATTTCTGACACATGTGGTTTCTAATTGGAATTTCTTACACGTGTTGACCTTGACAAAAGAAACAGAGGGATCCCTTCACTCTGCACGTGGGAAGCGATGAGGCAGTCATTTTTACAAAGTTTAGAAAAAAAGAAAAAATGGAATAGGATCAGAAAATAAGAGAATATTTTAGAATGACTTTACCCTAGGCTGAATTAGGCTAAAAAATTAGGAAATTAATTAGGATAAAATTAAATTTTAAAATATTACATATTATATATTTTTCGGAACAATAAGCAAGCCCTTATATTAGATGATTACTTTTCCGAGTGCAGAGGGTGAATATGCATTGATCCCATTTGCTGTGGATTTTAAATTTCTGATCATTCTATATGTAACGGGGCTTATAAGATTTCATCTTCTGTTATACCTTTAAATCCCCATTTATTCTTTTACTAAAAATTATACTCTTAAAAGAAAATTATGTTAATTTATGTTAAATTTCATTTCGGTTTACCTTAAAAATATCGTCATAAGATAAATGCAAGCAAAAGTTGAATCAAAAAATGAACATTCTTATTTCTCTGAAATTATTCTTATCTCCTGCTTTCGACGTTTTTAATAATCCTATCCATAATAAAGTTTATCTTTATCCATTTCAGATATGAAATTCACATTTGACAGAGCACAAAAGTATTAACCAATTATTATAAAAAAAAAGATTCAAACAAAACTTTTATTTCAAAAGCACACTTAACTATTTCAAATAATATTTAAAAGACTAAAACAGAATTCTCACTAAGATATAATTGAAATAAAGGAAATTCTTTAGATTAACCAACTATTGAATATAAATATCTTTATCAAATGCTTGTCCATCAAACAAATATGTAAAAACCTAATTAGAATTCAGCGTATTAGCTTTTCTTTAATTTTGGTGAACTTTTTTGAAAGCATTGAAGTGAAAACAGAAGTTTCATACTGATCTTTAATACATTGAGTATTAAAGATCAGTAAGATGAAATAAAGATCAGTAAGATCATTGTGAAGATGAAGGAAAAATTAGAAAATGCATTGAAGATTTAAAAAAATTCTAGATAGTACAAGACTTATTAAGTAAATGCACTATCAACACAAGTATGAAACAACTACACTTTTTTTTAAGTGTTGTTATTCATCGTTAATTTAATTTGAAAATAATAGACAGAAATAATACTGCCTTGTATTAAATGATCAGAAAATTTTGTCGTTATGAGATTGGATTGAATAATATTATCACTATTCACTCAAATTTATATTAAATGGGGGGGGAGTATTTTCCAGATCTTATGTCTATTACCTAAATGAAATGCATTTTATATGCATATTTGCTTTAATTTTGATGAATATTTTATTTAATAAGAATAGATAGAAATAACTGGATATAAAGTAACAGTGAATATATAAATTTGATTATTCTAATAATAATTGAAAATGAGAAATAAATTATTAATCTTAATTCAAGTCCAGAATTAGTAGTTAATTTCAAATATGAAGCGTATTAGAGGGGTTTTTTTATATTAAACTAGCCGCCTTTGGCGACCAGCCGGTTCGCCAGTATTACCGCTCGCTACAGTTTTCAATTAAATATTTTAAGTAATTGGTCTCAAAGGATTCTCAAACAAAACATTTTTAATCTTCAAATTTTGATAGCCATATCAAACTTATACTGTTTAGATCGTTTCGTTCAATTTACTATATATATTTTGCTAATTTGTTGCCATTTCCGGTAAAACTTCAACTTTAATTAAAAATGTAAATGACGAAATTGCAATTAATATTAAGATATTTTTTAATAAAACCAAGCGTTTTATTTTATTAATCATCTTTATTGTTATTTATTAATTATTATTATTAAATATGAGTATTGCAAACAGAATCGCTCGGTATTTAAGTCTTATGTTAACTACAAAATATTTTTCATAGTTTATGTAATATCTCAAACAATAATTCAACAAAAATTTCTGAGATTCAGTATAAAATTCAGTTTTTAGTTTTGCTTTCAAAAGGATTGAAATGAAATCAATAATATTTTGTTCCTGCTTATAAATATATTAAAAAATTATGAAGTCTAAATTTAATGCAGTAAGGTATCATATTCTGATAATTATTCTGGACACACCCAATTTTAAATAAATGAATGAATGTTTCTATTTTCCACGATCAACTAAGACTTATTTATGAAGTTTTAAATGTTAAAAATTTAGAAAAACTCACCATTTTCATAATCTTAGGCCAATTAATCTTGAGAAACCTGCGCGCTTATTGGCGTATTTTCTTTGAAACAATCGATGAAAAATCTAAAATTGTCCTTTTTTTATTGAATAGTGATATTCAAATCTTCATAAATCAATCAGTTTAAGTGATTTGAAATTAACTCTTAAAAGTCAGTGATTTAGTTGATTGGAAATTAACTCTATGACCACCATAAAATCTGTGCTTTCTCTTGTGGTGTATGCATTCTCCTTAATATCCGATCGAATAAAACATCACATACAAAAGTACTACATTGGACAAACACATCAAAAGTAAACATAACATTTCAATAGTTGCCAAAAACAAAAGAGAAAAATGCAATTAATAAGCAGACGATATTTAGACTGGAAAATGAAATTATCTGAAATTAAAAACACGCGCAGATGATATTTACAAAAGTAAAAATATTCAAACCTGAAAAGGAAAATATATGAGTTATTCCATCAATAAATGCCATAAGTTTGTTTACATCTTCATTATTTTATGAGTCATTAAATATCAAAATGGATCCGGGACTGAATAAACACCCTGTATAGAGAGTGTAAAAGATCATAAAATAATTTTTCTTGAATTTATTTTTTAGAAAAAATAATATTTCATATTTGTTTCATTTCTTACAGACATTTGCCGAAAATTATAATTTTGCAGATTTCATTTCCAAAAAAAATTTAATTTATTTTCAGTTAGAGCTTTAATCAATGTGATGGCAACACTTTGAAAAAAGCTATTTTTTTTCTCATGAATGCGAAACGTGCTTAATCCTCATTTTTATTTTTGACGAAAAAAATTATTGAAAAACATAGTTAAAATATTTATTTAAAAATTCATTAAAAATAGAAATTTAATTTTAAGATTAAAACAGTAGTATCATTTAAAAGATAAATTTTTTATCTTTTACTTCATGTAAAAATCTTTTTTGTGCGGTAATATTTTCGGCAGTTATAGCAGAAACACGTCAAAATTTCGCTTCATTTTTAAATAAATAAAATTCTAGTTAAAAAGTCGAAAAAATATCCCCCAGGTGCACATTCCCGGCCTCCAAGGTATACACGTGCCAAATTTGGTAGCTGTAGGTTGTATGGTCTGGTCTGTAGAGCGCCAACACACACACACACACACACACACACACACACACACACACATTGAGCTTTATTATAAGTATAGATATAGATAAATGCTCCAATAGTACTTTTTACGAAGTAACTTCAGCATTAATTCACTTTGTTAATGTCTTCTTAATATTGAAGATTTGCATATAGGCTTCTTTTACTGTATTTCTTTGCTTTTGTTTCAGAAGTAAATGATATAGAAATTTTGTGAAACATATCAATTGAAGTAAAACATCGCGTTTCTTTCAAAATTATGGAAGCTTCAAATTTTCAAACCCTAAAGTTTTGTTTAAGATGTTAGTAATTTGCCTTGGAATTCGAATTCTATCAACATTAATTCGAAAGTAAATATAATTATTAATTCACAACAAATGCATAAAAAACTCATACGTAAGAATTTTAAATAAATAACTATGTTGAAAAGTTTTTTTTAAAATAAAAATAAGATTTTTATAAATATTTTTGAACAGTTTTCTTTATAAAATCGTTTGAGTTTTGTTTCTAAGTGCAAGGATTCTTATTCTTGCATTTACTTTCGTTTTAAAGTTTTTTACAACTTAAAAAGCTAGTCTTTTAAAGTCTAGCCTTTAGTAGAATTTACTTACGAAAGACTTCATAAATTAAAATCTAATGGATATTTTTTGTTGAAATTTTGATTCATAATTTCTGAATATTTTCTGCAGATACTGAATCAGATAATAAGCAATCTTTTAATGATTTACAACATATGAAAAAAGAAAATTTCATGTTATTTATCAATCGTAATCCAATATTTAACGAATAGTTCAATTCAGTTTCAAGATATTAATAAGTAAAAATTCACGTGAAAAATTTGTCCCTATAGCTCATACTATCATACTATCTTGATGCAAAATCATTTTACCACAGTCAAATCAGATCAAATAAATATTAAATTCATGCATTTGAAAGTGGTTACTGTAGTAGTTCTTTCTCATACAACGGCTTCCCATCATTTTTTGTTGTTGTTTTACTGTTTGTTTCTTAAAGAGTGTTTCTCTTAATTATAACTCTGCACTTTTTTTACAGGAAATGTATTTCTTATTTTTCAAAAGTTGCAATTAAATCTTAATTAAACCACTAAGAAATATTAGACACAACAAAAAAAATATTGAAAAACCTCATGTACGCCTTGATTTACTTTTCAGTAACTTAACTAGTTTAAATGAGTTTTCTACTAATAAAAAAGATAAATGCAGAAATGTTAAAGAAAATATATATAGTAGATGTTACTGACTAGGGAAGCTTAATTGATCGAAAATAAAACTCAAATCTTTTACACTCTCGTCAGTAATATTTCATTATGGCTTTTTTTTATTGTTGATATGAAGACTATTAATGAAGATTTTTTTTTCATATTAAGTCTGAAACTTCAGAAAACAGCAATGGTGAAAAATGTTTAAAGAGTGCCCATTTTCATATAGTGATGTTTTAATCTGCGATATAGTTGAATGCATAAGACAATTGACGGAACTATAAAAATTGTTAGCAGCCTTCAATCCGCGTAAGCTAACTGGGCTATAAGGCGACTATTTCACTCAATTTATTGAATCATTTGCTCGGTAGCATATCGATAACCTGCAATAAAATTGAAGAAATTTATTTAATTTTGGAAAAGAGACTCCTACGATTGCATTCAATATTGAATGTTAACTACAAAATGAAAGCGAGTTTGAAAAAGCTTAATGCTATTTATTTTGACAAAAAGATCAAAAGTCAATTACGCAATCAAAAAAAATTATCATCCAATAAGCACAATGTCGAAATGAAAGAAAATGTGCTACTGACAAAATTTAATAACTTATTAAAATAAATACAAATCAATTAAAAAAGAAATTTTTTGATAAACAAGAAAATTAAAAACACAATGATATAACATTCAAATTTTTTGATAATGAAAAATTTAATGTTTCTTTCGTTTTGCTTTGGAAACAGTTCTTTATCTTTATATTTTGCTTTGGAAACAGTTTAGACAGACAATTAAGTCTAAACATAATTCTGCTAATCGAAAGAAAATCAACAACTAATAAAATAGAGTATTCAGTTAAAAAATTGACTAAGCAGAAACATGAAATATATACATTAAAATGTATAAATTTTGGGATCAAATAATATATTTACTTAAAAAAAAATAAGATCTTAAAACTACATTTCAAAAAAATTGATTCATATGCTTATTTAAGGATATTTCTCATCTATTTAGTAAGATAAAAATATTCTCATCTTTTAATGCAAGAATAACAATAATTGAAATAATTTAAGATATTGTAATTGCTAAAATTAGAAAATGAATTTATGACGAGAATTTCTAGTGTATTTTGTGCAATAATTATACTGAGTTTAAGCAATTCAAGTGGACCTCCGCTTGTTAGTAGCAGAAAGATCATAAAATGGGAGCTTTAATTTATATATCAATTTAAATAAGAGGAATACTTTTCAATTTAAAACGATGGAAGATGGAACATAAAAGAAAAAATTAAGCATTCAATTAATAAAAGATAAATCAAATTAAAATTATATTGAAGCAAATATATAATTTTCTGAGCAATAAATCGGTATCTACTTAAAACCATGTATTGTTCTTAATGTATGAATTGCTACTAAACGTTGTCAAAATTCTGCTAAGTAATTCAAATGTTGCTTCAAAACACTAAATTATTTCACTATTTACAAGAAATACAAGAAAGTGGAGTTATTCAACATTTTACGAATAAATTGAAGTATTGTACAAAGGTGTTTATCTGATTTTGCCACAAATTTTACCAAAAAAAAAGAAAATGCTTTGGTACATCTTTTTAAATAACCATTTTATGTTTTACAATCTATTCATATTTTGAAAAGAGTGAATAATACTACTTATTAAACATTTAGACTAGATATCTTTTTAAAATTTTTAATTTATTCAATGTATTTCAACAACATTATGATTATTACCTGAAATTATTTTTATAATAAATTTTAAAAAGTTTCAAAATTACTCGCTTTTATATTTCATCAAACCAAACGTGTTTGCCATGCTATGTATTAAAAATATATTAAATGCTAAAAAAAGTTCTTTCAAATAAAGGTTTAATAACTCATTTTCTTTTACTATAGTAAGTTCTTATTTTTCATTCTCAATTTACTTATGAACTTAAATAGAAATTCGTTATAGTTTTAATTCCTTCTACAGGGACATGGTACATTAAGGTTTTTAATTTATAGAACCATAAAATAAGCTCCCTGTAGTTTATTACACGATTTTGCAATATAGCTAATATAAAGTGCTCTCTCTCTCTCTATATATATATATTAATTAGAAATGCTCACCGTTAAAAAAAGGAATATTTTTTTACCTCTAGTCTACAAATATTAAATTAGATGGGGCATCAAAATTTTAGAATCTTTAGTATTTTTTCATTGAACCCTGTGCATCAAAATACGCGTTCAAAAATATTTATCATTCCTTAAATAGCGGCTAATAGCTGATAAACCAATTTGCAATAGTGCTGCTCAATAATACTCAAATAATTTACAACATTATGTTATTCTTTTAATATTTTACAATGCACTATTTCAATAAAGTTGAAAAGAGCACAATAATAATTATTTTACAATTATAATAATAATTATTTTATCTAATAATTTTACATGCATATTACTTTAATAGGAAAAATGTATTTTGAGTATATAATTTTACTTAAATTACTTTCTAAGTGTAGTTAATCTATTGCTACGCATATTTGCAAAGAATTTCAAATATAATTATACAGACAAAAGTTTTCTACTAGCATGCAAATCCAGTTTATCAAAGAATTGGCTTAAATTTTATTTTTATTTATTCTTAAGACTCTTGACTTTTCTTAAACTACATTTCAGAGAAAACAATATTAGTGCTTTCAAAAAGGTGTGCTTCTTCGATTTGTTTCTTTTTTTTCCATTCCCCTATTTTTGACTCAGCAAAATTTTGCGGTAAATAAATATCTTTAGGTTATAAACAAAAATAAAATTCCGATTTTCCCAAAAATTTGTTGGAACTCGTCAAATAAGTTTTATACCATTAATGATAAAAAGAAATAAAACTCTCCACTGAGCCATTTTATGCTTATAAAATATGTAGAAAATTTTGGAGAGGAAATGCCTCCTTTCAAATACCTGATTTCACTCTTGGTTGAGATTCCCAATGTAATTTCCAATATTCCAATACCAGTTCATTACTTTTGTTCTTCTTCAAAGGCGAGTTCAGTCTTCAAAGGCGAGGAAACAATGAATTCTTTTAGATGCATAATAATAAGTAATCTCTGTATGAAACCTTTAATTTTGTCGAATGAACCCTTTTGTGCTTGAATTGAATTTTTATTATCATTCAAATCCTTTTTACGACTTTTGATAATTTTTTGTAATCATCCTATTAGGGACTTAGTAATTTTCAATTCTTGGGTTATCCTCAATTTTACAGAAAATATTGTTTATTATTCTGTAATGACGTTGTATTTATTGAAAAGGGTTAAGAAAATATGTATACATATTTATTTTTCTACGCAATAAAAATGCGTATATTTATCTAAAAGAATGTCGAAATTTGTGTTCAAATTAAAAGATATGAGGTAAATAATAGTGAAACGCTAAAACGGGAAAAGATAGTATTAAATGAAAACGGATTGTTATTATAATGTTATATTATAAAAAATGCCACACTTTTCCCGATTCCTTTTTATTTTTGTCTGAGTCTGGTTTTTTAGTACGAGTTTTTATTATTATTCTAACGTTTTTTACGCTTTCAAGATGTTTGCAAAATCAAAAAGGAAGGAAAGGAAGAACAGAGAAAAATTGATTCTATATATGTGTTATTAAAAAAATCGTTCGATGGAAAAATATTGAAAGAAATCCAGCATGTTGTAAAACTGAAAATGGAAATTCCTTTACAAAGAAATAATAAGCTCAGGTAGCAAAATAGAACAGATGTTCGCAAAGATTTGCACATGCTTGTTTTCTTTCACAACAAACAATAAACGCGCTTAAATTGTTGCTATAAATTATTTGCTAACGGATTCTGAAAACCTCTGCGCTTTTGCGCATGTATTAGGATGGATTTAATTCAGAAAAATAGGGGTGAGAAGAAAGAGGAAGGAGGAGATGTTTACATTTAACAATAAAGTAAATTTCGAAAATGGTGCAGATTGAATTTATCTCACTAATGGGAATGTGGCATTTATTAGTGAGATAGAACCGTCGAAAAGTGGACGTACCACAATACTTAAACGAACGGTACCTCAATCTTCTAAAACGAGACTCCTTGTGTGAATGATTCGCCTTTTATAGTTTTTCCGAAGGGTTACATAATTTTTTCAAAGGTGTCTGCGCATCAGTTCCTAATAGATACAATGTCATAATATTCTCCAGAGATTTCATTTTTGTAGCAGAAGTTGGAAGTGTTTTTTTAAACTTAGGGCTTATCAACTTATTGAAATATCTATTCAGAATACATTATAAATACTTGTAAACCTTTTTCTTCAGTTATGATACTAACAGACAAAAACAAAACAAAATAGATTCATAACAGCGTTTTAAATACGATAATGAAAGGATGTATTGCAGCAAGAAAGATATGCATATGAAAATGGACAACCATATCTATTTATACTAATAAAGATGAACGTGTGTGTGTGTGTGTGTGTGTGTGTGTGTGTGGGTGGGTGTGTTGTTGCTCTACAGATTGTTTGTCCTATTAGCTAGCATATATAGTAAATAAATAGTACGAAGAATAGAAATGTGCACCTCAGAGGTTAAACAAAATAGGATTTTAATAAATTATATTGATTGCACAAAATAAATGAATATTGTTGCACAAAAATAAATTTTACTCGTTTCAAAATTTGGGGGAAAATGTCTTTGATGACCTCAATTTAATAACCGTAAAATTTTTTCTTGAATTTTAGCATATTTTAATATTTTTTGTTCGATTTCTAACAATAGATTACATTATTGTTATGAAATTAAGATAATTTTTATTGTTTTATCCAATATTTCCCATATATGGTCGATTTTATTCCAATGTTGAAAGCTGAACAGACAGAATGTTGAAAGACTTCTGTATAATATCTGTGTGGTTTATAAAAAAAATGAAGTCGCAATGTCACACAATTTAAAGGATATTAGCTGGACATCTATATATTTAATGATGCTATGGTATTAAGGAACCGTCTGCATAGAAAGGATCATGTACAGAACAAACAGAACTTAATTGTGACTTAAAATAACAGTCTTAATGACAAACAATTTAGTAGAATCGCGACGGAATTTATATCTAAACGATTTTTCTGTAGTCAAAACCATTACACACGCGGCTAGTAATAATTATTATATGAATACTGTTGCTCTACTTTTCGTAAAATTATATTTAAGAAAACTATTGTTTTGAAGAGTTAATAAAACATAATTTCATAATACTCAAAAGAGAAAATTTCCATATGTACTTTAAAAATATACATTAGTGAAATTATATGATTGGGAGTGATAGTAACATCCAGATAAAGAATAATTGTTTAAAAACAAATATGAATATTTTGTCAATTTCAAATTCTATGAAAGTTGCTACAAAAACGCACTTTTTATTTGCATTGTGTTGTGACTTATGGCACTTTACAAGCCCGCTGACTTATCTCTCAGCTATTTAAGTCGAGTGAGCGTCTCTTGTTTCTTCAACTAGGGCCAAGCAAGTAACGCAACTAGGGCCAAGAGTACGACTCAGCAACTTCATGCGTCACATTCGCTTCCTTTTTACAGGGAGATGCATTCACACACTTCATATAAAATTAGTAATTATGAGTAAATATATTTCTTAATTCTAGAAATTTTTAAAATATAGTAAGTGTATGAAAGTATAAGAAACAAGATGAATAAGCAATAAATATAAATACAAAATTAAATTAAAATTAAATTTTCAATGGTTCAAGTTTCTTTAAAATGTTGTTATTTTACATTATAGAATAATATTTACTTTCGTAATAAAAACCGCAACTAACCAAATTACAAAAATTGGTATTACATCAAATTTTCGTACTAGATCAGTAGTGTATCAAAATTATACGATGTAATTTAATATTAGTGTTGACATGTTTATAAAATTATGCAACATTATATGTACTCATTATCCAAGAGCTAGGTGAAATTACTGCTTACGTGAATTTTATTACGAAATTTACATCGAAATAGCGATAAACGCATAAAGGGGTTGTAATAAATTTATTAATGAAGTAAACATTGCAAAATTAAAATAAATGTATTCACATTGCAAATTAAAATATAATATGGCATCCAAAGAAGGTATTTAAAAGAAAATAACAAAACGAGAATTGCTTCTAAATTAAGCGTGTATCTAAAGTGTGTAGTTTAGAAATATGTCAGGATATTTAGCATATTTCTAACATTTATTTAATCCAATATAAGAAATTTCGAAATATTCGGATATATTTCGAATATTCGAAATATATTGGATTGGATTTTCTTATATTGGATTTTCGAAATTTCGAATATTAAATATTCGCTATGGGAAAAAAATCGCATTTAGCTCCACAATTGAAATACAGATCTCAATATAAATATTTTTTGAAACCTAATTTTATTCAATTGGGCATTTTATAAAAAGTATTCTGTATGTCTATATTCAGAATTATGAAAAAAATGTTTTATTAGAAATTATTTACAAAAATTAATTTTGAAAATATATATTTTGTATTATAATACAAGTTTCATTCACATAATGTCAATTATTCAGTTGTGGATTATCTTTTGTTTGAATATTTTGAACATTATAAACAAAAATCGTTCGAAATAATTGGGGATTTCAAATAATATTCTCGAAAAATGTAATGAAACATAATTTGAAAAATTTCTTATACAAAATGTATGTAAGTATTGCACGTAATAAACAAAACTATGGTTATTTGTTGCAAATTCCTAATCAATTTGTTGTGGATTTTCTGCATTCTTTCCTGGTCGAATCATCAGTGTAAAATGTAAGCTCCTTTGGGTATATGTCTCACGATTTTCTCACAGTTCAATGTGAACTACTGCATCCATATTAGCCAAATATTTTTAACAGCTCATGATTAATGCTTAATTTGAACAGTAGAGTTGCTGATTTAACTGTTATTGTCATAAAGCAGTTTTCTTTCACTGAATTTTAATAATATCTCCGAAAATAAAAAAATAAAAACAGCCCCATTTTCCCCCTCTGACCCCCGACTGTTTTTGAATCTTAACGCAACATGTTCTTATTTAGAGGCAAAGTTTAAATTCCTCATTAATAAACCGAAAAGCTTTGTCCTAAACTCTCGTCAAGAAGATATTCATCCTTTCGAACAAAAATATATTTCCTCTTCTAAAAATTTAAAAGAGTTAATTACATGCTCCGGCACCGAAAAAGATATTTTAAACGAATTTGAAGTCCTTCTTAGGCTTGTAATTAGAAAAAATGTATGGATAATATTTTTCTTGAGTATGCAAGTGAAACTGACAGTTTGTGAACTATCTTGTCAAGTTTTAGAATATTAAAGAAACTTGATAAATGAAGCTTGATTCTCTTTGCTGTTAAATGAATTTATTTAATTTATCTGCTCCACCTTTATTGATTTTCATGTATAAGTTGCATTCATGTATAAAAAATCCGAAAGTTTTATGCAATTATTTCTATAATTAATATTTTTATTATAAAAATATAAAAAGTAAATAAATGATATTTCGCATATAAAAATTGTGTCCAGCGAGAACACAAATTTAGTTTTTAATTGAAAGTGTAAAAGATACGCTGAAATTTTAAGGATTTTAACAACAAAGTATATTATATTTTCCATAAAAATTAAGTAAAGGTACAAGAGATTATCGCTATATATTTTAACTAAATGAATATTATCCATACACTTTCTGAATTTCTTACATAATGGTGTTTTAAAGATTGCATTTGGCCAATCATTTTATTACTTCAATGTATGACGTAATTTCTCAAAATATTAAGAAAAAAAAAGTCATAAAATTAAAAATCTTTCTGTGCATTAAACCACACACACAGTTTTTTTAAAATCAAATACTTGAAACAGCTAAACTATAAATGGCACATACACTAATAAATAAAACAAGGATTATTTCTAAATTTTAAATAGACTTAATCCATCTTCGAGTTTTATTTTAATTCGTTCAGAAGAATTTATCAGCACCATATTTGATTTTTTTTAAGAGTGCATCGTATCCATACGCACCCACATCGAAAATAAATAATTTTTAATAGAATAATTTTGCACTGATATTGCATGAGAAATCTATTACAATATATAATATTATAAAAATTATAAATATTATATATTTAAATATAGTATATTTATGACATATAATAAAAAATTAAATATGGTCTATCTTAATAGCAATACAAATTTCAGCTGCTAAAAAGTATTTAGTAATAACCAATATTCGAAGTTCACAATTTATATATATTAAAAAAAATACTGAAGATTTCGAGTGATTGACAAGCAGTGCATTAGTCTTAACTGCTCAGCGAATAGAAATCCTTGAACTATTCAGTATATGTAACAAAATGTAGTAATGCTCTAGTTGAAGGTACATTATTTTATAAAATATTATGTTAAAACTAATCAATCATCGATCTAAGTTTTAAAGTTGACAATTGATATTTATTAATTTTACAGAGTTTTTATATTAACCCAAAATGTCATTTCAAATTGAAAATAATAAAATATGAAACTAGAAAATGCGCAGCTTTAAAAGCTATAAAACAAATAGTTGCGCTTGTGTTAAAGAATAGTTAACACAAAATAATAAAATCATAAAATATAACTTGTTACTCCGAGCAACTTATTACTAATTCTAGAAAGCGTATTCAGCGCTTAACTACTACTACTAATAATAAAAAAATAGTAGTAATAGAAAATATGATTAAATATTTATTTTAAGATATATTATCTTTGAAACTGAAATAAATTAACTTGAGAAAACATTTTATTAATTGCTCATTTTCTGAATTATAACATTTAAAACTGTTTATATCAATATATATTTGACAGCTTTTTTCTATACAGATAATATAGCCAGAATAATATTAGGAATGAGTTTCTAAAACATAAGAATGCACAGAAATATTTTAAATTATTGATTCAAACCATTCTTTACAATAGTCAATTTTGATTTTCCTTACTACTAGAAAGATTCGATCATAATTCAATTTTAATAAATAATTGGTACTTTTGGAAATCTCATTTACTTTCAAGCAGATTCCATTAATATTATAAACGAAAACGTCATAAATGCTTGCCAGAACAATATGGACTAAAACATAAAACATTTCAATGCCAACTTGTGTATTATGAAATGGATTTGATTCTCTGTAATATGATACTTCGATCGTTCGAGTTCACTCTTGCAATCATTTGAAAAAATTAAGCAAAGTGAACTTTTTTTTAAAAAAAAATTCTCTTAATAATCAATTTTACAAATTATTCTATTGTGTTTGATTAACCCCTAGTTAATCGGACACTATAGAAAAAATATATAAAACTTGATTATAGAGAAATAAAATTATATATGATACAGCGGAAATTCAATTTAAGTGAAAATAAATTTTATATCCTGATTATATTTGGCAGGGCAGCTTTTAGAAAAGGTTATTTAAAATTTGTGACAAAAATATATTAAATATCAGCAATATTTTCATCCAGAAAAGAGAACTAATTTAAGTAAAAAAATATTTATTTTTAATCATTTAGAGAGTTAGAAACATTTCTAACGCAACATTTCATTTTTAGATCTCATTCCTCAGTCTTTATATTACATAGTAAAATACATCAAAACAATTTAGCACATAAATGGATCGAGTCAAAATACTTTAAATAAATAGAAATCTGCATAACTTAGAAATCTATATTATATATTACCTTCTCAGATAACAGGAAAATACATCAAATTATATCTTTAATTCATGTTTATTATACAAAACAAAATGATATGCAAATATGAAATCTTTTTACTGTGTATATTAACAAGCATGAGGAGTTACACCATTCTTTCAAATAAAACTCTGTAGTAGTAAAATTAGTTTTATGGAAAATATGAAAATTCCTTTTGAGGAGAATAGGAAGATTCTAATTATACTATTAAATATGAAAATGTCAGAATTTTAAAAGCTTATCCGAGTTCCGAGTTTCGGTAGACCCCACTTCTATTGAAATGAATGACAAATGTAATTACATTCTTAGATAACATGAGATGAAATTCGATAATTTGCAATTTTACAGTATAAAGGAAAGAATATTTGAAAAGGAATCTTTTATTGCATTATTTTAATTACGAATAAAATTAATCTTTTTTTTAAATTTTTATTTTTCCGAATTCTCAAATAATTGATTGCATCAGAAATTTTTCTTTCACAACGAAGTTTTTAGTTCAAATTTATCTCATTACAGAAATACGTTTAATATTAATATATCAATCTTCTCAGATGAAAATTCGAATAGAAAGTAATAAGAAAATTTCATTTAGAAGTATGAATGAAACAGCATTGTGTCTCTGTTCCGTCTTGAAAAATGAATAAAAGTTACTTCAGCGTTTTAAAATTTGTTTTCGGCATATATTATAAAAGTTTAATGTAACCTTCAGATTAATTTTAGAAAAAATATGAATAAAATGGTTTTCCTTTAATTGAAGAAATGTTGAGCAATATCTTGCCTACTTTGTAAGTAAAATAATTCAGAATTGACAAAACTGCAGAAAAACTCCGAGCAAAAGGTTTTTCTTTGAAAATGCGGAGCACAACTTTTCTGTTTGTCTGAGCGGAATACGTTCTGTCATTGAAATGTGCCATACATAATTCATGAGTTTTCCATTTATAGAAGAATTGGTACATGGTTCTATTTTTTTGAAGGAGAGATTTCGTATTCTACCTGTAGAAGACATACTTCGAATTTTATAAAGAGTAGACGTTTCTTCATTTGTTTATGCAATTGATGCTATATAAGCAATCTCATTTTCAACGAAATCTTTTCGGAAAGCTGATTATTTTATTGAAAATGAAATAATTACCATTGAAAACTATGGCGATTTAATAATATATTTTCAATACCTTTTATACTTAAAAGGCATCAAATTATCTATTTATATATAAAAATGTAATACATATTAATTTAATACCTAAAATGATTTTTAATCCCTTTAACTCAGTCTGCATTGTAGTATTAATTTTTAAGTTTTACGGGCTCTTTATAACCAAAATGCCAAATCTGCAATCTCCTTTTTAGAGCTTCATAAGCTGAAAATATTTTTACACTGTCTTTTTCCTCATTTTGGCCTACCTATTCAGTTAGGTGGGCTATACTTAGCACGGCCTGGACAATGAAATCTCGACAGAAAATCAAAATTGAACTATTTCCATGAAATTATAAAGAATAGAAGAGCATTAAAAAATTCCAAAGCTTTTTCCTTCAAAGCATATTTGACGTATACGTAAGAAAAAAATAGTTATGGAAAATAAAAAGTTTCCCAATTTCTCTTGCCGATTTCTTTTAATTATTGCTTGTGTATACTTGTCTATTCAGTTTTTTTTAATGAATTGCTTTATATTTTTCAATTTCAAATATTTGATGGATGAAGACATTAATGTAGTATGAGCCCCTATGCTATTCCCCCTTCCTCGGCGGCAGATGGCAGTAGTGTTCCGACTAGACGGAGAAGCGAGGAAAACGGCAGAAAGGAGACGCTTGGAGCGGAAGAATGTGAGCTTCGAATTTGAAGGATAACAGCCATTCTATGTTCGCCTAAACTGCAACCAAACCTATAATTTTGTTCTTTTGCTTAATGTTCGTGTATTCCTGTGTTTGTCTATTAAAATATGGAAAAGGCAAACGTGTAGTCTCCTTTCGATTGGGAGCACGGCCCTATATTAATAACAAAACGTTGCAATAATATCCATGTTATCAAACATTCTTTCATCCAACCAAAGTGGATGCTTAGCAATTTTTTATAAAATTCGATTACTATATTCGTTTTATTAAACTAGGCAAGTAAGAAAACTACATACAAAAATTATTTTTGATATAATACTGATGTAATATTAAATTTTGATTGATGTAATACCATTTTTGTTTTGTTTTACTAATGTAAAATTATTTGTTTTTTTATTACGAAAGTAAAAATTCTATAATATAAAATAACAGAATTTTAAAAAAGCCTGAACAATTAAAAAATTAATTTTAATTTAATTTTTTTTATTTAAATTTATATTTACTGCTTATTTATCTTGTTTCTTATTCTTTCATACGCTTACTTTATTAAAAAAAATTTTTTTAATTGGAAACATTTAATCATGATTACTAATTTTCTGTCTTGATTAACTGTGTAAACAATGAATCATATTATCTTTCTTTAAAACTACTTATTCTTATTACAATGAGAACAAGCGATAACTTGCGCCATAAATATATTCACCATCTTCGCTTTTTCCCCATATGAAATTTAAAAACAATATTTATTCGGTAAAATACAAAACAATAATAGAATGCTTATTAAAACAATTATTAATGAACCATTATTAATCGCATTGTTTTCTCATCTGTATAGTAAGAAGAGACAATTATAAGAAAATAAATATTTCAGTTGACAAAAATAATTCAAAAGATAAAAATGTATTATATTGACCAATTAAAACAGCATTAATTTGAAATACCCATGATTTCTGTTAAATGTGAATTCCTTGTGGAAGCTGAAAGTAACTGAACATTTCATGTTACTTTTTGCATCTTCCAAACATTTAGTATTTTTATTTATAGCCTTTCAGCAATCTATTACAATTTTGAACGAAAATCCCTCTAATTATCTTTTCTTTTGCCAAATGTCCGAAATATACGTAAAAAACTTCATAAATTTGATTAATCTAAAACTACAAAAAGTAATTAATTTTTAACACACTGAAAGCTATTAAGTTTAAATCTTTCAATAAATAGTTTGATGTAATTTTCTAATAATGGAATATTTTATTTAATTATTTCACGTCTGAATAGTTTGGACAATTGAATGTTAATTACATCAAACTATTTAGGAAAAGGCTCGAAAAGTCAATTTACAAGTTTCCATAATGAATTAATTAACATATAGAAAGTTCTAAAATTTGATTACTTGTAATCAAACTCAGTTTTTTAGCATCATAGCATTTTCTCAATTTAACTTCAGACAAAAAAAGATTAAAATTCAAGAATCTGTAACCGGAAAGATACTTAAAAACAGTTAAAAATATTCTCATGAAATATTAAATAGGAAATGAAATAACGATATATAATATTACAAAATGCGATTTTATAAAATTCATATAAATTGATACATATACTTTAAATTATATGATTAAAATAACTCGCAATATAATTAAATATAATGAAAGATAATTAAACTCACTCATTTGCCAAGTGATTTTAGAATTCAACTTAAATGGAAAAGTAATCAAATCTAACTAACGTGTTTAATATTTCTTTTACCATAATCTTTATATATGATAATATCATATGAATATATTTGATATACCCGCGTCATGATCTCTTTTATCATTAAATCCTTCCATAAACCAATTCAAAAACTGTTCTGGTGGATGTATTGCATCAGAAGGATTACGTTACAGGAACCGTAGGAAAAATATATAATTTCTTCCGAAAGATGGTGATTTATATTTGAAAAGACTTCATACAAATTAAACAATCCTTAAGATGCTTATATTAATTGCAAGGATATGACCATCCCTGTAACAAATACATGCTTATTTACTTTAGATGAAAATTATATTCGTCCTATATTCAACAGGAAAGTGTTACTTGAATGATTCACTCAAATTAAACTTGACATCTAAGAAAAGTCAAATCAAATTAAACTTGACATCTAAGAAAAGTCAAATCAAATTAAACTTGACATCTAAGAAAAGTCAAATCAAATTAAACTTGACATCTAAGAAAAGTCAAATTAAATTAAACTTGACATCTAAGAAAAATTAAAAAGTTAATAGAATTAGAAAAAAAATATATAATTATAGAAAAAAATATAAAATGTTGTAATTGGTCTTGCTTTCCGAGAAATTAAAAGAAAGTGAACCGAAATTAAATTAATATCGAAAAGAAAAATAATAACATTAATAATCCAACATCAATAATAATTTCATCTTCTGAATGAAACTTTAATACCGCGTACTCCCATTAACCTTCAATGCATTTCTATAACTTTGCAAACTGAAATAACATCAAAAGCAAATTTTATCTTGCTAAAGAAAAAAGGAAAAATCGAGAAAAATTTTTATGAAATATTAATTATTCTCATAGCCTGAGGATTATAATCCAAATATTTGTTATCTTGCTTTTATTAATTATTTTCCAAGAATATTCTGAAGGAAGGAAATATTTTATATAAGATTGGAATCTTAAAACAGCAAAATTAGAAGGTTCTGTTACAAAGATGCAGTCAAATTTCAGGTAAACGAATCGGTATTACTCATTTTTGTATTAGACAGTCATTATTATAAAATATAATTTGCGATGCATTTTTTTCAGTTATTTTAAGAAGATATTTTAAAATACATGTGTACATTCAGTTTCTTATTTCAAATGCGAATGAAGGGAAGTCTACCAAGTGTAATGTTACGATCTTAAATATAGAAAGATTTCGTTGTAATATCACAGCATTATAATGTACATAGAAAAATGTTCTAGAAGAAAATCATTGAAAAAAGATATATTCCAAACTTTTTCTAATTCTGTTTACCATCTTTAGAAAAGTAGAATCTTTCATCAGAAAATAACTAGAAATTATGCTGCAAAAATACGAAAAAATTAAATATTTAGTGATAGAAAATTTCTTCCGCTTGTTTATTAAAATTTTGGCTTAATAGGAAGCAGTGTATAGCGGAGACGTTAAAACAAAAGTAAACATTATGATAGTTTCAATATATTTAGGCTGAAAAATAGTTGACAAATGATGCAAAAAGAAAACCAAATAGAATCTTTTAGCGGAAACAAAACACTGAAAAATAGAAAAGCATAAAATAAAATGATGATTAAAGGTTATAAATAAAAAACATGGTTATGGGAAAAGGTATCGAAAGATTTTAAAGAAATATTCGACATAATTTAAGATTTCAACTTGATTCGGATAAAGAATTTTGAAAATTATATCACACCCAAATAAAATCTTTAGTGATTCTTTGTATTTCAAAGACAATATTCTCTATATCAGTTATTTTTCTACATTTTCTTAAAGTGTGGGAGCTATTGGAAAGATTTCGCCTACACATCAAGATTATATGAAAAAGTAATAAGAGAACACAGAATATAAAATATATATTTTTGTATAATAACACTGGAATAGATCTTCAAATATATTTTAATATTATAGTTTCAAATATATTTTTGCATATTGCATACTGAAGATATTGGAATAGAGCTTCAAAAAGTATCTGAAAAGAGCATGAATATACTATATCCAAATATATTATATCCAAAAAATAAACATTTATGTCAATTTATTCGCCTTCTTTTGTGGTTTTATGAACATAGTAATAGTGTTATTGAACACAGTGTTGAGCTTAGGTGGCCGAAAATCAATAAAGAATATCATACTTGATTTTTGGTAAACTGAGAAATAAGTTCTCTTAAAAAAAATTTAAAACAATAAGAATACCATCTCCAAAGATTATTTTTAAGAATAGATTTACAATTATTAAGCAGACTGTTGACATATTTATCTCAAAAGGGTTTATAAAAACCTATATCTTAACCTATATAAAAAAATTAAGTGGCAAGAAAGGATGCCCTAATAGATCAGACGAACAAGTTGGCGATTAATAGTGTCCTACATTTGCATATTGAAATCTTGCGAAATTTGTAAAAGCATTCTTCGTACATTTATTGTAAGGATGGTCTCTATAATTTCTTTTGTGCAGGCCGGAACATAGAAACGGAACAAAAGTGTTCCAGAATTAAGTGACATAGTTTTATAACTGTTGTAAACTTAGTCTGAAAATATATCTGAATTAATAAATATGTCTACATATTCAAAAAGTCTGCTCTTCATAATGTTTAACTAGCTTTCCCTGCAGCCCGCCTTTTCTATTAACTAGTAAACTGAGACATTGTCTGATATCTAAAATAGCACTTTTTGGATATAAAAAAGATTGGCTGGAATTTTAGGAGTAATATAAAAAATAAATATACATTAAAATTAATTTTCTACTATAGTAACAATGTCTTCAAAAATCCTTACAAATTTTTTTAGTGCGTGAACAAGAAATGAAATTGTATGATTTTATTCTAAAAAATTGCTTTGTCGTTTGGAATTAAAAGCCGTAATATTCTTTCTAATTCCCTCTATATAAATTAAATGAATGCACGATTTTCTTTTGAATTATGTAAATGTATTTAGTGTATAAATTAGGAAAAAAAGTAAAATGAGCATTTGAGATTCTCATCAGAACCATTTAATCGAAAGAAATTAAAGATTGTATTTTTTAATCTAAAAATAGAGTTCAAAACTCTCTACCCTGAGCATGGCTGTTTAGAAATATAAATACGGTGCAAATAAAACGATTCCATCGGAAGTAATTCCCTTTGCACATTATACCCATTCTTTTTACACACTTGATGAAAATGCGAACCACAGATGGGATTCATTTTCTAACCTTTCCTTTAAACGAAACAACTTTATCCAGTTTTTTAACCTTTTTTGAGTTTTGATACTTAAAAACAAATATTTTTAAGAAAATTCTCTAATTGAAGAATAAAAGCATAATGCGATGTAGAAATTCAATGCTTTGATTGATTTGTTCCTCTTAAAATTTCATACTTTCAGAAAATACATATCACCCCCCTCCCTTTTTTTTCCAAAAAAATAAATGAGCATATTTAGTCGCAAAATTTGAAAAACTCATGAGAGTTAAAGATTTAACTCAAATTGCTCTATTTTCAATGTTCCGTTTTTTCTGAGATATCGGAAATTATTTATTGAAAAGAAAATGTTTATTTTTCAAAATTTATGTAGCAAAATATTTGAAAATCAATTTTAATAAGCTATTATCCCTATTCTGACTTACCTTTTTCCATATTATTTGCAAAACAACATTTAAGTTAAGAAAAAATAATGGAAATGACTGAATAAAGATTAAATATATAGCTTTCAATTATTGAATGAAAAATCAATGATATCAGTATAAAATATAAGCAATAAAGAATATAATATTTTTATAATTTAATGATTCTCAAAAAATTGGGCACGGCGGTTATTATCAGTTAATACGAGATTAAAGAATTAATCATTTGATTAAAAATCTCATAAAGGTTAGAAAAAACTATTGCAATGAAAAACTTTCCTGTAAATAAAATAGTAAGTTTTCATAAAACTTTCTCAGCAATTAAGATTTTAAAGAATGAATTTAAAAGAAAGTCAAGGTAAAAATAAACTGAATTGAAAAATTATGCTTCATCTAGCAAAAGAATCAGATTAACTATAATTTAAGCATTGTATTATATATTGTTTAAGCGAAATAAAATGAATTAGTTGAAAATAAAGCTTTATCGAAGAACAATATTCCAAATCAGAACATGGTATTAATCGACAGACCATCGTAGTTTTTTACAATCACTTTCTAAGTAAATCAAACAATGATAAAAGCTGTTTAATTTATCTCATAGACTCTAAAGTATTGGCCTGTTTTTTTCCCCAGAAAAGTATGTCAATTAATTAACTATCAAATACAAATTAATCAGATACTCAAAGAAATGAACGAATTTTCCAATAATTGATAAATCTGGAAAACAGCCATATTGCCATTCAAATCCTATTTATCTAAAAGATAAATTGAAATAAACTCAAACTCATTTATTCTAATTCAGATAATTTTTAATTAAATTGCGTTAAGGTTTATTTTAATTTAACATAAATTTAAATATTGGCGTGATGAACATTTAAATAATTTCATGAAATATATTAATGAAAAAAAGAAAGAAAAAGTTCTTAAATTCCACGAAGACTTCCAAAACTTTCTTCAGTCATAATGTGATCATAACTAAGGCATTTCCTTAATGTTTTATTCTTGGTATCAGGCTTCCTTTTAGCTTAGCTATGGATAAAAGCGTTATAAATATTCAATTATAAATTATTCGTTAACAATATTCAAATGGAATAACAATATAATTACACTATTTTTCTAAAAGAGCGATTGTTTGAAAATGAAATAAGGAATATAATATAAATAACAGGGTTTATTAATTACAACTTCAAATTTAATATTTATATTAATAAGATAAAATTAAATATAAATTTTAATTACCTTTTTCTATCTCATGTAATGGGATTGGATAATATGTTGAGATTTTACAATTGCAATTTCATAAAATTTAGCACCGTTTGTGATTGCAAAGACAGTTTAATTCTTGATAGATCATATATTTTGCATAAAGAACCATAAAATAATTTGCATCTTATCAGGCAAACGTATTCTCTTCCTCGTAATTCCTAAAAAGTAGAAATGAATGTCTAATATGGTGAATATAGATCATCCAAACAAATGCGTTTTTTATTCTATGCCAATATGTTTAAGTCAAGTGAAAAGAACATTTAAGACATCTGGTAATATCTGAAACACATTAGTTATTTGATATATTCTAGTTTGATTATTTTTTTAGTTGCAAAGCATGGGCATCTGAAGTAGTAAGTTTTCGAGTGATTAAAAACCAGCGATTCTTTTAGAAATCAAATTTTTGCTGGCGAACACATCTGCACTCTTACACGGTTATATTATAGCTAAATTTTTCACATTATTATCTGTCTGAAAGACTATCATCAATGATTTTAATACATCAAGATATTAATCTAAATTTTGTTTACTTCCCCGAAGGCTTGACTGAAATGGAAAATCTCGTATTTCCATATCTATGCATTAAACTTCTTTTCTGTCTAGACTCATAAATCTTACCTTCCCTCAGAAGAAAACTAGAATGTAATGAAGTTCTTCATCATGTACTTGAAATTCAGCAAAACAAAATTTCATTAGAAAAGAAATTCTTGTCTTGCAAGTTAGACTTCTTGTGGCTAAGTTAAAATAAGGTTTTATTTCAGATACTTTTACACACATTGATATAAATAGTTTTATTATAATTATATATTCAAAATAAGAAAATTCGCCGAATCTTAAATTAAAGAATCATCTGGAAATCTGAGCTCTATATATCTTATATATAACTACTCTTAATATTTTTATATGCATCTATGAATACCGTTGAAATGTAATTAGTAAAGTGAATTGAAAAGGATCCACTCTCCTAAAAATGTTTTGCTCAGTTCATGATGCCATTAAGAAAATATATATAAATGAATAAGCAACGACAACAATATTATGATAAGGTAAGATAGCAAATTAAGTTTACAGACGATCTGCTTATCCTCAAGCTCAATAGCCCAAGAAAGGAAAATTTAAATAGCAGCCCTCTATTTCGGAGGGAGTGAAATACCTGTGGACCATAATGCATTGAGATCGCAGATTCTTGAATGAAGTAGGCTACAGCTGTAGGATACTCCATACAATATCCAGCTCCAAGAAACTTATTTAAAAATATACTAAAAAATTCTTGTCTTCAATGATGTCAAGAAGAAAGGGAAACTATTCAATTTTTTTTCACCAATTAATGCATAATGTCTCCTGGAAACCAGCACTGTGAAAAAGGCAAAGTATAACTTTGCAACACATCATTGCTGTCATATTTCACATGGTTTCACTCCAACGATTATAACTGTATTGTTTTAAGGGATATGGATGTATTCACTTTATTATATCACTATTATATCATATTATACACTTTATTATATCACATTAAGTCTTTTCCCCTTAGAAAAGCCACCCAGGACCTCGAAACAATTTGATAAAATAGCATGAATAAAAATAAAAACATAACAAAAGAAACGTAGTACAGTTTGTCATGAAGGTTACTACTCTCTAATTCCAACCCAAGAAAAATATATTTCATTGATAATTAAAATCATTCTTTTTTCCAAGAAATTTAAACTACATCAAATTTCATGAATTCAGTGTTCCTTACCAAATATACTCTATTTTAAAATATTTTGAAATATTTTTTTCTTTGTCTTTGAATACAGTTTTACGCGTATAAGCATTCAACTGACGAGGAACACTAGAGCTCCCAAATTCGAGGGTTTGATGTGGGTAAAAGAAATTCAAATATCCCATAAGTTTAAAAATTCACGCTTTTATATGGATGCATATGTAACTTGAATTCCATATGTTGTAATATTAGAACTTCCATTGTGCCATATTAATTCATCATATTTTAAAATAAAATTTTTATTCATGTTTTGGTTTATTTCCTGTGTTAAAACAACCCAGAGAAAGATTATAAAGGAGTGCATACAGTGTTCTACACATCCTTCCAGACTTTGCCATTTCCCATTTAGTTTCATTCCCTCATAAATCTTTAAAAATATTGATTTTCGTTTTCAAATTTCTTTATTTTATAAATTCATCTATTGCATAGTTACCTCTTAACCGTCAGTTGTTTTAGTTATTACTTTGACGTAGCAATTTTTTGCTTATGAATGCCCCGAAATTTTAGAACACAAAATGAATATAAAATGTCTTATTGAACAAGAATTTCGAAAATCATTTTATCGTGAAAAATAATTGGCGGCTGGGGAGATTGGTATAAGATTTTGATTTCTTAATTTTACAATTACATTGATAGAGTTTGATGATTATGATTTCACTACTTTGCATTAAATAATACCAGGTTAAAAGGAAAATTCCAAAATTAATATTTATTTATAGTTCTAGGAAGGGGATAAACCTCATTAAACTGTTGCATGAATATTTCTTTAATAAATTCATTGACTGTAGTTATATATTTATGCATGACTATATTTATGCATGATTTCTAATTATCAGAATTCTATATCAAATGAAAATCCAGAAGAATTGCCAATTTTTATTACAAAGACCAGTTTTTCTTTTATTGGCATGAAGATCAGAGAACGTTGTACAATCTTCCGAAACTTTTTTTATTAATCTATACAGCTCCGATAATCGCAAAAGGATTTACAGTAACGTCTAACGTAAAATTACTTTCTTCGTCTGACGTCACCATTCCAGCCTTGAACTGACATTTAACGTCTAGTTCTTTATATCAAGGAAACAGCGTTATGAAATTGTAAAATTCCAATCATTGAATTGGTGAAAAAGTTACACACTGAAGTTTCTTAAATCTGCAGTTTTTGCATTGTTTGGTTCAGGATGAAAAAAAAGTTCAAAGCATTCAACTTTTATTTTAATTATAATTTTTTAAATAAATCCTACAAGCATTTACAATTTGAAAGATTGACCATCAATTATAACTTATCAAATTTTAAGATATGCCTTAATTGAAATCTAATAGTTGTTTAAAAATACCATTTGGAATACATTACTTAATCATTCTGTTTTGATAAAATTTAACGATTTCGGAGGTTAGCCGTAATTTATTCTCAATTTAACTTTAATTCCTCCTTGTACACTTTTGTACAGTTTCTTTAGAAAACAGTTCCTTAACAAACTTTAATTAGTATTGAAGAAATGAATAGCACGAGTAAAATTAAAATATAAATGCATAGACGTATATGCAAATATAAAAATGTCGATATATCAATATAAGAATAAACAGACACATATAAATTACTACAATCAAAATTCCACTGAGACTTGAAAATCAAATTTTCAATTTTGGAAACAAAATTTTCTTGTTTTACGTATAGATATAAGAAAAAGCATTTTAAAAATAAAAGAAACACAAAGGTCCAACTACACGTCAAAGATGTGTTATTTGTATGGGAAATCTATACATACCAGTGACCAAAAATGTATTAATTATCAAGGCTCGAACACAGAGTGAATGTTTGTCATTTATATATTAAAGAGCAGCTAATGGGATCAATGTATAGAAATCTTATAACAACAAGTAAGGTGCTAGGTTCTTTCAATTAGTCATTATCTATAAAATATTCAAAAACTATCAAAACAAATAAGGCAATAATCGAGATCGAAAAATACTTAATGAAAAAATCGATAATTATTCAAGGTATTAATGAAAAATTGCATGTCAATCAAAAACTCTCTTCGAAATGTTCGACAAAGCAGCTGAAACATTTGTTGTAAAATTTTTCCATCTTATTTCATTAGAGTAAAAATACCGACTTACCAATCGGAATGAGAAAAGCACTTAAAGCTCGGGCCAAACCAAACAGTGTCCAGATGCAATGGTATGCAAGTATCTCCCATGAAACCTCCAGAATATAATGTTCTTTCAAAAAGGTTTCTTTCTTATTCCCTTTTTAGACTTGGTTTTGGTTTCTTTTTTAATAAGAAAATGTTCTTTTTTTTCTATTACAGTCTTTCTTTTCTTCAAAGTGTTCTCTACCTTACGATTTTTTTGTGAGAATTTTTTTTTCTGTATTGCATTTGTTTGGTTAAATTGCAAAGTCCTTAAAAAAATGGCTCAGCAACCCATCTTTCCTCAAAATATAATTCTAGATGAATCATGATAGTTTCCTTTACCCAGAAGATCATCTTCTTCATTCAATCAAAATTTTCTTCTATTCCTGCAGACCTTATCGGCTTCGTGAAAGTCTATTTAAATTTATCTCCAATACGGCACCTGAAGAAATTATTTGGACAAGAATTCCTCGCAAAATTTATTTATATAAGTTAGAAACTGATATAGTTTATAATGATTTAAAATTTATTATTATAAATTTATATGTTCCTCTAGGTTTTCATATAGCAAATAAAAAACTCTTTTCGATTCGTTTCTCGATTCAGAATTCAATCTTGATGAGTATATTCTGCACCATCCTTTATGGGATTCAAATAGAACTACTCCAATTAGTAACGTTTTCGCTGACTGGCTACAAAACTCTAATTTTATTCTCCTCAGTTCTTCGAATCCTACTCATACCGCTTATTCTGGAATGGCTTCTTTGTTCGATCTCACGTTAAGTTTAGTTTAGTTATATTAACGTCCCGTTGTAAAACAACACTAGGGACATTTCGGGACGGACCTCGTCATCTTGAACCACGGTCAGATGACGAGGACTACACCTGAGCGCTACCCCCTCTCCACACTAGCGGGATAACGTTTGGCCCTGACGGATTTAGAAATTGATTATAATTCTATTGTAACAAAAGGGTTAGTTCTGAGGACAAATTCAAGAGGATTAAAACCTTTGATTTGAATAATACTATGAAACAATCTTTAAAAAATTTATCAAAGAAATAATCTAAATTAATTAATGGGCAAAATGTCAGGATTCATCAAGAAGAACACACAATATATTAATTATAATTATTAATTATTAATTCTATTAATTCTTATTAATCCTATTATTAATATAACATGTCACATTTTCCAAGATATGAAGATATTGCTTTGTAAATTTAAGTCAGACGCTATATTGAAGTTTGAACAAGCGCAATGAATATATGGCAAAATGTCTTGTATTTTTTTTATGTGTGTGTGCTTTTCAAAGATTAACAAAGCCTGACGAAATTCTAAAGCGAGATGTGTACCATAACCCGATTGTTCCATTCTATGTTTAAAAAAGTACATGATAATTCAAATCGAGAGATAATTTTTTCAAATTTCATTTTTTGTAAGCATCAGTACATTATGAATCCACTTCAGCAGAGTATGCCTATAATAATATGTCGTATGAGTCAATTCCAATAGATTATTTAGCGATTTAAATGCCATCATTCGCCTATTCCCCACCAAAACATTAGACAAACTATCCAAAAAAATTAAAAAATCATCACTAGAAAATGACATTATCTCAGAAATCTGGTTCAAGAATTTTAGAATTACAAATTTAATGAAAATCCAATCGAATCCAATTCAGCCTGTATTGTATCAGATCAGTGAAAAGATTCGCTCATAACTTAAGATCGAAAGTCAAATAAAGATGCAAGTAAGATTAATTCTTACACTCTATCGCTCTCATATTTGTTTTTTAAAAAAATGTTTGAAAAGATAATGGTACTATATATTACCAAACATTGCTATTCTTTAAGAAAATTCAATAAATCAGCAAAATGAATGCAAAACTTTATGTAAATGTATGCATTCCTTTAAGTGACATTTAACAGGCGTTATATTGAATTTACGCCTCTATCATTAAAACACAATATAAAAATAATTACTTTCTTGGTATAGGTTTGGATATATATATATATATATATATATATATATATTGAAGTGTCTGTAGCTAGATATTACTGGAAATATTCCAAAATTCGTTCATAATTTTTTTCAAAGCATAAAGTTTACAATTTTTTTTTTGTAAAATACTTTTCCTAGCTCTGGAATTACATCTGTGATATGGTTGATTGTTTTGAAACTCTCTATAGAAGATTGGACTGCTTTATTTTTGCTGATAATGTCTTAATATTTTGTTCTCTTTGACTGATTATAATTTTAAAAAAAAAACACAAATCAGAATACTAGGGAAAACGTCTACAGGTGTTGGAACATATGGCAGGCAACATGAGTTTCTATAATATTATGGTGAGTTTATTACAATAAATTCTAAACTCATTATTTGTCCAAAAACATGTTCAACAGCCGGCCTCTCACCAAAGAAAGCTCTATTTTATATATCGGATCACATATGCAGTTTTTTATTGCCTTGGAACAATTAAGTATTTAAGATTAACCTTTTTAAAATAAACCAAATGGGATTAACTTAAATAACCTCCAGTTCAAAGCCTTTAGAAAAATCAATGATATGAAATCTGTCGATAATACAACATAGGGATCTAGAATAAGGGCTGGGTCTTTATGTCTATTAATATAGTATTTGCATACATCTCAGTATGTATTATAAAGGTATTTGCATATTTTTTACACTTGTGGAATTACTCATTTTTTTGTTTTTCAAAATCAATTGAAAACTTGTAATACTATTCAAGCAATAAACCTCAGAATAGCTCTTGGACTTTCAAAATGAAAAATCCAAGGTTTGTCCTGTTGTTGGTCAATCAATTATTTCGCATAAAATCAAATGACAATTCTTCACAATTCCTTATCAAACAAATCGCGAATACAGTAAAGCCACTATTCAAGAGCAAAAATCTAACCTTATCATTAAATTGATTAAAAAAATAGAATTGCTGCTGTTCAATATGCTTTAAGAACTGGACATTCCTTCAAAAATACATATTTTGTAATGAATGCGAATTATAATCCTCCCTTATTCGCCCATTTGTCAGAATAAATTTAGCAAAACAAAACTTACTTAGCTCAATTTCAAAGAGGTACGATCTATTTTGGTTACCAAACTTCTCTTTCAAGAAGTTGTCAGGATTATTTGGTCATCGTCAAAGGTGTAACTAAATACCACTTCTGTCGTAGTCTTATTAATTACATAATCCTTTGGTTATGTAATTCATTCCACTAATTCCATATTTACAGTTGAAGATTTTGCAATATGTCAAATCGCTGATAACCTCTCACTTCCAGATGTAAATTTACTATTGTTGACAAATTCTTTATCTTTCTACCTTGAAGTTACATATTAAATGCCCGTCATACATTCATAGAATAACTAAAACAATCCTCACCAGAATAAAACTCAACCAGAAACTTTTATTGGTTTGAACTCCAGAACATTCATATATGTTTGGGAATGAAACGGCGAATTTTCTAGCAAAAATAGTTACGGTGAACCCATATTTTGAAGCGATTATATTTGCTGTTCAAAATATAATCTCTTATTATAAAAAAAAATATTAGCTTTAAAATATGCCCGAAATTTATCAGAAGTGTAAGTACCAAAAGAATTCTTGAAAAATTCTAATAATTCTATCCTTACCATATGGGTCATATGGGTACTAAATTCATCAAAACAGTAAGTAGCAAGAAGATCTTGAAAACTGTTATTAAGTCTAACCTTTATTATATAGATTAAATATAGAAGATACGACTTAACCCTTCAAAGGACCATTTTTTTCTAATCATATTATGTTAAAATATTTTTAGGCTTGAGATAAGAATAAGAAAAGGAATTCATTTAGCTTATTAGATAAATTTATTTTGATTAATTAATTAATTTGGTTAATTAATAATTAAGTAACAAATCAAGACACATCATTTTGTCTGAGATAAAGAACTGAAGCATCCAAGTTTCTGACTTACTAAAAACATTTGTCAGAACTGATGACAACCTACATAATTTCATACAAAGATTGATAAATTTGGTGGGAAGCATACTTCCCACGGCCCTAGAAAGGGTTAACAGAAACAGGCTCATTATCAGTGATATCATACCTAAGATATAACGAAAAAAATTGAGTATTAAAATAATAGAATTTTAAAGGACAATGAATAAATTCATTTACACTGTTTGAAATATTCACCTTATAGAACAAACTTTTGGAACAAGATCACCAAAAAATTCATTACTTTTAAGTTTTGCGCCTCCCAAAAAACTATTTTTCACAAACACCATCTGCAAATTTTTATTTAATCGCTAACGCTTTTTGACAACTATTTACTATGAGTCTAATACATTTGGGGATGTCACCATTTGTTGTTAGAGATCCCAATTATTTGTTTCAGTCAGTCAACTTTAGTCAACTCAATTTTAGTCATAAGTAAAGGTAACGTATAAATGCCATCCAGCTTTCTTGAAATAATATGAGAAATTCTGGTAATATAATGGTAAAATTTCAATATATATTCATGAGAATAAGAATATATTTTAAACAAAAAGATGAGAAATGTGCAATTTATGTAAAAATTTTATTTTAATCATGGATATATCTAGATACATCGTTCTCCGAAAAATTCGCAGAAATTTCAATTTGCGAGGAAATAAAATGTTTGTGTAGAAACAAATTACCAAGCCACTAAACTATGACCGTTTCTCGTAATTGTCTCCTATAATGCATTTCACTAGCATTCCAGTGGAAGTTGAAAGTTTCACAAATAGTATTTATCGAATTGTTTCCACGTGAGAAAATTTATAACGAGGTCGTTTATATCCATAATTGTGAAATGTCAGTTCATCAGACAGAGAGATTAATTATTTTTAAAGAGCACATTAAATACTGTATTTTCACATTTAATATCGAATATTTTGTAACTTCAAATATTTTAAGAATAAATTTCACAGACATCAAGAACATAATATTTATTATTAACATTCCATTTCTTGAATATGGAATTGTTATTGTTGTCATATATTCCATTTGAAAATATGTTGATTATTTCTTAAAAATTCGATTGGTCAATTGAACAAGTGGAAACTTTCTTTTGTATATTTTGGTAAAAACCTCATACAACGGTGTTATTATTGAAAAAAATAAAATTCTTACATTTAAAAATTTTCAGAATTATGTATATTTTTAAGGAAAGAGTGGACTTTGAAACAAGTAAAAATAGTCGAAAACTTATAATTTTATTTTTACCGTTTCATCATCAAAATATATGTTTATATTTAACTTAAATAGCTCTATAAAATGTATTGTTCAATGAAATAAATATTTGGAGTGTTAAAAGAAAAAAATACATTTTAATGACTTTTCTCAAAATAATATTGTAATTAGATTTCCATATCTTTGAAATGTTCAAGAGGTCTTAGTTTTTCGAGAAATGTAATGAAATGGATAATAAAGATTTCGGTTAAACAAAATGGAGGTATGCCCCCATTTTATGCTTTAATGGGGGTATGTATTTTATGTTTCGAGTTTTTTTTAGATAGTTAAAAGTCAATTTTCGTTCAGAAAAACATAAAATTACTATGAAAATTCAGGTGAGAATAAAATTATTTCTAAAAAATTGGCATTTAATTAGAATTACAAAATTATATGAAGTTTTTCCGAATAAATTTGCATTGGATAATGTAAATTTATTCAGATTATTTATTCTTATTGTTAATAAAAAAATTAAAAGACCTGGAATATATATATATATCCGCAACCCTCTTAATGAAAATAAACTATGAAATTAAAATTTTATGCTTCAGATTCTCCGACTGCCACAATCTTTTCAAAAATCTAATTTTTAATAATAACTCAAATAAATTTCAGCAAATAAATGCAATCAATAATTTCACTGTATCAAATGGCAAAACAGGATATGAATAAGTACAGAATATACTTTTTGAAGACGAGAAAAAATTAGTTGTTAAATAAATAATAAATGGTAGTAAAAATAACAATATTTTGAGCATTTCTTTACTATCAATGGCAACAAGCTTATCCGAAACTTCTTAAAAAAAAGATTCCTTTCTACTTAGCTACTTATTATTAAAAAGTCAGTAAAATGCATGTATGTGAAAAGTATTTCTTTCCATTTTCAAATTTTATCAAGAATGTTTACTATCCATAATTTTTTTCACTAAAACCCCATGATAAATTTTGTGCAAATAGCTTATTAGGTGGTGCAAACTTTCGTGTTATTATACACATGGATAGAAAAATAAAATAAAGTAAAATTTTTAAAAACTTAAAATTACAATTTCGGAGGAATTTTTAAAATTAAAAAAAAATCCATTACTACCTTGGTATGTACAGGAAAATAAAAGCAATAAACGAATCCATGATAGTACATAGAACAATCAACATCAGATTTATAGCAAACAAAATAAAATTTATATATATATATATATATATATATATATAGATAGATAGATAGATACAGGGTGTTGCGAATTCGACCGACCGCATCAAGAAGATAAAGAATCATCATACAACATGGGGTCCCAAACGACGTTTAGGGGGTGAAAATCGCAAAAATTAGAGAGTCGGCGAACTGTTGGAAACTGTAAAAAATTAATAAAAAAATAATAAATGATATTTTAAATATGTATTTTTTGAAGAGAAAGTACATTCTTAAAGGCCATTTTTCATGTAAGTAACATGTCGATTTAATAAACCAGGGGGTCGTAAATTATTGAAACGAAGGATTAGAACCCTTATCTTCAAAAATATTTAAACTTTAAGAAAAATAAAAGCTTGAAAATATGAAGAATTTTATACTCTTTAATTTGATATAAGTCTGTAGTGTGAAAACAGTTGAGGTTTTAAAATATTCAAGAAAAACTAAAATGTTTGCCGGTAAACATCGCTGCAACATAGGTGCCGATGTTGCAGTGATTGTGCTTGCGATTTCTCCAGCAGCGACGATGATCCGTGCTACGAGATCTTCCACTGTTTCCAAAGGTGTCTGATAAACAAGAGAATTCATGTGGCGCAGAAGAAGAAATCCAAGGGATTGAGGTCCGGGTAAAGTGGCGGCCAATCAACAGGTCTGAGATAAAATCTGAGAATAAAATTCTTGCAGAAAAGAGTGCATCTTCCTGTGTGGCACCAAGCATCCAGCGTGCCGAATACCCAATTCAACTGCAACTGATCGCACACTGCGTTCTTACCCTGCGTTTGGCCTCGTTATTTTGAAGACTCCTGTCTCCAGCAACCGTCGATCAATATTTGAAAAGGTGCTGTGGTGTGGACAACGCCTACTTAGATATTGCTCTTGGTATATTCTTTGTGCTAGGCGTCCATTACCATCTGGTCGGCCGTAAATTAAATGCATATAAGCATATTCCTCATTCGTGAAATCTGACATGTTGTTTGCAAATGAAACTTATCGACAATCAATTCTGCACTACTCTTAAAGGAATACAAGATGCTTTTATACTCATCGAACCATCAATTCTGCAATGCTCGCTGTTTATATATTTCCCGAACGCATGGAAATTTTACATACGAGAAAACGTCTTCTTCTCGACTACCTTTTTCCAAATCCTCGCATTAATGGGCCATTCTCTTCGCCATGCTCATTTCGATGTCTGTTTTTGCGAGTTTCACAGAACAAACGTATCCTTAGACCCTATGTTTTATGATAATTTTTAATCTCCTTAATGTCTAACTATCACTTCTCTAAATTTATCTTTTGAATTTGGTAACACCTTCTATAAACAACGGTGTGATGTTGCAGCGATGTTTCCTGGCAAACTTTTTAGTTTTTCTGGAATATTTTAAAACCTCCTCAGTTTTCACACAACAGCCTTATATCAAATTAAAGAGTATAAAATTCTTCATATTTTCAAACTTTTATTTTTTTGAAGATAAGGGTTCTAAACAACTTTTTCGTTTTCAATAATTTACGACCCCTGGTTCATTAAATCGACATGTTACTTACATGAAAAATAGCCTTTAAGAATGTACTTTCTCTTCAAAAAATACATATTTAAAATATCATTTATTATTTTTTTTATTAATTTTTTACAGTTTCCAATAATTCGCCGACTCCCTACATTTTTGCGATTTTCACCCCCTAAACGTCGTTTGGGACCCCATGTTGTATGAGGATTCTTTATCCTCTTGATGCCTACTATCACCCCTCTGAGTTTGTCGGTCGAATTCGGCAACATCCTGTATATTGTTAAAACCTGTAATTTTGCTTCCATGCACAAAGAGTTTCACCGTAAGAAAGACCGTTTTACTGTGAGCCTTGTTGGGTGCCGTGTCAGTGATCTCAGAGCTTGGCAACAAATTTTGGGGCTAAAATTTTCCTCACCATTGTTTAAGAAAAAGCATAAAAATCGATATTTATTTGGTACTTTTGCAAACAAAAGAATCCAAACTAGTTTAAAGCTTAAATTATATAGCCCTAATTATCATTAGGAATTTCAAAGGCATAAAATATCTGTTTCTAAAAACGTATCCAAAATCTAATTTTAAATTAAAAATAAACTTTCTACGTTGTAACAATTTTGAAAAAGTTAGCATTGTTTAGTAAGTGTAAAATTCATTTTGAAAATGACAGATCTTGTTTAAATTTGAACTCATATATGAGGGAAAATAAAAGTAGGCTGTCCCATTTCATGGACAGGGCTTAAGAAAAGAGATATTTAGCTATTCTGACATGTTTCAAAAGTTTTTGACGTTATTCCTCGTCTGTGTAAAATAAGAAGAAAATGTCCGTGCGAAACAAGAAAGAGTTTCCAAAGAATTTCAAGAATTCGAAAGTTTTCATTGCCTTCGGTGTGCAGTAGAGAAATCCAATTGTAAAAGACACAAAAGTAAAAGGAACTCATTTTTGTTTATAAATGCATATTTTGATCGTTTTGGAAATAGTTCTGGTTTCCAAAAAAATATTCTAAACAATTGAAATTTTTAAGCTAGTCAATAAATAAATTAATTGTACATTTTATTCTTGAAATAATACAGCACATTGTTTGACCTCAAAAGAAATTATTTTACAGTACAAAAATCATCAGATGATAGTGTCCATCAATTTGTTTAATACCCCGAGTTAGAAACTTTTGAAAAATTTTAAATTTATAATTTGAAATTCGAATTAATGCGTCAAAAATTCATCTTTCAACACAAAAGTTCAAAACATTAAAAAAATTTTTAATGACTTTTTTCAATATCTAAAGAGGTATGGAAACTTCTCTCTGATATAAAACATCACTTAGCAAATACATTTGTGAACTGTAATTCATTGATTAATAGTTATTGGCTTTTCAAGATAAGAAGATATAATCGTGAAATGTGATATTAAATTCTTATTTTTCTCCGAATTTTTTGAGTACCTTCTTCAAAAAAGATGGAAACTAATACATACAAAAGTAGTCGACGTAATTATGGTTGTCAGGAAAAATATTACTTTCATAAGGAGGTAGGAAAAGCTTATTTCTTTTCTGATAGGGGAGGTCGATGGTTTAATGTTTCATAAATTGAGTACGATATTCCGAAAGCGCGGTCTAAATTTCATTATCACACCGCGAAACTGCCCATTACTTACTCGAAAATTCTGATATCATCGCAGGGAACTTTCTTCGCCGATTTTGTGCACTAGAGTGTTTAAGATGGACATTAACTCATAAATATTTTACAGCTGAAAAAGCGTTTTTTTAGTTTACGCAGATTTCAACACTTTTCCTTCTTCTTGAAAATTGTTATTTTGAGATATAATCTCAATAGCTTGAATTGTGCAAGATAACTCTTTTTACTAAATTATATTAGATTTGTACCATCATTCTTTATAATTTTTTTCATTCATTTTATTTACACCTGTGTAATATTTAAACTATTTATTTACCGGTGTATAATTATAAATCATCTTCATATTCATCTAGAGATAATAGGATTTAGATAATAATGATTACTTATTATTATTTGAGTATGATTTTCACTTGATGTAGTATTTTAAATATTATGCTGTCACGTCCATGGGTATAAATAAGATGGTTAATGAAAAAATGCTAAAGAATTTGTTACAACTTTATAGTATTTGTAAAGAAGTGAAATATAAACGTTAATGGAGGAAGAAAATTACTCATGGCTTTTAGAATGTCGAGAGGTTTCTCAAATCAGAGAAAATTGCTAAAAAATACTAGAGATATTTCAACTTTGAATTCCACGTTGCGAGGAATGTAGTAAATTTAATTAATAGAGGTTAATAGTGATCGTTAATACAGCAATTATTTTCGAAAGGAAGGAAAAATTTTTTTTTATTAAATTCATTCTTTTTGAAATATTATATTTCATGAGTTGCCTCATAAGTGTAAAAAGAAAAATAACCCTTGTCTTAAAATTTTCTTTTCTTCTGTATCAATTCAAAAATACAGAAATTTGTTTAATTATAAGGATCATGTGGAAAAACGGTTTTAATACTAACAAAAAAGTTTTTTTTTTTACATTTTTTGAATGGAACGGAAGAAGGAAATAAAACGCCCACGAAATCAGTTTGATTTTCAGCCCTTTATTATTTTATGATTTTTTAAAATATTTTTTCTTTATTTTTCTCTCATTATTTTGCACTTACAAATTATATGTACTAATGTGAAATTTTATTTTATAATAAAAAGTTCATATGTTGATGACAAAACATTTGAAAATGTTCTTCTTTTCTCTTTTGCATGTGTATTAATATGCGAGATGTAAATATAAAAGCATTCAAGAATTAAGATAAAATTCCAGATCATTCTGATACGTAATTCTTAATTTACAGCATTTTAGAATCGTAGTTTTAATTATAATTCCTTTTCAGTTCAAAAAAGGCTGCATATTTCATGAAACGTTTTACCAAATATATTCACAATTACATTGATATTTTAATTATTATTTATTTAGAAAACATTTTTCACCTGAAATATTTGCAATAACAGTTGTATCATTGAAATGAGCTTTTTTCAAGCAAAACATGCAGACTAATGATAAATATTTGACACAAAATCATATTTGCAAATAATTCAAAATTTCGACCATATATTTTCGAAAATTCAGTCTCCAATTTTCCTCTATCAACTTTTTTTTGCTAAAAGCTTATTTGAAATATATAAGAAATTAAGCAAATATTTTCATCCGTGATTCCCATTAAAAGCCGAATTAAATATTTCTAAAAATGTCAAGAAACTTTTTTTCGTATGAAATATCAGAGGAAACTAATCGGATATATTATTTTAAAGGAATAAATTCATCATGAAATCTGTTTATTTAATTAGACTTGTTTCGCCTTTGTAAAGATGGAATTTTGAGAAAATTAGTATGAAATATGCATTTCATAGTAACCATCACCTAGTACTATAAGAATGATTTCTAGAACGAATCTATTTTTTATTAATTAATAGATAATTTCAAAAAAAAACCCTAATGTTTCATTTAAAAATTTCACTTCATTTAATTTCACTTAAACTTCATTTAGTGTAGAAGTAAAAACATTTTACAATGCTGATTTTATTAAAAAATTTTGATTTGTACTTGGAAAAGAATACGTGGAGATAAATAAGTGGATCCAATAATTAAAAAGGAATTTCCTATCTTTCTAATTCACAAGAATTTAAACGAAAAATTGTCTTTTATATTTTCCAGAATATTTGGCAAATTCCGAGATTTGTTAATCAAATAAATCTCTGATATTTTCTCAATTAAAAAGATCGAAAAGTTTTTCAGCTTCTGAGAAATTCTAAGAAGTTTCTAAGAAATGTTTACAAAAAGATTTTCGGGGAAAATTTGCTGCACGTGCTTGGTTTTCCAAGGAACGAATCCCTTTACAGTGCCACTTTTACCAGCAATTCTCTGATAAAAACAAAGTATCTTGAAAGGATAAAAAATCATCCTTAATTTATTTTTAAATGGCATTCAACCGAACATCAATATTTCTTTTTCACATAAACTATTAGGAAATTTCATGCTTCGAATAATTTAAGCATGAAGAATTTCAAAATTGCATTTAATCTATTCGAGACATATTGGATACTATGTATGGAATGAATATCATTGTAATTCAGTATCTCCAAAAGAAAAGAAAAAAAACTCTCCCGAATGAGTTAATTTGATTCAAAATGTAAGATTTTTTTCCTTGTTTGTTTCATGAATTACCTGATGAAATTATTTGACATAATTTAAAGTTAGTCTTCTAAATTTTCCATACATTATTTTCATATTTATTTGTGTGTAAAATATTTGAAAATAATGTTAAAAGAATAAAGTACATATTATTTTCATTTCAAAGTTGTATTAAATCTGTAAGTACGCATTCGGATGTTTCATTCCGAATTCATTTCATAAAGTGAAAAAATAATGATAATTCTATACTTGCTTCAACATATATATAATTAAAAATAACCATTAAAAATTTGCAGTTCAAAGACAATACAATGCTGAATATATTAGCGATTTTCTACGAATAGTATTATCATTAGTTATCTCTAAAATACTTATTTTGTAATGTGCATCATGAGTATTATCATTACCTATCTTTAAAATACATCTTTTGTAATGTCTGTCATGAATTTCTTAGAAATGTAAATAATATTAACATTAAATTCCAATAAGGAATATTTTATCTAATGTCCACCGTTATTTTGATAGGAAAAAAACTAAAAATCGCTTTAGTCATTGTTTTTCAAAAATGATATTTACGATGGAATGTTGAATGAATGAATGCAACGCAATGATAAAGTGGCAACGAGGAAAAGTGATGCTAAAAATTAACGAATTTGTGCTTATTTATTGCTTTCTACCTTGGAAGAAACAATTATTAAATATCATTCTTTTGGAAAAGCTGATAAAATAAATATTCCAAAAATAGTTTATTGCTTACTCATAAAAATTATTTCCCCAAATGGTATCTAAAAAATGGATATAAAAAGCTTCAGGAATGATGGCTTGTTCTCTCCGATCTGGGGGATGCAAAAATGATGTTGAGATAGCCACCTTTTATTGATAACCAGACTTGCCTTCTACGGAATGGCCCTTTAGGATGGGGAGACGAAATGGCCTTTTATGTTTACTCATAGAAATGTCATTTTCGAAAGACTTTTTATTACATATCATTCATCACCAACCCCCCTCCCCCTCTAATTATATGTAAATTTCACAAATGATTAAAAAGTTTATAACATTTTATTAAATGTTCCTTCTTTTCAATATATATATATATAATGATATTTTAATTATAATTTCAATTTAATTAATTTCCAAGATTTTCTCTTAATTTAGCCCATAGTAACTTCATTCTAAAAATATTTTCTTTTTTCGTGATCCAATTATACTTTCGGTTTAATTAATTCCTCTGTAAAACTAATACGCCATCAATACTACGTCTCAAATGAATGGTATGGAAATTCTTCTTGAAGCTTTCTTTAGTGTTCATTAAGAATAATTTCAATAACTGAAAACTTATAGAGCCAAACATAAAAATTGCCAAAAAAATCAACAATTGTTTTTGTATATTTATATTACATGATCGGCGCTTTATTATGTGGTAGATGTGAAAAATGTCAAGTTTAAAGAGATTATTTGTTTGAACAAAAACGTTATTGTGAAAAAATTTTGGAATTTCTAAACATTTTCGTACTTGGCACTTATAATGTTTGACACTTTTAATTTTTAAATGTCATAGTTTATTTCCTATGCTTATATTTTAAAAAAAATGTAGTTTTTCCTAGGCATTTTGAATATTTCTTTTAATATCAATATTATTAATTAAGCATTGGCGAATGTTGAATGTAATTCTAAATTTTCTCGTCATGTCAAAACAAGAGCTTAAATGCATAAGCAAGTATAGAAATTCTGTTTTCCCTTTTTCAAGATAAAAGCTTATTCCTGAATGAACTTAACACAAATGCCTATAGAAATAATAAACAGCCTAAAAAGTTTAAGTATCCAGAAATCGTTGAAAGGAAGTAAAAGCCTAAAAGGTCGTAAAAGATCAAGATCCCAAAAGAAATAAAATATATTCTGAGTTAACATAGTAGAATCACTTTTTGTGGGTTTTGTAGAGTTATATTTTCTCGTATGGTTTTGCAATAATTCTCCTAGGTCATCGTTTATAGTTCCTCTTTCGTCACTGGCTCTGCAGCCATCCGTGCTCATCGAATGATTTGAGCGACTTTTTATTCTCTTTCGACTATAAAAGTACTAGAAGCAGCTTTAAGAGTCTCTTTTTATTTCTTACGAACCATTGACGAGTGCAATTTCGCTTTTCCGCTTTCCGGTATTTTTTATTTGCTGGTTTGTATCTAGAAGTTTCAATTTCCAACTGATGCACTACAACAGATACACGTGCAGTAAACGGCGAGGAATCATCATATCACATACATATTGGGAAACATAGCGGCGAAACTACAAATAATCAACTTCCGAAGTAAAGTCACAAAATATCAATTAGATGAATACATTTTATGGGCGAAAAGGCGAAATGTTATGGTAGTTCTATGACTTCAGAAGATAATTAATCTATTTTATTATCTATCTTAAATATGTATATTTATTTCAAATTACTAATATACTATTAATAATAATTTAATCTGTATATCTAAATAAATATTTTTCTTCATACTTAAACTCTTTTATTACCACCATTTTTATCAATGTTGTATACATTATTGAATATAAATAACAATAATGCATAATAGTTGCAAGATTGATCAACTTAATTATGAAGTAATTTGTTATTATTGAAAATATAAAAATTTTGAATGAAATCTGCAGTGTAAGAGGAAGTCAAATATTTTTAATATATATAAAAGAGTTAAGAAATCATATATACCAGAATTTTATAATGGATAAAAATAAATGAGATACTAGAAATAAAACAAAAGAAATATTGATACAAAAGAATTAATTTTTCTATAATTATTATAAAAATATTTATGAGAAATGTATGTTGATGGAGAAAAATTAATTAAGAATGTCCTGATTTCTGAAATAATCGTGATTATCAAAACTGATCGAAAATCCATTAGAAAAAAAATAAAGTTTCAGTATGAAATTAAAGATCGATACATATATAAAAAGCACTTATGTGGGCTCAAAATCAAGAAGATTATGTTAATCAATATTTGGCAACATTTCGCACATTTGGATTGATTATATACTTATCAAGACAGAAAATTCAGAGACACCAGGATTTTATTATTATTATTATTACTTTAAAATTGACTAATATGAAAAAATGAATTTAAATTCAGTTGTATCCATTACGAATAGAAATCGTCTTGGATAAGAAGTTGGATAAATGCAAGTATTGAAAAGTCATCCATAAGGTGATGGAGTCAGTATGAGAAAATGGAGGTATATTGTTTTACTTTACAAAAATAAATGAATTACATCAGTATCGTCAATTTTTGTCGTCTCTTAAATTCGTTACTTTTGAAGTATAATAGAGTGAATTAAATTAATAATTTAAATTAAACTGAAAAAATAAAAAATGCATATGTAATTTAAATTGATATGAAAAAATAAAAAATATATAATTTAAATTAATATGATGTTGATCAATATTAATGAAATTCTTCCTCTCAGAACAGGGCAAAATAAATAAATTCTATTCTAGTTTTTTAAAAGTGTACATGTTGTTTTTAAGCATGCACATCTTTTTTTTTTTTCTTTTTGCCAAAAATTTTAATTCTAGAAACTGATTATTTATTTTTTAGCAATTGATGAAAAATTACTGCTAATTATTCATTAAATTTAAAATAATTTAAATTTGCAATATAATGAATTTGTTTATAATTGTTCATTATTGACAGAAATGCGTAACTATATGTCGAACAAACAAAGAGAACTGGTATCCTGTAATGAATAATAAAAATCTTTAACCTCCTAATACAATTTACTTATGTCATACTAATGTAATGTAGTCTGATATCAAGCAGCAATTTTAAAGTCATTAACTTTGTTGGAGATAACATTTACATTGTGATTTATATTTTTAACTATGTTTATAGCTTCAAATTAAATAGCATTTTGTCAATAATTTTGCTTTATGATTTACTTTTTCTTACATACATCTGCTTTCTTCCCAAAAAATATTAGTTAGCTTATGGGCTTTACAGACTTTATATGTTGTTCGGAATATAAAATCTGAAATATAATTTAGCATATGTCTCTAAAACCAAGGTATCTTCTAATATCAGAAAGAAATGAAATAAGGTAGAAATGTATATACATATATAATCATCACATTTTTCAGTTAATTGAGTGCACAAATAACAATAAGAGGGTAATTTAATAAAAAAATACCTTTGCAGAAGACAAACTGTATTTATTTGCTTAAAATAATTTTAAAAAAATGTTTTCAGAGATTACTAATCTGTTAAATATCCTATTTAAAGAAATATTAAACGAGATGTAAATATCTATACTAGGCGGTTTTTATAACGACTCTTTTTTTTTATCTCTTAACTAGCATTTTCTTTCAAGCGAATAAAAAATAAATATATGCAATAAGGTACTAAAATTTGCTAGATATATTACGGGTTTTACATTAGAAGTTTTTGATAGCCAGTAAAAGATATTAGAAATAAAGTGAAAACATTCGTTAGGATTTTTCTCTCTAAAGAATGTTAATTAACAGCGTCTTCCGTTCTATCTGCGGAAATCCGGCAAAATCCTGCTGCTATTCTTTGTGCTTGAAAGCCATTTAAAATAAAAGGGTCCCCCCCCATCTTTCTTTCAAACTTAATAAGGCTTTTTGGGCTTTATACATTTTGCTAATTAAACGTGTCTTTGTTGTCCAGGAAATGTAGGTTTTACAATTAGTCTCATAATTTTACGATTATTTGTTAGCTTTTTTTTTTTTTTTTTTTTTTTTTTTGCATCTTAAATTTTCAGTTCTTTGTTAAACATTTTTTTTTCTTCCCCTCAATTCATCTTACCTGCCCTTGAAATTTAGGAAAACATTTTGATGTGTTTTTAAACTCTATTTTCTAAAATGGGGAGTACAATTTTAAAGAATTCATATGGATTAAAATTTTAATAAATTTCTTAAACATAAAATGTGAATAAAAAATATTTTTAAAAAATCATGTAAAAATTATGAGATATTTATGATTTTAAAATTTTACTAAAACGGGCTACCATCCTAAAACAAGTAACTTTTGATAAAAAATAATGATTTTTGGCATCTATTCTTTGTTCTCCTTTTGAGAAAAAAAATTCACAAATTTTCATTCAATTGTATGTTTTGTATTCTTTCATTCAATTGTATCAATTGTATTCTTTTATTCGAGTTGCAGATTTAAATATTAAATTACAAGTTTCCTATTAAATAACATGATGCAGTAATCAGCTATTAAAGAATATAATCTATTTATTAGGATAGATATAATTCCTATTATTTATCAACCGATCACTTTTTTCCATTGATTTTAAAGTAATTTTAAAAATATACTTCAGAGACCCAAAATAAAACTAAAATAGCTAAGCTTTTATTACGCTAATTTTATACTTAACAGCAAATTACTTATAATTTCCTAATTATTGCTTACTTATAGAAATTATCCTTGGATGATACCTCAAACATGGGGATAAAAAGCTTCCGCAATGATGGTTGCTGCCCGCAGACCTGGTGGGCACAGAAATGATGTGCAGTTGGTTACAAGACAAGCAAGTAGTGGGTACAAAAATTATGTAGAGTTTACAACAGGATAAACAAGTAATGGACACATGAAGGATATGAGATTGGTTACCCCTCCCTACCGTTCAGAGGCGTGTGGGGAGGGAATATACCGCAGCCAGAGATAGCTTGAAGACTCAAACATAGCTCCCCCCAATGCTGTCGTGGTGTTCTGATTATTTATATTTATCGGAATACTTTAGAGGTGGGAGGAGTGGCCTTTTGTGTTTATTCATTTACATTTCAAGAAATTCAATTTTCGATAACTTTTTCCTTACAACATATTTAGCCTCATTAAATCAAATTTGCATTCCATTGCAGGACCCTTGAAATATATTAATTAGAATCTCAGATAATTTAAATCCTTAAATGATTTGCTTTCTATTGAAGAATGCAATAATCATCTGTTAAAAAATATAATTCATTTATTAGGATAAATAGCATTACTATTATTTATTAACTGATCACTTTGTTGCCATAGATTTGAAAGGAATTTTGAAAATTTGCTTTGGGAACCAGAAAGAAACTAAAATAGTTAAGCCTTTATTTTTCTTATTTAAGAAACGGACAACAATTTAGTTATCCTTTTTTTTATTTCTCCGGCATGGTATTTTAAACGGATTCAAATACCAGCTCTAAAATGAGAATAAAAATCAAAAAAAATTGGCATGAAATCTTTTGATAATCTGAACCGTCATCATTTTTGAAATTGTTGATCACATCTGAATTTATATATTCTCTTTGAAGTATAAAAATGTAATTCTACACTATTTACTTCATCAGTATAGTTATATTGACTTCGATTTTATAAAAATGAAAAAATTTAGAAGCTCATTCGTTTCGAAGGCTGCATTTCCTATTTAATTTC